>JACJUY010000111.1:150637-191856 GCA_014220935.1 Platorchestia sp. MABIK | reverse complement strand
AAGGCGCATTTTAAAGTTTTTGTAAATTTAATATAGAAGTAGCTGAAAATTTTTATTTTAATTCAGCATGTAAATCGCCGTACATTACGAATCTTGCATTTATCTTCTATTTTAAGATGTTTGAAAAATTCACGAACAATCATATAGTTGGTTGCGTATTTGCAGATCTTTTCGGTTTTGGGGCCTATCGAATTTTAATGTTATCTTTTCGCCAAATTATGTATTTTGGTGTGAAAAACACGAGAATGATGACCATTTTGTAGAGAAATTATTCATTAAGTGCTACTAACCTAACTAAGGGTATAATTTCAAACACCTCCCTGTTAATCATGGTGAAAACTTGGTAGACCCTGCAACAGGTGCACACACTCAAATGATTGAGAGTGCATGGCATAGTCTAAAAATGGAAAAAAAAACGTCAGGGAGGCACTCGCCGACAAATGATGGACTCGTATCTGTGTGAATTTGCGTGGCGAAAATGTACCGAGAAACCGCAGTATTTTCACAAAATATTAATGGATATAAGCAAATTTCAGGATTAATAAATAATTTCTCCACAAATAATTTCTCAACCAAAATACATAGTTTGGCGAAAAAAAATATTAAAATTCGATAGGCCCCCAAACCGAAAAGATCCGTGTTTGCTTCCGTACACTGTGTGTGTTAGTACATACGAGTACGCATACTACTATCGTTCACGTTGCTATTTCTGAGACTAAATGCTACATTATATTACTAGTTTGCGCCTGTAAATGGAGAAAAATATCTATAAATAATTTAGTTGTATAATACCCTCCGTTGGTAAATAAAGATTGCTAAACAGTGAATACTTGTTTGTTCAAACATGCTGAAATAGGTATCATACTAAATAAAACGGAAAGATGACGCAATCAAAAAACTTTGGGCGGGAAGCGAACCAAACGACATAGTTAACATAGCAAGAGCAGTTTTATCATTCCTAATCGAAAACTTTATTGTCAATATTGTTATATTATTAGATTTATTAGTAAATAATTTTATTATAACACCCATGTAGGGCTTATAATGGTTTAATTTTATTATAATTGTAAAAGCATCGGTATCGGTAGTAGTATCGGTCAAAGTATCGGTATTTCCAAGTATCGGTATCGGTATCGGCCAAAAAATGGGTATCGGTATCGGCCAAAAAAATGGTATCGGTACATCACTATGTATGAAACTTGTGGGGCTCAGCACCTCCACCAAGGAAGGCTAAGAACCACAGGCCTGGAGGCACACACACAAGCCGGCACCAACCTGCTGCGCAGAGGTGGCCTGCTCGGGAGTTTTGTCGTCCCTGACGCGTATGAAGCGAGGGAAGCGCAGCGATATTCCCTTCTCAGGGTCCACGACTCCTGCGGCCGCCATGTGGACGGGGGACACGGACAGGTCAGCACACTTGATCTCCCACACCTGGACGGCGTCGAACCACTGGTCAGGCATCACCCCGCTATTGTACCTGAAAAAAGACAATGTTTAACACGTTAACTACGTAGGGGAACGTATGTGTACCACTAGGTAAATTGTTAATTTACGTATTGGTGTAAACGAATAGCATTTCAGTTATTTCACTACATTTTCCTTAAACTGAAGAATTGGATAAATGGAGTGAAACGTGCATTGTATGAGAGAGGTGTGACTGTGGACGTGGCAAGAGGGATGACTGCGGACAGAAGTGAGTGGAAGCAGTGTATTAGGATGTAATTATCTGACACGGTCACTGGAAGCCTGCCCGCATGTGACCGTGTCATGGAAGCCTGCACGGTCACTGGAAGCATTTGCTGTGTCTTGACATCTGCGGGGGAAGGCTGCACACAAATGAAGCGGTCGGGGCAAACCAGCTATGGCTGTCGGACCTGACTTTTGAAAAGGGTTGTGCTGGGCTGCTACTGATCTGGGTAGTTCTGGTGCAGCCTTTGCTGCCTCTCTCGCCTCCTAGTGACTAAGGATGAATGATTGTGGCTTACTGTCGGCTACCCTCCCATAAGGAGGAAAAGCCTGGTTTGTGTATGTATGTATGTACATGATTTTAGCGTACATGTTAAAATATCAGCGCATGCAGTCAAATTTTTTACCCTTTTTATAACGTACAAAAATGTGTTCGAGCAGTAAAGATTAGACTATTATTAGTTAGTTAGTTTAGGCCTCCCTATCCGCAACAAATGCAATCCAAAGAGAGGATGAAGTATGGAGTTAAGAGAACGCGGAATTTATGCAGAAAGGGCATGGAAACAGTAAGTTGAGAAAGAAATTCATGAAACAAGATCAAAGTTGAAGAAGAAAGTAGAGGTGCTGAAAAACAGAACAGCAGTGAACCGAAAAAAGGTGGTCCGTAACATAGCAAAAAATAATTTATTTAAAAAAAAGGCATACCTAACTCACAGCTCGGGCCTTCACACAATTGCCCCCTGGGAGCGCTAATTCCCATTGGTACAATGGTTGTATCCCCCTGAGGGGTTTCCCATCTGTTTTGAAGCACAGCATCATCCGTTGTGAAAGTATTATTTTCAATACTTGGCTGATCACATCATGCTTTATGTATATCTTCCAAGCACTCGTTATAATCTTGGGATTCAAAAGCTCCCCTACGCGTCGTGCACGCGACATTTCTGACAGTCGTGGCCTCGATGCAGTGCTGATTCGTTCCTTTACTCTAAGTTACAAAAATTGACGCTATTGTCCGGTCATGAACATGACTTCTCTACGCATACAATGGAGATTAGAATTTGTTTTGTCCATCTACACGACTGTGTCCTACTAGTGCAGCTTACATAAAATTTTTTTGCCATTTATGTTGATCTCTTTCTTTATCTTACTTTCTTAAGTTTTTTGTCACTGATTTCAGTTTTGCACCTATAACTGTAAACAACTCTCTATTCAACCAATTTTTAATTGCACTGACATATTTAATTAGAGCGTATTTGACAAAAGTATTTTCAATATCGACAATGTAATAGAAGGAATAGCTTCGACAGGAGATACCATTACCCTGTGAAATATCGTCAGCCATTCATGATTAATTACCGCCTATTTCCACAGGAATACTTTCACGTTTCTTTCCCATTCATACGTTATTTTAGTGTTCACTCTACAAGTACTTGCAACTGCCTTCCTATCATCAGCAATTAAAAGTTGGCTCTAACAATTCTTTTTTTACCATTATTGCTGATCTTGCACTTTCATTTGGAGATTGCGGCGGTGAAGAGTTCCTAAAGATCAAAATTGAAATCGTTCTAAAAGAAGAAAGTAGCTGGTGCTGAAAAACAAAAGAGCAGTGAACCGACAATGATGGTCCGTAATGAAACAAAAATCCATTATATTTAAAATAAAATATGGCTTACCCAATCTTCAGCTGAAGGCCTCACATCTTCCTCTTAAAATGGTTAATTCCTATAGATACAATAGTTGTATCCCACTCAGGAGACTAAGAGTAGATTTGAAAAGAAAACGAGCAGCAACCATGACTAAAACAAAAAGAGAAGCAACATGAAGTACATCTAAAACAAATAATAGCAAGCGGCTGAGCAAGAGGCCAACCTGTAGTAGGACTTTGGTGCCTCAATGCAGTGGTCTTTGAAGAATTCAGAGTGCTTAGATAAGCTCTCATCGGTGAAGCCAGTGCCGATCTGGGAATAGAAAAGCAGTCAAATTAAACATTCAGAGGTGAAGGAAAATAAAATAGTCCGTTTTAAACATCACAATGCATAGAAGACGATAAGCTGAGTACCTCAAAATTAATAGTTCAAATTAAGAGAAGGCAGAATTTTATTGTAATGTGGATAAAAAGTATATAGTGAAGGTTCACAGGTGATCCACACTGGATACAAGTATCAACTATCGGACAGGTTTTATGAGGCAATAAATACATAACTAAGCGTGGAAGAAATCTGAAACAGTCATTAACACAAGAGTTAAACAAAAACACTGTTCACAAAATCATATAAATCGGTTACCAATCACAACCCATATAGGAGAAAAATAGATTTCTGACCATCTTAACCAAAACCAAATATAAAGCTCAATCTGGAAAAAATTCATAGATAATGAGAACTACAAAAGCTATAGAAATTCATCAAAATATAAGATACATTTAAGTTTGAATACTTCTATCACGATTGTTAAATACCCCAACCAAAGTTATCCTGCACTAACGCAATGCCCATCACCACAATAAAAACAACACACGGCAGTCTCACCCGAGTTTTTCGAAAACACCCACAAAGAAAAAGACGGCAAGACTCACCTTGCAGATGGACTGAAATTCTTCATTGTCAGGATCGTAGCAGGCAAGAAGGAAGCCCCCGTAATGCCCCGCTCGCTTGCCCTTGCCCATGTAGCCGCCGATCACCACGACATCAATGCTGTCACCAACGCCATCCAAATAGTCTTTCTTCAGCTTGAGCCAGTTGTGAGAGCGCTTTGCGATTTCGTAGGTGGCATCCACGTCCAAGGTCTTCACCATCAGGCCTTCGCACATTCCTGCCATGAGAAAAAGAGAAAAACTGCAGTCAAAAAATTTGTTATACCCAGTTCTCCGTTGAGAGTAGAGCAAAATTTTCAGGTATTGTAACATCTGAAAAAAGTGTAAACCAAAGAATTAAAGAGTGGGCATAAATTTAAAGCCCCACCTACATAAAGGGAGTTGGCTCTTTCCTTCTATCGTGAAATGAAAAACAGGGAAAAGAGAGACAATACCATAACCATTACAGCTCTTGTCTTGCGTCGCAGAAAGTATCTAGAGGAAATGAGTTACTACCTACCTCTGATTGATTAAAGTTTCAGCCTCTCCTACCGAACATAGATGTTCAAAACGAGAAAGGATAGATGCAACATTCAGTATAGAGCTATAAGAACGTGCAATCTATGCATAAAGTGCGTTCACGCACAGGATCCCCTGTGCTTAGAAACAGTTAATTGAGAATGAAGATTAAGAAACAAGATAAATGCTGATGAAGAAAGTCAGACGTGCTGAAAAACAGAAACAAAATAAAAAAAACGGATAATATCAACAAAGAAAAAGCGAACTCAACTCTCAGCTCAAGACTTCACATTTTCTCCCTGGCGGTGCTAATTCCCGTAGATACAATAGTTGTGTTCCCCTAAGGGGACTACCTACTTCTTCACTGGTAACTAAATACTGTCACTGTTCTCTCGATGAGAAAAATTCAGGTGGACGTTATCCAACTAGAAAAAATGAATTAAGGACACAAGGGACATTTTTATTCAAACCAACAACAAAATGGACGCTGAATTTTTCGGTACACAAAAATCTGACATTTACCCAAAGGGCAGTATTGAAATGGAAATGCATCCCAAGAACTCACACTATTTATCATGAACATCATAAGTTTAAAGGAGTCCAAATAAAATGAGCAATTCGAATACGACACTTTGAAATGAGTGAATGTCAAGCTGATAAACACATGCATTCACTAAATGTGCCTCTACCACCAAATGATCGTCAGTTTCAGCCTCCCTTACCCCAACAAAGATGTTCAAAATGAGGAAGGATGATGGCATTATTTTATATGGAGTTAAAGAAACGCAAAATCTTCCCTTCAACAAGATCCCCTGCGCATAGAAACAGTAATTTAAGAAACAAGATAGAAGTTGAAGAAAGTCAGAGGTACTGAAAAACAGGACAGCAGTGAACTGAAAAAGATGGTATTATCTAAACAAATAACTTGTTCTATTCCAACCAAAAAAAGACCTACCGATCCATCAGCTCAGGACCACGCATTCTCTACTCCCCTCAAAAAACTATTCAAACTAAAAATAAAAATGTCATCCACATCCACTGATGTTAACAATAAAATGCCCAAATTCACCTTTGATACTTTCTTCCAAAAATTCCTCGATATCTTCGGTATTGGTAGAGTCCATGCTTTTTGCAAAGATGAATTCTCCCTCGACTTCCTTGAAGTTCTCCCTGAGGAGGCCTCGCCTCTTCTCAAACGGCTCCCTAACGAGAGACTCGCCGTTCAGGTAGAGCAGATCGAAGGGGAACACGCACACTTGAACTTTGATGTCGCTCTCCTTCACGTCCTGTCAAGTACATTCCAATGGAAAATGGGCTACAATAACATACAGATACAAATGTTACAGATACCCAAATACAGATACAAATGTTACAGATACAGATACCCAAATGCAGATACAAATGTTCATGCAGGTACAAATAGAATGGAGAACCATACACAGAGACCACTTAAACTAATGTGAAAAAAACGCCCAAAAGAATTTGACATAAATACAAGACCATTCGAGTTCAAATTTACAAGATTGATGCATCTTAGTACTATTCCTCATATGTGAGTGATGGCAGAAATGAGTCGTCGTCGTCATCTGCATTCCCACAATCACAGAAAAACTAGATTCAACAGAGTACCCTAGCCTCTTGGGTTTGAGAACCGCAGTTCAAGTTCAACGCCGCAATCTAACCTTATGCAGGCGTTCCCTTGCCATTTCAGGTACAGGTTTCTTTTTCCTCGGGCTTCAAATTCTTTTCCAGAGAGAGCAAATAACACATAAGTTACAAGGAATAACATTGAAATACTCCAAACTTTCTTTTGTCTCTGCTCACCTTGGCTTCAAATTCACTGAACTCTCGCAAATAGCATTCCTCTCGTCCCACGCATAGGAAAGACATTATTCCTTTAAATTTATATCGATCAATGCCCATAAATGAACATTTAATCTAACAATTCGTGTTTTTACAAATACATTTTCATGTTTTACTATGTCCTATCGCATTCCTACTCTTTTCACGCATTTAAAATCTTGATATATTTAATTTTTGCCTCTCCGTTACTTGAAGTCCTTCAAGTTTTAGCATCGGACGCAATAAAATTAGTGCAGATCATGAGTTATTGAGCCACCTTAACCACATAAAATTTGTTATGCCTAAATAGAGGAAGGGAAGATTTAGTTTGGGTTTAAGGAAACAGGGAATCGATGCACAAGATGTTTTCTACACACAGGATTCTTGTTCCGAGAAATAGCAAAATTGAAAGAAGGTCATGACACAAAATAGAAGTTGTAGAAGGAAGTAATAGGTGCTGAGAAATGACAGCAGTGAGTCGGAAAGCAAATCCGTCATAAAACTAACAAAAAAAAAATTATTCCATTTCAACAAAACAAACAACCTAATCTTTAGCTCGGGACCTCACTTCTTCCTCCAAGGAGTGCTTATTCCTGTAGATGCATCAGCTGTATCCCACCTGAGGGAACGTTACAAAACAAAAAGTACAAAGGTCCTCTCACACACACCCCCATTTTACACTCCCGCACAGATCCACTACTCATTCAATACTCGTGCATTAAAAGCCAATTCTAACTACCACCATTCAAAGTGCCTTTGAAGACACTTCAAGAAACTTCCACACATTTTATCCGTCCAGTTTCAATAATTAAGCTACAGAAAATTTACAGTTCTTCCACCATTCTACCTTTGTATCATTTTTCAATATTCTCATAACTAGAATACCATATCACTTCAATATTTCTTACGTTAGTCCTTAATTTGCCTGACAGCCGCACCCTTTAGAAAAAGCTGCGCGAAATACGCCAGTATCGCAACCTACCTTACGTTTGCGGGTGCTGAGCACCTGGAAGGGCAAGATCTGCTTCTTTTCTTTGTCCCAAGCCACGGCCTCCGTGTCCAGGATACATGTCTTCACATCTGTCCAGTAGGCAACAATTAAACAATTCACAAGCAAAATTATAGACTGCTGAGAACATTGAAAATTTTCCTAGAAATGATGAAGCACATGAGATGAAATATTAATTAAAAGTAATCTAAATAACACTAAAAGTAATCTAACTAACACTAATGAAATTCGTAACAACACTCAAATTTTACTTTCAATCTTAAATCTTGTCACTAATCCTTTTATACTTCAACATTGCACTTCACAGAACTGACAATGAAACTCGTCTCACAATACTGAGCTTCAATTTGCAAAATAACGGCACAGCTTACGCATTTGTGCCATATTTACAAGAGAGCAAGAGCGTCAGAAGCAGAAGTGTAACTCCATCTGACAATTTGGTGCAGCAAGCGTAGCATAGCAGCAAAAGAAGTACGGCATAGCAGCAAAAGAAGTACGGCATAGCTGACAACTTCACGAGACAACATGTACAGCTGTGGGCTAACTACAACACACTACAAAATGCTGTATCAGTTAATGGGTCAGCTTTCATTACAACGGAGGCCCACAAGTAAGTTATCACTGTTGCCATTAATTGTCAATGAAGATGAGACTTGAAATGCGAATAAATCTTCCCAACATATATTCCCATTTTTGGGTATTAAATTGATCGGAAATAAAATTAGTCTTAGGCAAGGATTATTACTTATAGTGAACAACTTAAAACAGTAAATACAGACACAAACTTGGAGCGTACCAAACAACAAGTGAATTTACTTAATTTTGAAGGTATTACACCCATAATAGACTAAAAATGTATCCAAAAATAAAAGCAACATACTGAAGCATTGGAAAGTAACACCCATTAAAAAATAAAAGAGAAATAAATGAAGGACAAAGGGTATCGCAAATTGCCAGAGAGAAAGAGAGAAGCAAGCTACACACCAGGGATGAGCTATCACTCAAAACTACAAGTAATATCCATTAACAAATTAAAGGAAAAACGAATGAAGGAAAAGAGCATCGCAAATTGCACGAGAAGCGAGGTGCACACCAGGGCTGAGCGAGGACTTGAGGCGCTGTATGATGTCAGGGTACTTGGTCGTGTTGTCCTCCTGGTTGCGACTAAACACGCGCACTGAGCCGTCTTCCAGCAGGTGGATCTGATAAAATGGTACACAAAAAAATAGTACATGTAAAAATTGTACAATAGTAGTACAAATAGCACATGTAACACAAAATTAAATTCCGGAACAATTCTTCGTTCACTGCAACACACACAAGCGTGGGAGAGTGATCTGCCCCTTCAGACATCTGTTGCTCCACATGTGGCGGTAGCCAAATGCTATCATTGATGGAGAGAAGATTCTTGATTTAATTTTCAACCTGACAGAATTTTGTTCAACACATTCTTGATTAAGCAAATGCTTATAAATGATAAGATATTTCTAATCTTCTATGGGATTTCATCCAATTTACTCTTGAGGCATATTTAGGAAAATGAGTGATAGACGAGTACCTATTCATGACGTAAATTACGAGAGTAAGACTGTCACCGGGCCCTTGACTTTTCTCTGTCAGGTGGCCAAGCCTTCAAATCAATGGCCACAGCGACAAACCAGTAAAGTTTCGTTTTCTGTTTCGAACTTTTCTTTCACCACCAGTGTTGATCAAAAGTTTAGGAAGTTTATGAATTTACTTGCAAACGTAACAAATTTAGTAAAAGCACAGTTTACTTTATTAGAACCCACGTTTAAGATTTGTTAAAATCTTAATTTGTTGTATTGCACGGTGAAATCTGATAAATAGGATCGCAGTCAGAGCGCCGGCAGAAAGACGAGCATTAGTGCAACTGCTACAGCGCGATGTATGCTGACAGCACGAGTGTGTACATAAAACTCATCAGCGTGACTGTTAGGACGTCTCTCAGACACACAGCAATTATCGACTGTTCAGCGCGACTGCTTCCACATGACTGCCTCACTGGTCAACCGGCGCGCTGAGGTTCCAGCCGCCCGCGGTTCCAGCAACAATACTGCCGTACAGTTTGAACCGCCATGTAGCTCACAGGAGCCCGCAAGATAAACAGTCTGCAGCATTGGGCAGTGAAGGACTTTTTGTCGTTCACAAGACTGAGTCAGACCTGGTCAAGTTACTCGAAACCCCAAAATATACGTTCACCAAACTTTGAGAGGTTCACTGGCACTGATACTACTAAAAATCGTTTTCGAATTGGTCGTCATTCACATTTTGTAACCCCAAAATTATCTAAGGCATTCCAAAGAGAGGAAGGAGGAAAGCACTGTTTAGAATGGTGTTAAGGGAACGTGAAATCTACGCACAAGGTGCATAGAAACAGCAAATTAAGAAAAAAGTTCATAAAGAAAGATAAAAGTTGAAGAAGAAAGTCGTAGGTGCCGATAAACAGGACAGCAACAAACACTATATAGCAAATGCAGAGCTTGGTCTACGGAGCTATAGTCATTATGACTAATTTGCCTACATTTGCAACCTACAAATAGTACATAGGCTACCATCATCTTTTATTGATACTTAAGAACTAGAACTGCCTAAATACAAGAAATATATTCAACATCACAATGAAAAGCTCGCTTTCATAACAAAAATCAGGAAATGACAATCGATATAACGGCGAGAAATAGTCAGAGCAAATAAATAGCGGTAAAATTTTTCATTGAAAAAAATACTCCTTTTTCCCTAGAAGCACTGATTTAGTCATTCCCATCACAAACACCAAATATTCGTTTAAAAAACTGATGGTTAACAGTGATATATTCAGGGCTAAAAATGTTGAGAATATTTTAACTTTTAACACAATCAACCCAGTCACAAAATCAAAACATACAATGAAGGCCAAACCCACCATAGTTCTGCTACAATTATTCTATTCTTTTACATCCGTCAAGTGAAAACGTACTAATTCTCCTCGCAGCACTTCCGCAGCATGTAACATGCAGATACTTCCATAACCAATCAGTATAGAATCAGAAATTCACACTACACTATCATGGAACAACACTAAAAACGCACCTGAGCTCGCTCTCCGTCATACTTGTATTCACAAGTGAACTTGTTGTCCTCGAAGCGCTTGAAGACTTCAGAGACGCCCTTGGTAGGGTGTGCCAGCATGGGCTTGAGCGGCATGCCTGGTGTGAGCTTGCAGTGCTCAGGCAGCGACAGCACTCCAGATGACAGCAGCACCGGGATTATCTCATCGTACGAAGGACATTCGCTGCCGAGTAAAATTATTAGGATTACATTTCAAGAACACTACAAAATCCGTCGAAAAGTCTGAAGGAAAACCTTTAAAACTAACATTAAATGGTCAAGTTCTACTACTCAAGCATGCCTTGTTAAAGTAGATCAAAATTTAAAAAGAGAATCTTGTTTTTAAAGGAAAAATTTCCCCTCACACTAAACTATAACAGTATAGTGTACTAGTATATCTATGAGATCAAGTTTAACCTTGAGTAGATTTCCGGGCAACTTTTTTCAAGTAGTTGCAAGTGTTTTTTCCCCCCCGTACTTGTTTCCGAACTTGACTATCATTTACAAGCAGTTCAATCAGTAAGTAGACAAAACAAAGCACCAAAATTCAGGCTATCAAAAATTACACGCACCACCTGATGAACGTAAATTACACAGAAAGACAAGTTGGGCCAAATAAATCGGTTTCCTATGGAATTCCTTACCACCAAAGGAATAACTCACCAGTACGTGGTCTTGATGATGAGGGCCAGTTCTTCCACTTTAGCCTTGACAGTGTCGGCAGACTGGCCTTTGCCAGCGTTGAGGATTTTGGCAGGGTGGTCCTGGCCAGGGGGTGTGAGGTAACACGCTTGCGCCAGAGCCTGCAAGTAATGCTAAGTTTAGTAAATGAAGAAATGTACGAGCATATTGAAAAAAATGAAGAAATGTAGGAAGATGTTTACCTATGAATGTATACACATGTTCATCCATGTCTGTTTTTGATGTACATGCGTGCAGTGAAAGCAATTAATGAAACATTTTTAAAATTACTAAAATATACCTCAATGTAAAATATAAATACTCTGTACTTGCACGGGCTTACCAGCGACGAATGGAATTTGATGTGAGAAATCGCAAGTCGTTTATGAACAGCTAAATTTTACGTATGATCAACTTTTTAAAATTTTGTTTATGATAAATTAGACTTTGTTTGTAACACATTGGTTTGTAAATAGTAAAATTTAAAACAAGACCCTACAGTTATCGTTTGTACACGTTTTAGTTTAAGATAAAAACTGTACACAAACGCAATCAATTTCTTAGCCATGAAAAACTGAAGTATAAATAACTAGGCACTTTTACAGTGCAATTTAAGAATATATCTTGAATTTAAGTTTTCCGTTTTTTACAACAGTACGTACAAAAAATTATAGGATCTATGTAATATACTAAACACCCAACATTTTAAATTTCCCCTTTAGGATTAATTGTTTTTCATTTTGCAATTACCTAATGAACAAGAAAAACTTGAAAAAAAAACTCCGGAAAAAAAAATGTTGTTTTGAAGACATTATGGACTTCAAAATAATATTCTAGCTCTAGTACAAATACCACATTTGCTTAGCATTTGTCCTATTGCACATGATTGAAGTTATTTGCTTATCATTGCCAAATGATAAGAAAGGTATGGTTTCTAAGCTTTAAATGTGTAAAAAGCCACCGAATTACAATACTTGCACCTTGAAAACTACTGTCATTTGAATTATTTCCTACGCAAAACTTCATTATAAAAAAATTTCTCAGGTATATCTAAGTGTTTTGTCACATGGATTATGTTAGGTGTCAGTGTAAGCCTCCCTAACCGCAACAAAGAAGTTCCAAAAAGAGGAAGGAAGAAGGCCACATTTAGTATGGAGTAAAGAGAACACGGAATCTACGCACAAGGTGCATGGAAACAGTTAGTTGAGAAAGAAGTTCATGAAACAAGATAAAAGTTGAAGAAGAAAGTAGTAGGTGCAGAAAAACAAAGACAGCAGTGAAATGAAAAAAGATGGTTCGCATCAGAACAAAAACCTATCTTATTTCAACAAAAGTAAGGCCTACCTAACCTTTAGATTGACACCTCACATTTTGTCTCATGCAATTATTTACAATTTATTACACGCCAAGACAAATTTTGGAACACTTAAGCTTCCAGCATGAATTCTTTGCTAGCCAATCCGCTGTACAAACCAGAACTACCTTAGGTTATCCGTAGAGATAAATGCAGAATTTCCCCAAGTTAGTGGATTCAGAAGACCATAACAATAGCTAGAACAAATAATGAACACCAAAAAAAACGCTAAATTTAAATGATTGTCTTGAACCTGTCAACCAAAAGATATAGTGCAGTGTCACAGTCATTTTTCAAAGAAAAAGAATTACAATTCTCCCAAAAGAAAGTTGTGACTACAACAAGTAGCGCATGCCATCACTGACCTGCAACACGGACTGCTCAGCCAGGCCAATCCTGAGCTTGCCGCCCAGGGATCTGATGAGGTAGCGCGCCTCGCACTCCACGCACGCTACAAACATGCTCTTGATCTTGTCCACTTTCTTTGCTTGCGACTGCACACAAAGCCAGCAATAAGCATCGTTTCAAATTCGGAATATAATAAGCAGGTTAACAGAGATAACGGGCACCTTGAAAAATAAAAGCAGCCCATGATTAGGCAATCCAGAAAACATACTACAGCCTTCTTCTATTGCATTTCTATGTGCGAAGACATATGACGTAAATTTGAAAACATAGTTCACATCACAGTAGTTCTTGATATTACGCAAATGCTAGTTGCTGAATTCTCTGTATATTTATCATCCAAAGAATTTTTTATGAGAACAGAAACGGGCAAGTGTCACATATTACCCAATAAGTCTACTGAGGATGCCTTGATTTTAGAAAACAGGAGGGAAAACAGATGTAAAACTGAAGACACCTGCATTGTTGAGAACACACCACCATGATGAAGGGCATGCACATCAGAAATGCTCACCGCATGTCCCGACATAGAAGCGATTTCTTTGAGTTTCTGGAAGACCGAGAAAATGGTGAGCTTAGCAGGCTGGAACATCATGCGCTGGTTGCTCTTGCTGGCCTCGGCTACCTTGCCTAGGTCTCCCAGCTGCTTCGTGTCCGCCTTGATGCGCTCCATGCTGCGGCCTGTGCTCTGGGCAACGGCCTTCATGAGGATACTCTCACCCACGTTCAGTTCCAGAGCTGGAATGCGCAATATATTATTAAATGTTATAAATGAGCACTCGGTTGTAATACCACGCCAGTCTAAACGACGAAAGTATGTATCAACAGGAATTTGTGTTACACAATGATGAAACTGATCTTATTGGGAGTTGAAGGTGTCAAGATATGCTACAGAGCACCACAAAAATGACTGCACCCTACTATTACACTGATAAAGGAAAATATCAGCCACACTTCTGAAAAGATGGCATTGCTGATTATGAACTTCACTATCAAAACCACATTAATAGATTTTTAATAACAGAAATCGCTGCATTAAGTTACAGACCAAGTCAAATCCACTCGGTGCATATTTCCTACTTGAGTAACTCAGTAAAGCAAAGATCCACTGAATGTTAGAAATTAGTTCTGCTCGTGCTGCTTTACTTTTAGCAAGAACTGATCAAAAAATCATAAGAAACTGTAGAAGAACTACAAAATTGTATCACATACAACTCAACAGTAGGAAAGTTTATCTATACCGAAACAATGGCCTACTCAGTGTGCTTGAGCATTTTTAAAAATTAGTGAGCACAGAAGAATTGTTACCATCAAAGGCAGGGGCGACGGTGTTGAGACACAGGTAGATAGTGGGCAGAAGATCATCAGGGGATAGCACTATGATAGACCTGAGCAGGTTGCTCAGTATCTCTATGGTGCGCAGTCTGCCGGACGTCTCTTCGATGTGCTGAAACGTTTTGGCCAATGCCAGGTATGGCACTCTGAAATGTAAAACATTCGATAGTGCCACTTTTCTCGAGCTGATCAACTATAAAATGATACACTAAAATAAAATTGTCATATACAGTGATGAAACATGCACACAAATACCTCTAAAAACGGATTTGCTTGCTCAATCATTTAACTCACTTTTCATTTCTTGACCAAGATGCATCTTGAACAGGATCATAGCCGGACTTTGCAGGATTATAAGCGTTCTTTGGGGAGGTTTTGTCCGTTTTACCGAGAGCAGCAAACGGATTAATGAGAGGTTTTTTACATGTGGGAGTAAAAGGAGCCTTGCTGGAGCCGTTCACTATTTCACCACTAGATTTTCCACTAGGAGAGCTCTGTTTCTCCTCCTCTCCTGCACTTTCTTCTTCAGGAGCATCAGAAGACCCATCTTCATATGCTTCTTTTGAGGGCGAGTTTGAAGACTGTAAAAGAGATTGTTTCTTTGGAGCTGGCAAGTCATCATTTTCAACTTCCGAGTCACTCGACTCGACCACCATTTTGCGAGATGCTTTAACCTTTCCTGGTAAACCATTTTGGGGCGACTCTGAGTTGCCAGTCTCGGAGTCAATTGTAGAGATATTTTCTTTTCTAACATCTCCACAGTCTCCTTCAGATCGCTCAGGGGCTGTAGAATAAAATGAGGACATGTCAATTTGTTCAGACATGAGAAAAATCACAAAAATTCCACAAAGTGGAATTTAAAATGAATTAAAATGCTAAATAAAACTGACATCTATCCAGAAACCTGGTAGCATGGATACTGGCATCGTCAACCAAATTTTCCCCCCCAAAAAAAACTACTCGGTATTTTGAGCATAATTCTGTACAAGCAAAGCAACTCATTTTAAATGTCATTAAAGCACAGGGATGATTTCCTTCCTTAATTAAATTTAATTCAAGAGAACGTCACACATTAGAAGTGAACACTTCGGAAGGAGAAATACGATCAAAAACTACCAACACACGTACACATTATCAACGAATTGTTGCTGTGGATATTTACTTGAAAATGTTTTTGATTTGATGTTCAGGTGTTTATAATGGCAAATAAAAACATGATAATAAAAGATGACTAGAATCCTATTTGTGATAGTAGTCTATTACAAAATTAACACATTTCCTGCAAAGCGACCCACCGGTTGTCACTTAGGTGAATTTCACAGTGCTGCTGACCCACCTGCAGTCACTAACTCATTTTTTACTAATACGTAATGAAAGCTAAATGAAGGCCCGATCAAGTTGATGTTTGCTATTTTCCAAGTTGATTTCTACAATTGACATTAAATTTGAATTGAATGTTGAACTTCAGTTAAATTGCATTTAAAGTGTTAAATACTTGAATAAGAAAAGTAGCATGAAAACAGACATTCCAATACCACATTTCAATACTAACAGTTTAGCTGAACTTTCTCAGTGATAAACTTTCAACTTACTTTATATCAAGCCCACAAGGCTTCAACCAATTTACTTCTATATTATAAGCAACTAATACACACGTCAGCACTGAAATAATGGTCTTTATATTTCTTTGTCCAGAAATAACCAATATTAACAAGATCTTGAATTATACTGCTTCACTTTTGACCAATTATTGTACGGAGACAGTCATGAATATTTTGAAAAGAGTAACGAGAGCAAAGCGCGTATGTGAAAATGGCCCCTATGTTCGTAACTGCATATGAAGTAAACAAAATGGCAGGGTACCTATGAAGTTACTCCAACTCAATACCAAGGATGACTATGAAAATTAATATTGTAGCATTAAAAACAGGAAACGATGTAGAAGTTGACCTATGTACAAGAAACAGCAAAGAAAACAAAAAATAGATACTTGCGCCAGAGTCTTGGTAATACTCTTTTACCTTTGAACCTAACAAAGAAATCCTTGTAGGTCACATCACGAGACCTGAGGCATCCAGAGACGGCAGCAGGCTGGTCACGTGTGCTGTTTGTTGTATCCTCCTCTGTTACCAGGGCACGCCTTGCCTTCTTCCTAACGACTTCCACCTCCTCGTCACTTGAGTCTACTACCCGCTGCCTACGCTTCTCAGCTAGAAATGAAAGTAATAATTAGACAGGCAATCATTGAAAAAAATTTGAATGCTTCTGAGCCTCTTGCATTTAAAATTCAGCCTTGCTCTGTGATTCAAAACGTTCACAAGCCCATTGCAAATCATTATTAGAATTTTTAATACAGTAGAGATATCAAAACTGATACACAGTTTTGATTCAAATTTAGTGACTCTTGAGTTGCAAATAATTTTTTCAAGGCATCTTTTTCAGCTTTCTCTATGGGGGAAAACGTGAATTTTTTCCAACAACATGAATCTGAAAATACTGAAGTTGGTAAGACTTGCTTAGTTGCCATTGATCCCCAATGAAAAATTTGAGCTTTCAAGAAGAAGTAAGATGCTAATCATTATTAATGCTCTAAAGTTTTAATGTACATTTACGACAAGAAAGATGTTCTTGCCTACTTCAGTGTCCTTATTTATTTGTCTTGAGCAAACACGAACATGAAATTATTTCAGATTGATTAGATTATTTGTTAGTTTAAGCCTCCCTATCCTCAACAAATGAGATCCAAAGAGAGGAAGGAAGAAGGCACCATTTAGTATGGAGTCAAGGGAATGTGGAATCTATGCAGAAAGGGCACAGAAACAGTAAGTGAGAAAGAAGTTCATGAAACAAGATCAAAGTTGAAGAAGAAAATAGAAGGGGTTGAAATGAAATTATTTCAGCAGCAATGCTTTGCACTGATAAACATTTGAAGATTCTCTACATTAAATAATGTATATTTACCTTCCATTACTGCCACACCAAACTATGATAGAAAAATTTCAGACTTGATATTCTGTACTTCAAGAACCAACAAACATCCTAAGCTGAAAGTTCCAAAGCCCCAACTGAAATTTTTTGAAACCAAGAACTCAGTATTGTGGATTAGATTAGATTAGTAGTTCGTTCAAGCCTCCCTATCCGCAACAAAGGCAATCCAAAGAGAGGAAGGAAGAAGGCGCCATTTAGTATGGAGTCAAGGAAACGCGGAATCTATGCAGAAAGGGCATAGAAACAGTAAGATGAGAAAGAAGTTCATGAAACTTGATCAAAGTTGAAGAAGAAAGTAGTAGGTGCTGAAGAAAAAATGACAGCAGTGAACCAAAAAAAGATGGTTCTTAACATAACTAAAGCATTTTTTTCAACAAAAAGAAGGCCTACCTAACTTTCAGCTCGGGCCCTCACATTGTCCCCCTGGGAGTGCTAATTCCTATAGATACAACATTTGTATCCCCTGAAGGGTCAGCATTGTGGAACTGACCAGTAGCTCTTAGAGGCGGCACAGATGTTTTAGTAAAGCCCGGAACCGAGATGAATTGAGGGCTCTTTATAGGGCTACCATTCTTGCTTAGACGGCCATTCCTGCTTGGACTGCCATTCTTGCTTGGACTGCCATTCTTGCGTGGACTGCCATTCTTGTGTGGACTGCCATTCTTGTGTGGACTGCCATTTTTGTTTGGGCTCCTGCCTTGAACTCCATCTTTTGAAACTGGATCCAGCAAAGAGCTAAAAGAGTGAAAATTTTAAATTATTTGACAAGCAGGTAACAATTAAAACCAATAGTTGAGCAAAAGTCACAAAGATTAACTGTGGTGCAACTCTTGGCTATAAATTTAAAATTAAATTATTTTCATTTAAGAAAATCTTGAAGTAGTATAGATTAATAACATTTATTTCTAAGTTTTACTTTTTCATGATCAAACTTCAAAAATAGGTGTGCAATTACCCTCTGCATTGTACCAAAGCCTTTCCAGAATTCAAAAGACTCTACTAGTGCATTAGAGTTTCTATCAGTTAGAACACGTAAAGTAATGCAGAGGTTTCTCACAATTTGACTCCCCTTTTACTCGAACACTTCCTATTTCCAACACCTTTAGAGACAAATTTTATCTGTCAATCTGAACTCAAACAAATGGTAGCCAATGAAGCCATTGTTAATACATTAATTTAAATGAAAATTTGTTCCAAAGTTGACCAGTAAAAAAAGGAATTAAGCTTGAAAAAAGAAGCAAAACTTTGTATACAATGCTGTGTATGAGCTGAATGACATTTCAAATTCTTTTCAGATTTTTACATCTGTGAAACATCTTAACATGGAACAAACATAACTTGACAAACTTGTGCACACAGAATTCTATAAGCTGTCTAACATTAATAAAAATAATAGTAATAATACATGAAGAACAGTTGTCCAATTACATTCCTATTAGAAAAGATTAATAAAATTCTCTAAAAAACTTTCAACAATCATGACTTATAGAAATGATTATTCAGCAAGCTGAAGATGCATAATGTGGAAAATCTACCAAGTACACTACAATTCATACTTGGGTTGGCCAAATAACCATACTTAAACAAACATTCAATGAATGACAACACTTGAAACTGGCAATTTCCTGACCCTAAAACAGTACAATTACCTTACAGTGCTACTTAGAGCAGCTGCACTCCGAGACGTCTCCTGCACCGCTCTTTGGGACTTCACTCCAGAAAAAAACGCACTAGAAGAGAGAAAAATTCACTTTTAAGCTTAGGCACAAATATATAGATACAGTAATTGTTGGTATATATGATGTTGTAGAATTTTTCACTGCTACATAAAGGTCTCAATGGCTCATATATGTTCTAATACAGAATAATCACGTTTACAGTCTCGGATGTTGATAATATATAATTATTTCATACTTCAAAACTGGTATCCTCAACAAAAATTTTACTTTTAATAAAATTAACCAAATATTACATTCCTAGTGTGCACAGACCGGCAAAAATGACGGGATTCATTACCTTTCTAGAACAAATTTTCCAAACGTGGATGAGAAAAAAAAACATTCATCTAACAGTACCCGTAATAAAAAATATTCTTGTACTTGTGCACTGGTGAAACTCGTAACACAGATCCGGTCATTTTATCCATCCACAGAGAAATGGAAGAAGCAAACCACAAACAAATAAACCAAGGGTATTATTACGTAGTAGCAGGACCCGTGGAAATTCCACGGACAATGTCATCGTTAGTTAAGGGAAGCGAACAAATTTTGCCATGAATTTTTTGATAAATGAAAAAAAATACTTCCGGAGGGAAATAAGCTTTCGGGTATTCACTGCATGTTTATGACATTCAAATAAACAGTTGTAGCCCTAAAAACTTGGAAATTTACCCATAACCCCCTCCCCTCCCCTCTCCTCCCCCCCTCCATAGAAAATTCTTTAAAATTTCAATTTCTCAGCCAATATTGTTTATAGAGACAAATGGTCTTTTTTGTTCGATTCATAATCAAAATATCTACCATAACTAGTAGAGGTTTTTTGTTTTTCCCAAAAAAAGAAAAATTGACAACTATTTGAATATTAAAAACATAGTTATTATTTTCTATGGACGATGAAAAAATTTCAAATCTACTTTCCAAAAAAACTCCCACTAGCATTTATTGTACTCACTTTGCTCTTTACGAAGCAAAAAAAATCTTCTCAATTAGCTTCAAAACTGGAGGAGAAATTGCCCGTCAAAGTCTATGAACCACATTTTGAAAAAATGTTGGTCAAAGTTACCAATACCATAAAGCAGAGTACACAGTGTTTCCTATCTATGATTTCATATTTTTTTTCATCAGAACTTACAAACTATTATGCTACTAATAAGTTGAAACATTTCAGATAAGTCTTTCATAGTTGTAACAAGTCACTACCACTAATAAGTCACTAACACCTGCTGCAAACTGCAGAGGGCCTCGAAAGGTTTTTCCCTATGAAATATTCAAGAATTAAAAAGAAATACTTCCGGAGTGAAATAAGCTCTGAGGTATTCACAGCATGTTTATAACATTTGAATAAATATTTATAACCCAATTAAGTTTTAAGAATTTACCCACACCCCTTTCCCACACCCCCTTCCCCCCACCCAGAGGCCAATTTCACAAAATTTCAATTTCTCAGCCAATATTGTACATAGACACGATTAGTTTTTTTGTTCGATTCACAATGAACATATCTACAAATGTTCGAGACAGTTTTTTGATATCGCTTCAGAATTTTTTTTCACAAAATTTAGAATTTTTATACCTAAATTTTTTATTTTATTTTTTTGCAATAAAAAAATTTCGAATCAATTTATCAAAAAACTAGATCAGTTATTTATAGTACCTACTTCGATCTTTACGATGCAAAAAAGATTTCCTCCATAGGTGAAAAACTGTAGCTGGAATTGCCCCTCAAAGTTCAAAATGTATCTTCTGCCAGAGCGAACGGCTGCATTTGATATTCTAGGCATTTCACAGGACGGACAAGCACAAAACCACTCACTAAGAAGGTCAAGAGACCACTAAACCTCTCTGATGATTGGATAGTTGTCTAAAAACAAAGAAAAAACTTTTCAAAACACCAACCAGAGCTAAGCAGAGCCGCAGCTGGTCTCTCTGAGCGCAACTGCGGGGGAGTGGGGGACAATTTGGGGGTAATTATGGGGGTTTGGGTTGCCAAAACGGGCCAAATGACGTTTCTACGTGATAGAGGGAGGGTTTAGAAGAATTTTCAAGCAATAATCTCATTTTCAGTTTTGGGCCCCAAAAAACCGTTCGCTTCCCTTTACGCTAGGTGGACCCATGAAAAACTTCCATCAGCATTACCTGATCTATGCTAACTTAACCTATCCTAACCTAACATATTCTAGGCTTTCCTATCCTAACACATCCTCAGCTAACCAAAACTATTCTAACCAAACCTATCCTAATAAAATGTCAAACATATCAATGCATGGGAAGGCGATCTTTTAATGTTACACTTTGGAATTCGGTATCCATGAGACCACAAACTCAGACGAAAGCAAAACGGATACCAAACAAATATATATGCATCCTATGTTTTTTCAGAAGCAAACACCATACAAATATATAAAAAACTATGTAAATGAACACACAACGGGTATTATTAGGTTAGATTTCCTATATTTGTTCATAGTTCCCTAACCACATCAAACGTGATGCCAGGAGAGCAAAAATGACTGAATGGATGGTAGAAAAGAGGAAATCTGTATTCCTTGGAGGAAAGAGGAAAAAGAAGAAAAATAAAGCATAAATAGCAAAGAAAACAAGAAAAGTCTAAAAACAATGTTGGCAAAGTTTAAAGACTCTTCCAAGCCAAGGCAACCCAACAGTATCACTGAAAGGCACCAATCCTTATAGCACACAATAGACAAACCTAACATCTTGAAACTTGAACCGTGTCTCTTGAGAAGCGCAATTCTATAAACTCCGTGTTAAATAGGTACATTTTTTATTTGAGAGAGAGAACCTATAAATGCACAATTTACCAGTAAATTATCTATTACAGATCATGGTATATGAATCAATGTAATGGCCTCTTTGTAGAGGTGGAAAAAAGCCCCAATTCGGGTAATCACAGGCAAACTGTTTAAAATGGCACAAATATAACCCAGCAGTTTCATTTTGTACACAAGCCTGAACTGCTCAACAAAAATGACAGAATTTGTTTCTTGACAAAGCAAAGAAATCAATTTGATTACTAATGTAAATGAGACAAATTACTCAAATTGATTTCAACTTGCTGTAAGACCAGCATTTTGGATAAAAGATAAGATCTAAAACAAAAGATTACATATTTTGAATGATTACTTCATTTTGTAACAATTTTGGGTTGAAAGAAAAGCAATACATTTGATACTGACAAGAGGATTTTTAAAGTTGCCACCAGCATGAGAAGGACTGTACCCAAGATACTTATCATTTATCAAAATAATACTGAAATTATGATGTAACAGAAATAAAACAGTAACACAAACACAATGGCTCTTTTCATTAGATATTAAATCCTTAGGACAATATTATCTAGCAAGCATTCTGAACACAACTGAGATTAATTTGTACCTTTCAGAACAAAATTATTAGCATGAATTGACTTTATGAGCAGGATACTCTGCTAAATAAAAAATCTCAGGATATTCAGTACAATATTTGTCCAAACCATATTTAATACAATAATAACGATTTAGCTGAAATTTGAAATTAATTTCTAACATCCTCATGTCAAATGATTAACAACTTGTTACAATTTTTGTCCCCTAATTTAGCAAAGGACTTATAGTTAAAAATACTATAATTTCAATTATCTAGAGTAAATAGATTGATTATAAGAAAATTTTAGCCTTTCTTTACCACAACAAAGACGTTCAAAGAGAGGAAGGATAAAGGCACCATTTAGTATGGAGTGAGGAGAATGCAACATCTACACATTTGGTACATAAATACAGTAAGCTAAGAAAGAGGTTTATGAAACCAGATAAAGGTTGAAGAAAAAAGTTGTAGGTGCTGAAAAACAGAACAGCAGTAAACAAAAAAAAAATAATTAAAAGATGGGTTGTAACAAAACAAAAAGCCTACTCTTCTTCAACAAAAAGAAGGCCTACCTAACCTTTAGCTCAGGACCCTACATAATACCCCTGGGAGGGCCAATTCCCATAGATACAATAGTTGTATAACCCTGAGAGATATGAAGAGAAAAACTTGACCTACAAAAAAATTGTAGAAATTTTTTTTTTAACATAAAGGATTATCTCAATCAGCAAACACTCCTAGAGAGCATCCAATTTTAAGATTATAATTAAGCAAACATCTGTAAGGAAAAAACATTTCTGACTGCAGGGAAGATTTAAGGCCACAATGGATGAGCATAAGTTTGTTAATAGGAATATTTAGATGATTACAGAAGCTATCAACAACACTCTCCAAAGAAAGCTCAGGGATCTTGCTCATCAAACAAGGACTAAAAAGCACAGTTTGCAGGATAAATGGTGAGCATAACCAACCAACTCTGGAATACTAAAGCTCCTAACATGATTACATTCAAATGCTTCTAGTAGCTGATGATGTTTGAACAGGCAAACAAAAATAATTTTTTACAAAATTGAGAATATTATGCTATATGTTATACGTACCTAGAAGATTAACACCAATACTATAGGCCTTATTGATCCACCTTATTGGATACAGCATTAAATGGCTACTACTAGTAAATATCATTGTGGTTACACTAATTATTTTAAAGCACTAGTGAAAACATAACATTATATTCATCAGTTAACCAAGCACAACAGCAGTTATAAGAAATTTTAATGAAACAACACAACTTGTGCAAGCATGGAGTTATTTAGCAATTGCTTTCCCCCTCACTGAAAACAAAATAAAAAAGGTGCTAAATCAAAATGAACACTTTTGATAATTTTTTAGAGCATTATTGGTTCAAACATTTGAATTGAAAAAAAAAATGCTCTTGCCTAAAGTTTTCATGGATTTGCAGTAGTGCCTTTGTAATTCAAAGGAATTAGAGCAGCTTTCAATTGACTTGACTCATCAATGAAAGCAATAGAAGATTTTGAAGAATAATACACTGGAAAAGGTAGAACAAAATAGGTCTCTAAGGAGAGACATACAAGCTGATAGAGGAAACTTGGTAAAATTGGACGCTTTGCAAACACAAGTATAATTAGCTCTAGGAGTTCAAACTTTTCTAAATAAATATATCATTCTATCTATTAATTATATATTATTAAGAAGATCACAACTAATACCCACACTCAGAAAGCAAATATCAGGAAAAACTAAATAATTATAACAAAATTTAACTGCATTGTTAAAAACACATAAATGGCTTTTGCTGTAGAATTCCTTGAACTTTAAATGTCCATAATTATTATATGTAGTGGCATGCTAAGCTATGAAACTCTCAATTGTAGAAAACTATTGATAAATGTCTAAGGTACTAAAACATGCATATGGAAAATACTAATACTAAATAGAAAATACTTACAGAAGAGTTTTCTGCACCATCTTTGACATCTGGAAAATTTACTAGCTCAGTAAATTCACTCTTGGATTTATAAAAAATTATCTAACCAGAACAGAAATATACTCGTAAAAACCCATATCGAAGTAGTTTTTCAAAAATCTTGTAATTTCAACATAGCATATTTCTGTATGATAAGTAAAAGTAGAAGAGTTTAGTAAACAATCAACATAGACTAGTTATTATAAATCACTAAAATTTTTATGCTACTATGACCATAATGGTATTTTTTTATTGTTTTAAAATTTGCACAAGATTTAACAATCCTTGCAAGTGGAACAAGACTGATCTAAAATCAGCCATGCTTTTAGCATATTTCTGTGTTAGAATTTCCAAGAAAATTTTTTGCAATAATGAACTCAACCCATCTACATTTAAATAATTTACAACATATAGAATTATCCTAAAATTCCTAAAACTTCAGGAATAACATTAATGTAAAATAATTTATGGATGATGTCTACATAACATCAAAGCACTTATATGCTCACAAGTCACAATTATGTTCTCCTATCTAACAAGACCAGAATCTCAAGCATCACTGCCCATGGTATGCATGAACAACTTGAATACAATGAGGACATGTTAACTACATGTCAATATAATCACGAAATAATCTTTGCATAATAGTTTTGAATATTAATGGGTCAGGAAAACACTTGGTCAATATTGATTTTATTGTTGTCTACAATTTCCAAAATTTCATTGCCGCATTTAGGTAATTAGACATTTTAAGATGTTTTACACAAATTATATTGCACCCGCAAATGCTTAGGTTTTTTGAGATATGGCATAAATAATGTTCAGGTAAAAATGGCATCAACGGCAGTTTTGAAATGGCTCTTCCGAAGTAAGGTGGATACAGAACATGCGCAGTTATTGTGACAAAAAACCATCAATGTTGGTATAACAAAGTTGAGTTATTTTAGGTTTATTTAAGTTAGTTTATTTAACTAATCTTAAATTACCTAACCTAACCTCCTCCATTGTTATGTCAATACCATATTTCAGCTTATTTTCGTATTCATGAGTTTAATTTTAAATACGACGTTCCTATAACTTCAAAGTTAAATATCTCAAAAAGGAATCAGTTGCAAGCAAAATGTCATTTGTGTAAAATATCTTAAAATGTATCCTATTACTAAAACGTGTCAACAAAATTTTATTAAGTGCTGACAACAATAAAATCAATTTTGACCAAACACTGGTTGGTGATCTTTTCAAATTAAACTGAAAATAATTTAGCAACCAAGTACTACAGAGAATTTTCTGAGATTGTACAAGTTCAAGAAATGTACTTAAGGCTAATCCAGAAATAGCATACGATGCTCATTTTGAGTCATAAGGATATTTTTACATTTCTGAATATCTAAAATGTCTACCATAATTCAAAATTTCAGTACAAAAGGGAATAAATTCCTGTAAGATATCCTGTGAATTGGTTAGGGCCTAACTGAAGTATTCTTCAGACTTGCAAATTGAATAAATCATGAATGAATGTCACTTGTTACGCAATGGTTGAACAATTCATTGCAGTACTTTTCAATGTACAAAAAGATTAAACATAATCTTAGTTTCTGCTACTAGATGGGGAACAATATGGATAAACCAGTAAATCTACTTAATTCAATTTTTCAACAGAAAAATTTACAACTAAGATAGCAGATCCTGTTTGACAAAAAGAAAGCATTTCTATCTGAGAAAGTCTTTTAAAATTCAAATCTTGAACAGATTTTGGTCAATGTTGAATTTAATGTTGTCAACAATTTCAATAATTTTATTGCCCCATGTAGGTAATATGACTGATTTGAAGATGTTTTACATAAATGACATTGTGCTTGAAAATGCTTAGTTTTTGAGATATAGCATAAATTGCGTTCAGGTGGTAAGAATAGCATTAAAGGCAGTTTCGACACGCCTCTTGCGGTGTATGGCGGATACAGAACAAGCACAGTCACTTTGGCGGGAAAAAACCATCAATGTTAGTATGGCTAAGTTAAGTTAATTTAGGTTTACTTAGGTTAGTTTATTTAACTAATCTAACCTCAGCTATTGTTATGACAATACAGTATTCCAGCTTTTTTAAGTGTCCGTTTGTTCAATTTTATATATGACGTTCCTATAACTTCAAAGTTGAATATCTCAAAAACTAAGCATTTGCAAGCATAATGTCATTCAAAAAAAACGTCATAAAATATGTTTCCAATTACTCAAATTTTGTAAAGAAATTTTAAAAGTCATTGACAACATTCAATTCAATATTGCCTTATACTGCAAAAGCCGTCTCAAAACTGCCATTAATGTTATTCTTACCTGAACATTATTTATGCTATATCTCAAAAACTAAGCATTTGCGAGAACAATGTCATTCTTGTAAAACACCTTAAAATGTCTACCACTATTTTAAGATGTTTTCTACCAATAATATATTTACGCTTTAAAATTCCCAAGTAAAGAAACTAAAAGTAAATCCATGCATGTTGCTCAATTGCAAAAACCATCATGATTTCCACCGCAAATGCTAAGAAGTAAAGAATTCAACCTCATATGGTGAAAACTTTGGTCATGTAATTTCACTTCTAAAATTGAAAATAAGTATAATGATAAGTACCATCATCCCTCTTTTCTCAGGATATAATCTAATATTATACTGGAATATTTTAAAATCTGTTTTGACCAACAACCCTTGAACTTGAAAGTTGAGGGCCGACAGTGTAGGGACCTTTGTAACGGCCTACAATTCCCTCCACAATACTCACAATATTCACACAAAGAGTTCAGCACCTATGTACCAGACTTGTCCATTAAACTACACAGGATCCACCAATCCTTGTCACAAGCTGCCATTGGATGGCATCACTGGGATAACCAGTACATCAAAACACCATCCCCAGGTCATTACAGTCCACTCTACATGACTGGCTCATTCCAGTCACTGTCTCTTGCTCCAGGCACATACAAGAAAAATTTTCATAGCTTCAATGGGACTCAAATTACACTCCTGATCCAATCCACCAAGACAGTTCATACCACAAGCATCTTCAGTACATCTGGCATACCACTCATTCTCTCCATACTGCTCAAACACCACATTCATGAAAATTACTCTCTCTTGCTCATACTCACTACATTCCACCACAAAATGTTCAATTGTTTCCTCCACTCTACTATCACACTGCTGGCATAATCTATTATTCTCATTCCACCTCCATGTGCGTCTGTTCACACTCAATGCCTTACACCTCACAGTCACAGCAAACAAGAGCTGTCTCCCAAAACTACTATCATAGAACATCTCATACGTAGGCACTTCCTTTGCATATACCAGATTAGTGTAGGCTTTTGCGCCATGCTAAGTTTCCACTTATTCAACTCATTCTCTTTCGTTTGCCTCTCAATGTCTTTTTTCCACCTCTTGCAGTCCCACACTGTTCCCTTGCCTCCAACATTCAACAAAAGCTAGTCATCCACTGGTCTCCCAATTCTAACACAAATAATCTTTTGCATACTTCAGATCACTTTTTCGAAGTACATGTCTTGCCCACTTCTCTCAAAATTTCCAGAGTGACCCCTATTTTCAAAAAATTGTGATAAAAATTGCTTAAGTAATTATAGACATAACTCTGTACTACTAATTATTGGCAAAAAACTATAAAAAATTGTGTATAAAAAAGTGCATTCTTCTTTTGAATAAAAATCTTTACTCTATGACAAACAATACGGTTTTTGTTCTAAAAAATCAATGACACAGGCTGTATTAAATTATTTACAATACCTTTATTCTAATACAGATGAAGGAAAGCTTGTTTTCCCTGTACATCTTGACTTTCAGAAAGCATTTGATTGCGTGGACAATAACATTTTACTATAAAAACTACACTGTTATGGCATTACAGGAGTTGCACATGATTGGTTCAAATTATACTTAAATCGAAAGCAATATGTTGGCATTGACGATGCACAATCGGAACTGCTGACAATCAGCCATGGAGCCCCGCAAGAGTTGGTCCTTGGGCCTCTTCTTTTTTTTTATCTTTATCAATAATATTGTTAAATCTACTGCAGCCCTAAAATTCATACTTTTTGCCAACGACAGCACGCTCTTTGCAGCTCTTCCAAATGAAAATAAAATTTTAATTGCAGAGAGTATAAATAATGCACTGCAAAATGTTTCTATGTGGCTTAAAGCCAATAAAATATGCCTCAATATTGATAAGACAAAATACATTACATTCTCATACAAGAGAATTATGTCTCTTCCAGCCATTAAAATTGGTGATGGTAAAACTGAAACAACCAGCTCCTGTAAATTTCTGGGCATTACATTAGATAAACATCTGACATTCATCATTCAGAGAGCATATTGCATACATCAGAACTAAATTCTCAAAGTCAGTTGGAATCCTTCACAACGTAAAAAATATTCTGCCTGGAAAAGCCCTAAAAATACTTTATTAAACAATCATTTCACAATATCTGCAAAACAGGACAGAAGCTTGGCACAAAACTAATAAAAATAAAACCAATCTGCTCTTTGGATTGCAAAAAAGAGCCATTCAACCTGTAATGAAATTATATTTTAATGCTCACACAAGTGATTCCTTCAAAAGCTTAAAAATACTCAAGCTTTTTGATCTCTACAACCTTTCCATATGTAATTTCACGTTTAAAACATCAACTGATGATAGCAACAAAGAACTTGAACAATTATTTACTGCTCAAACTGGTCATCATGATCATCTAACACAAAACTGAAGTAACTTCATACTTCTTCATTATTCAAAATCTTGGTCACAACGCAGAATCCTCTTCATTGGAACTAAGAATTGGAATGCAATCCCTGCTGAGATCCGTGAAAAAAGCTTTGGTTAAGATTCAGTTTAATGCACTCACAAATCTTAAATTCTGTTCCAAAGAATCAATTAAGAATTATCCTTGAAAATGTTGGTTTAAAGCCCTCACGAAAATTAAGAATTTCGTTTCCAAGAATCCCTAAAGGAACACATTTAAGAACGTTTTACACAAATGAGATTCTGCTCGCCGATGCGTAATTTTCGAATTATTTAACTTTGAAGTTATAGGAACGTCGTATATAAAAGTGAAGGAACAAACACGTAAATATGCTTTAATACGGTATTAACGCAACAATGGGTGAGGTTAGGGTAGGTCATGGGGGGTTAGTTGAATAAACAAGCTTAAAATAACACAAATCAACCTAAAATAGCTTACCTTAACTTATGCAAACAGAGGCTGTTATTTTCTCGGCAAGAAGTGGGCGTCTCCCGCCAGAAAAATGGGCGTGACCCAACAATGCGGCGACTAAGCAGCCGACAAAATAATGTTATTCCTATCTGAACGTAATTATTGTTAGATCTCAGAAATAGCGCATCAGCGAGCAGAACGTTATTCGTGTAAAATGTTATTAAATGTGTTCCTTTTGTGATTCTTTGGAACGGAATTCTTTATTTTCGTGAGTGTATTAAACCCAATATTGACCAAAATATTTTACACGAATGACATTCTGCTGTGACGAAATATTTTTGTGACGAAATATTTTTGTCTTGCTAGGTAATATAATTTTATTTCGGTTCGCTGGGTAATATATTATTGGGCTGGGTGACGTGAACAGAGCAACGCGAAGGGACATTGGAATGTTAGGTAGATCAAGTTTCTTGACCGTTGAACAGCTTGAGAGGGAAAAGTTGTCACAGGGCAGCCTTCGTGTTCATGTTTCGCAATCTCAAGAGCCTTGCCATCCATCAATGTCAACAGCCTGCTGGCTCAGGCACACCTCGGGCATACCACACACACTAACACAACACACGGCGACACAACGCACACACAACGCACACAAAACACATCAACACACGCGTCAAAGAAGCCTCAAAGCGTGAGAAAGTGTTCGAAAATCTAAAAGGAGGCGTAACCCAAAGCGAGGGCTCCGTCTTAGCCATTCATGGACCAGAAACTCGTGGGTGCCTACGCGGTGCACGATGCGCACCAATGAAAATTCGAGACGTCAGGACAAGGGAGAATTCCACCAATCAGGATCAAAATGATGTCTTCATAACCATGAAGATTCGAGAATGTTCTAGAAGGAACGAAGTGGAACGCTTAAAAGCAGTTCGCAAGAAGAATCGCGAGGATTTTTCTCTCGGTGACACAACAGGAGAGGTGCACGAATTAGGAGTGCGAGGCTGGGGGCGCCGGCAGGTTCGCCGGTACACCCCGGCATGTCAACATTTCAGTATGACACCTTGAGCATTGGGATTTGCAAAAACAAGAAACTCTTAGCGGTGCATGTGTGCGCTGATGAGATCTACGAGAGATTTTTCGCTGGGCTTCGCAGCGTGAATACANAAAGTCGGAAAAACAGCAGCCATCGAAGGGCCAACTTGCAGCAAAAATCCGCTCGAAGCACCTCAGCTTTGCAGCGACGATCGTCATCCCCTTGGAACCACGCAATCACAAAAGCTGCAGTCACACACATCAATCCTGCGCGCTACAACGATCAAGCTCCTTCGGCACTTAAGAGCGGTGAACGCGTTGCAGACAGGAAGCAGCACCAGCCAGCCGCCGGCATTGGGGCATCGGCGAGTGTCAGGACTGATCAGCCAGAACATTCGTATATTCCTCAAGCCCTAAGTGGAAGCAGAGTTTGCCTAACATCAACGATGCATCACAAAGAGCTAGGGTGATTTTGTGGTATTGAGAATTCAATTTAGTGATTACAAAAGTGCAAGTTGGAAACAGAAATCACATTGAAAAGTGTTGTGAAATGGCGCGCTGTTTGGAGTGATTTTGATTCATTTCAAGTGTGATGTTGGGAATTTCACGTTGGGCGTAGCGTAAAGTATTCCATATTTTTGATGCCTTGTGTGAGTCAAGGGCTTATTGTTTTATGTTGTCCCCCATTTTCATTTTGTGCGTAAGCTAGCCCAGCTATGAATTATTTTCTTGTTCTGGTTTATTGTGAGTAGATCTTCTTACGGTAGTCATCATGAAAATTTGTGCAGCGTTAAATATGCAACCGTTGCGGGCGCTTATCATAATTCAAAGCGCACTTTTTCATTGTGGGTGTCTTTTCGTGTCCGAGTGTTTGTTGCCAAGTCTCATCTTTAACTCGCGTGTTCTACGGTAAATAAAAATATATATGTTTAATCTTTCAAATTTTGTCGTTATTATCCATGCTGATGAATGAAGGTAAACTCGTGGTGCACTATGCTAACACTGCTATTCCTAGTTTCTTACTATATCTGAACGGGTCAGTTGTTTGCTTTAATCGCAACTTGATGAGGAATTTAAAAACGAGGAAAATTCCAAAGAACTTAATCATATTTACTAGGAAAACGTTTCGGAGTCCAGCTCCATCATCAGTTCGTAAAAGTACAAATCATTCTGTCTGTAATAAAAGCGAAAATAAAAAGTTGGATACAGTCATTGATGAGAATCACGAAAATAAAATATTAAAAATGACCCAGAGAAAATAAATCGAAAGGATTTCTACCTAGTTACAGTTTGCAAAGGGTAGGAGCTGTCAGTATTGTTGAGGGCAGGTTTTCGTTTAAAAATATGTAGTGACTCTAAAATTCTAAGGTCGTATGCAGTTGAAGCTGAATCTAAGATTTTGAAGTCTGCAGGGGATATCGGTATGTTGCATTTTTCTGTGTGATTACGTACTGCGGAGTGTGAGGGGTGTGCCAATTGGATCCCAGTGCGGAAGCTTCGACCCCGATGTTCAGCCACTTTTAATTTAAAATTTGAGCATTTTGGAAAAAAATTTTTGTGAAATGCAAAACTTTATAATAACATCACAAACCATTATTTTTGGGTTTGGATCCATATGAATTTTTTGGTTTTCTCAAATTTGAATGCAACTTATTATAACTTTGTTAGAAATGTTCCAAGGATTTTAAAACTGTCTTTGGTTTTGTTCTAGCATCAAAATTCAACGAGGAGATATGTCTTGAAACATTCATAAAAATGTATGAAACAACTCATTTTGAGTCAGAAAAAAATTAAAATAAAATTAGGCCTAAGTCAAAAAAATGACAGGATTGATAAAGGTATACTTTCAAAAAATACATTTACTGACCAATTTTCAAGCGAATCGGACGAACAAAGTTGAAAATCCCGGACCTATATAAATGAGGTACATGGTGAGTATTCAAATAAAATATATTTCTATATGTTTTTATACAAGATATTTCTTATGTTACATTGAAATTTACAAGAAAAATATTGCACGTTATTTGCACATAAAAATAGATCAAAGAAACTGCATTCATGTACATAAATTGTCAGTTATATTGCAATTAATAGTATATTTTGTTTTTGGGCTCTCCTGAATAAAATACATTTCTACCATTCAAATTATATCTCTTCATTGAGTTTTGATGCTAGAACAAAACCAAAGACAGTTTTAGAATTCTTGTAACATTTCTAACAAAGTTATTTGATTCAATTATTCAAATGTGACAAACCAAAAAATTTATATGGATCCCAACCCAAAAATAATTGTTTGAAATGTTACTATAAAGTTTTGCATATCCCAAAAAAAATTTTCAAAAAGTTCAAATTGAATCAAATAACTTTGTTAGAAATGTTCCAAGGATTCTTAAACTGTCTTTGGTTTTGTTCTAGCATCAAAATTCAATAAGGAAATACGTCTTGAAATATACATAAAAATGTATCAAAAAAATCATTTTTATTAAAAAATAAAAAAAAATATGGCCTAAATAAAAAAAATGACATGAGTAAAAAAGGTGTACTTTCAAAAAATACATATACTGACCAATTTTCAAGCGAATCTGACGAAAAAAGGTCAAAATCCCAGATGGTACCCTTGAGGAGACGGTCACGGTAAATAAAAAAAGTCTGTCATTTCTGGATGGATTTTTCTGAAATTTCCACTTCAGGTGTGAAATGATTTAGCGATTATTTTAAAATTGATGCTTTTTTTGCATCTGCATCAAAATTTTTTTTTTCACACCGTCAAAATTGGGATCCAGGGAGTTTTCTTGTCTTACAGTTTTGAAGCTACAGAACCGGCAATTTTTTTATAGATAGTTTATTGAGTTCTTTAACGATAAAGGCGATTGAATTTTCGATAATTTTTTTTTCAATTGTAGTGATTTTTTGAAAAAAATTTGACTTGCTTTTCTCGTTTCTCTTTTTTTTGTGTTGCATAATTTTCAAAATTAGAAGTATTTCAAAAATCGAAACACTTTTATCGATAGAGTTTGCCAAGCCCTTTCAAATGATCTACTTTTCATTCTTGTACTCCATAAACTGTGGATGAAGAATCATTTTAAAATTGAAAATTGCAAGTGTTCAGGACAGCCGTTTTTCCAAAAAAAAAACTTTGCATTTTTCCCCTAATTTCCTAACAAGTCATTTTTTACGCACAAACTTTAGGGATTTATAGCCTTTTTTGTTCCCTATCGGTTGATATAATTGCCATTCCTGTACTTTCAAAACTGCGTTTTTTTACATTTTCAAACATTTCATTGTGAAAAAAAAAATTTTTACATTTTCAAACTATTTTTTTGTTTGTTTCAACTATTGTGCTGTATAGCTCTTTGTAAGCCTTTTCAATGGATATATTTGCCATTCCTGTACCTTCAAAACTACGGGAGGCGATGAGATGTTTACACAAGCTTATTAGCTGAAAACTCAGAGCAGCCAGACTCAGAGCAAACACTAATTACAATCATCATAATTTATCACTGAGTGTTAGAATGTTAGAAGCATTTCAATCAAGGCCATTGATGAACTTTCTTGGTATTCCCGTAAAGGAACGCCCAAAACTGATTTGTAATACACGGGGGGAGGGGGAGATCACCCATCCATAGGTGCGCGCTTAGGTTACGCTGGTGCGCGTCTTCTACCCCGTCTATGAGACAACCAATGCTTGTACTTGAGAGCCAATTAGATCATTGGATGCGCCAGAAAATTCTCTGTTAGATGAACTTAGAAACCGAAAATCACTAGTCCTTCAGATTTCTACCGTTACCGTCTCCTTAAGTCAATTTCTTTTCTCTTTTAGTAAGCCTTCTCTTGACAAGGTAATCTAAAATGATAGTAATACAGATCATATGCTCCTAATTATTTTCATAGAATATACTGTTCCCATCTAGCTCATATTACCCATTTTTTTCTTTGCTAATAAATTGAGCAGCAAAACATGACCGGTCTTGTATGCCCCTAGGTTAAATAAATTAGATTAAACATAACTGTACACTTTAAAAATAGCTTGATGATGGGATGTCCTAGAAGTCCCTGAACTTATATGGGCCCACAAGTAGCTATACTCAAATATGTTCATTGTACTAGACTTAAGATACAATCTATTGCTGTATTACTTGTGGTAAAAAAATTGTTTACTTAATTTCCGTGTATGCCCCCAACATAATTTCTCCCAATAACTTACACTCAGATTCCATTCAAAAATTTGCTTTACCCACAGGTTATTCTGCATTCTCTCAATTATAAACTTCTAATTCAACACAACTTTCATCATTCTTTATGAAAATACCAGACATTCTCCATTTTACCTCACACAGATTTTCATTCATTTCCCACTCTTGCTCACTTTCGAAACGAATCTCAACAAGTCAAATGCGACAGAACAATATTGGAAGCATCCACCAAAGAAACGTTGCAAAAGCAACTTGATGTCAATAATAGGTCTCTGTACGGTCAAGCATTTTTCCAATATGTGCACCAATAAGGTATAAATTATTTAAATATTTGAATCTTCAATTTTTCACCAACTGAACACGTGCACGCAAATCATGCATGTCACAGCCATTGGTTAGAATACGACAACTCCATAAACATTTTTTTAAATCCTTATTTTTTGCTATTTTAGGTACATCATCACAGTATGGTTGAAGAATTCTTTCAAAAAAGTAAAAAAGAGTACACAATAATTTCTATTTTACTAATTTGCTTATGAACAAAATATGATTCAATAGTGCCACCACCTCGTGTATAACGGTTTTTTTTTGCTGAGCATTTTTAGTTTTATTTTCCGTAATGTCGTGATTGCCATGTCGTTAAAAACGGGCCAGATAACATATTTTACCTCGACCGTATCACTTATTGTGCAGCTTTCAGTCGAAACAAAACTTGAAAATAATAGATGAAATATATTGAATCTCAAATGAGATCATCAAACCATTTTTTGCTGTGCCTAGCGATGACGGTGAACATTGTTATACCAGGCGGAAGTGTATAGGGTTCAAGCATTTTTACACCAGCTACATTTTCCATTTTTTTGTGTAGGTTTCAGTAGAGTACGGTATGATCATGTAAAAAGACTGATAAAATAAAATCGCACGAGTGATTATGTAATGACGATCACAAAGCTTTCCTGTCGTGATCGTGCTTTGCGAGGATGCGTGTGTCGCGTCAAAGCAGCGCACGAGTTCAAGATATTAACAGTTTTCTTCTTTTACAAGTTTCCAAAGACATTTATTTTAAACTTTATCTGTTTAGTTTCAGTGTATCAATGACTACTACACTTTTACCTAAAACCAGAGTATTAGTATGGTGTCTAAATACGTCAGATTAATAAAATACAAATTCAAGAATTAGTGCAGGTAGTCTCAGACAAAAGAAGCTCGTCTCATACCCGCAGTTGTTTAAATAATTTGAGGGTAATCTAACGTTATACTTTTATGACTAACAATGATGTAATTGCTCGACTGAGTGTATGGCTCCCGTCTTGGCGGGAGAGCCAGCACAATGACGAAAATACGCAGCAACTTATGACTAACGATTTAATCGATATACGTCCTTTATTGGACGTTGTTGAAGAAATGCATTTTTACAGAGAGCTTGCACCACTAAATTGAAAAATGATTCAAATTTCCCTGGGATTATTTTTCTTACGTCTGCCAGATATTCAGGGCTATCAGGAACAGACACTTGGTCCTTTCACATCACCGGCTAGTAAAATCGCGCTCAAATATATGATTCGCTAGTTGGAAATAATACATCCAATTATGTTCAAAACTTGATGCAAAACTGTTGTTTAAATATCAAATATAATTTCTGCTGCTTTTTGATGATAGTGATTGAAGAGGTTGGTTTTTTGGTTTGAAGAGGTTTGTTTTTACGTTCTCAATGAGGGTAACCGTAACATCGACCAACTGTTTTGTAGTTGACAGATTTAAGTCAACTAAATGGAAAAAATCATTAGGATACCCTGAACCTTTCATTTTTCGTTCATCGTTCAATGCGAAGCTTGAAAAATAATAGGTTTACTGTCAACAGGAGAGTTTTTTCACCTAGCTGACGAAAAACTGCTTTCTACAACACATCGGCAGTCGATGTTACGGTAGCCCTCATAATCATAACTGAATTTTTACCAATTAAGAATAATTTCAAAGGCAGACTACTTTAAACAATCAAATTTTAGGACTCTATGATGTACTCGATGCTGGTTTGGTGATCTGAATTTTGATGTAAATGATCTGTCTGTTTCGTCTGTCTTAATGCCAAGTCCTATTCTTTCCACCAAAGAATGGCGACCTAACAAGAACCAGAGTTACCAAAATAGCAAAAAAAATACTTTACAATCAACTAAAAGAACCATCGCTCAGTGTTACTCACCTACGTTTTACGGGAATTTCTTTCAGCAAAGCCCAACACTCCAGCCTCTTTATGATGTCTCGAATATTACAAACCCATAATCACTCACCATAATTGATAAAGCTGAATTGCTACTACGGGTCGACAACCCCGCCTCTACCCACCTGAACAGCATCACATTCAGGTGCAGTCGCCACTCATATCTTCTTATAGCGTATTTCGTAATAAAATAAAAAGTTTCACGTTCAAGTCACAAACCGACGTTCTCTTAACGTTTGAGTCTTCATGTTGGATAAATTTCAAAGAAGTTGTTACCTAAATTCAAAGTGAGGTCCCATTATCTGTGTACAGGACGATCCTCGAAGAAAATTCATTTTAAAACATTTGACATGCAATTATTGTAGGTATCTCAGAAACAGCTCAAGAAACAATCGTAGTCGAACAAGATGCCCAACGCAGCCCAACGCGTGGTAATGCCGCTGCATCTCGTTACTCAATTAGACGTTGGATAAATAGGTCGCTATAGAAAAACAAATCTAAACTACAAATAAAAAACGAGTTTTTCACATAGAATAAATTTTCTGGCATTGAAAAGTTGGCGCGTCACGAAAGAGTCGCTGCAATGAAACAAAATTTGCAATGCATTCTAGTCAGGAAGTAATTCGTTGCAGTGCTCCGATGACGCATCATCTAGCTTTAATGACGGCAGCTAAGTTCAACAATCCTGCACCCTCTTTCGAAGCACTAGTCACTAGCTAAGACCAACTGAAGGGAAAAGTCTTTCAGGACCCCTGATGGGGAGTGCTGTAGGCTTACAATACGACAAAAAAATCCTGTACAAATCATTAGGTACAGCAGTCATCATACTAACCTAGCTGTAAAACGGTCTTCAAACAGGTAGTAAAGCTGCCTCGTGGAACTGAACTCTGTTCTGAACTGGGTCACAGCTCCGCCCTCGCAGCTGCACTCTTGACAACAAAGATGCATTCATTTCTAGCACGGTGATGCAGTGTTCAACATTTTCCTTCATACGTTTCTATTTTATCTTTTGAATGATTATTTCTCAATTAAGGCAAAATTTCTTGCATTATTACCCCCGATTCCTCACATGATTTCTTCAATTCGAAAGGTAATAATCTCTTTAACAGCAGATTTCTTGAAAAACTAATGTATCGACATTTCATGTTTATACTTTATTGGAAATAAATGTTTTTCTTTCTGACCATAACAGAGCAGTTATTTTGGTAAATTTGATCTGAAACGTTTGCTTCATGATCACCCAGTCCCGCAATTTCCTTCTCAAAATATAATACATTGGCACCTCTTGATTTGAACTTTATTGGTTCTAATATGCTGCTCAAATTTGGAAACTATTTCAACACTTAAAATCACTGGCGGGCTGGCATGAATGTTCTGATTGCAAGACCGCGTTCGGACTGGAGAATAAATTTATTCGCCACATGTGTTCGGATCCTGAAGCGTTCGAATCACGCTCTACTCGTCAGAAATAAGGCCAATAGAACAACATGGGACACTCAGACCTTTACTCCAAAAATTTAATAATCGAATTTATACTGATAGTAGGCATCATCAAAGGAGTGAACGCGAATGTAACCATCCTCGCCACCACTGGCGTAACCTTTGCCGGACGGGTGGAATGCGAGCGAGTTGATGGGACCGAAGTGGCCTTTGACGCGACCGAACTCTTCTTCAAAGACGAGATGGAAGAACCGAGCGTCAAACTTTCCTTCCCTGGTGCTGGTGGTCGTGACGTCCATGGCTTCCTGACCGCCTCCCAGCACCACGTACGGGTACGTATCCAGCAACGGAGATATGGCCGCGCTCTTGACAGGCCTCTCTGTCTTGTATTTTTTCATGGGCTCCATCGTTTCGTAGTCCCAAAGCCTCGCAGTTGTATCTTTGCTGGCAGTGATCAACAGTGAACCATCATGGTTGAGCTGCATGTCATCAATTTGATGCGTGTGTTCCTGGCGGCCGTCCAGCTGGGAAGGAGAAATGAGAAGATAGTAACGTCACTTCCGCCTGAACGTTGGTTTTTATATAATTACAATATCTGCCTGGATTGACCAAAGCCTATAGATAAATAGAATGTTATCCATATATGAACCTCAAACACCTGGTCAAATTTCGTAACACTGATGTAGAATCAAGATATAAAACTGCAAAGAATACAGAGGCGATCGGAGACATCTTCATTTAATCTCCCTGCATTTTCGTTCCCTGCCCCACTAACCTTCTTGCCAGTGCGGACGTCCCACTTGGTGATGGAGCCATCCTCGTGCCCTGTGACGATGGTGGCATCTAAGTTACCCCACAGCACTGACAGGCCCTTTGTCAAACCCGGCGTGATGGGCATGCGCATCATTGGGCTGTCTGTGAAGAGATACACAGTTAGCAACAGGTCTCTTTCCAGCTTCAAAATAATTAAACATAAAATGCTGAGCTTTTCTTAGAAAATAAGTAGTTTTTACTAAATGAGCAAACCTATAAAGCTGGAAGAATTTAGTTAACAGCAATTAACACTTTGAACCGCAACAAGCGCCACCGGTGGTCACGGAGGGGATTTTTTTAATAATGCTCCTCACTGGTAAGCAGTCACAAAATCAATTTTCTTAAATACTTAATTTAGGAAAAATGAAGGCATGATCCAGTCAATGTTTGCTAATTTCAAAACTACTTCTTAAGATGAACTTTAAACTTTTGAATTTTGGTTAATCTATTGCAGTGAAAGTGTTAATAAGAAGAGAAAGTTCAACTTAAATACCACGAAGGCTTCCACGACATAGAGCAGTGATGACCAACCTTCTACATCCTGGCGCTCTCTGATGTCTGTGATCCTCAACTCCGACTCCTGCCCCATCATCTTGTCTGTGGTGTAGGCAATCAGGGAGCCTGAATAGGAAAAACTAACTCCACGAATGGACGACTTGGCCTTCACCGAGCTGATGCAAACTCCATTGCTCACATCCCATACTCTGCAAAAACAAAAATTTATCATGTTACAACCACAAAAAGTCTTACAAATTGAATTTTTTTCAGACATTTCAAAAAAATGATGGTTGACATGTCAAGGAATGTCATGAGAAGATATACAGGATCACTGCAGGAGTGGTGAGTGATACTAACATGATGGGTCCTGCTGGAGAGGAATATGATCTATGCACTGCAAATTAGCAAGTGCAATAACGTAAAGTTAGCTAAGTATATAGGAGTCATGTTAAATTCATTAAAATAATCGAATTTAAGAAACACAGAGACAAGAAGATAATTCAAGCTTATGGAACATAATCAAAGTAGAGCACAGTGAGCTTATGAATGACTAACTCATTCATATCTATTTGCCATATAAGTGAAATGGATGAAGAATTTACATCGGAGCAAATACATTTCAAAATATAACACAGGATAATAAGTTTATTAGCAGGCACTTTAATGAATTCAGATAATAAATTAGTCAAGCCCCTCCTTACCACAACAAAGATGTTCCCAAGACAAGAAAAAGGAAGGCACCAACTTGAATGGGGTCAAGGAAATAAAGAATCCATGCACAAGGTGTGTCCCCTACTTTCTATGCATAGAAACGGCAAAATTAAAAAAATTCACGAAACAAGATAGTAGTTTATGAAGAAAGTAGACACTGAAAAATTTGTGACAGTGAACCAAAAAAAGATAGTCTGTAACAAAAAAAAACCTTCTCTATCTCAAAGAAAGGAAAACCTACCTCACTTTCAGTTCAGGGCCTCAAATTTTGCTCATAAGAGTCCTAATTTCTATAAACACAAGAGATGTCCTTCCTTACGATGACATACAACAGTCAGCAATACTTCCACTACAATACAAATAAGCTGCAAAGCTTTTATGGAAGCTTTATAATGAAAAATCTCAAAAAGATGTACCTAAAACTGTGAAAAAAAGTCCTCTCTTTGGGCACCAATTTTTCTGTGTACCAATAAAAATGACAACTTTGTCAAAGTTACTTCACATACTGCCATTAGTCCCAAATAAATAATTTT
>JACJUY010000111.1:133432-149734 GCA_014220935.1 Platorchestia sp. MABIK | reverse complement strand
CATGTGCGTCCAGCAGCAGTAAACATGTTAATCAAATACTGAGATAAATAATGGTCTACTACAAGATAACCTCTTGAGAACTCATCTTGCTATCATAAAATTGCACACAATTTTCCCTCCAGGTATAATACATCTGACTCACTTGACACTCTGGTCAGCAGCTCCTGACACCATTCTTTTAGAGTCATAAGACACATCAATGGACCACACGGCCCCCTGGTGGCCTTCAAACGTCCCTAGCCGCTCCCCATTGATGGAGAACCAAACATTTGGTGTGGGGTCCTTGGAGGCCGTGAACAGTAGGTCTCCGTCAGAGTTGTATTTGATTTGGGTGATGGAGCGCTCATGCCCATGGAGCATAATAGGCTTCTGAAAATGAAAAAAAAAATTTCAAGTGAGGAAAAGGAAATGATTACAATACTCAAGTATGCACACACCTAGTTTGTTACAAATATGTGTAAATAAAAGTTTCGTAGGTGAATATAAAATAACAGAACACACTCATATCAAGATGTATTAAAGCCAATAATATTTAACCATATTTGAAAATTTCACAAGTCTTGAAAAATCGACAGATCAGTACAATGTTGAAGATTGGAGAATATGATATACAAGATAGCAAGGATTTTTCCACCCCACTGAAATTCCAAATTCCACCACACTGAAATACTCATTAGAAGGTAAAAAGTGCATATGGAAGACCAGTTAGATAAAATCATCTGCAAGTAATTTCGAAAGTTCAAAGTTATAACATTCTTTACTTTAAAAGATTGAGCAACAGATTTCCCTTTTACTAATTTCTTTCAATAAAATAATCAGATTTAGTGTTAAAACAGGTGTGGTGCACAGTTATAACAATGGTGTAAATTTGGTATTATCAACAGAAAATTTTATACTGTTCATTCCTAATACGGCAGATGAGTTACGTTATACTTGAAAACAATCTTTTTATTACACACTAGTTTTTTAAAGACATTTTAATCCCATCTGATATTTTTATTTGTTGATTATAATTCTTGAAATAAACAGCTTTTAGAGGTGCACCTATGAGTTGATGCCTAAAATAGATTTTTATAGTAGGTTTACATTGTTGAGCTGCAAATTAACGCGTTCACTATGGTTGCTACTCTAGCCGTCTTTCCCACGCGACAGTTGCAATTGTCCACCCCTGCATCAGGTTAGCACGTGCCACACTTACGGAAGTAGGTGAGTACCTCAGTGACACTCTAAGCAACATCTAGATATAATAAAATGCGTGGGACAAACCTTCACCCACATAAAAATTTGTTGTTGACATACCTATAGAGCCAAATTGTACTGTGCCTCTGTGGTGCATATTTTACCCAATACGTGTGAGCTGCTATAAGCAATAACTGCGTAACGTATTGATACAACTTTGGCACCCACATCTTTGACACATACGTGCCTGTATTCTAGGTGTGTACTTAGCATTTTATGTCAGCATTTGATTTTATGATAAATATACATTATTTCTTGCTTGATTGTATTTAATATTAATTATAAATAATTTACTTTCAGCCATGGATGCTCCAACTTTATGTGGAAATAAAAGCACTGCAGTGATTGAAGATGATTCTTCTAACAGAGAATACTTCCTTGATGAATCCAGCTCATTTTCAGATGAATTATTTGGAAGGAGAAGCCGAGAACATGTTGGTTAATAGAAGTTTTCAAAATGAAATGAACCTTGATGACACTGAAGTTGCAAATAATTGGAAATCTGTGTCTGCATCACCACAATTGTTACCATTTGCTGGCAGTGAAGAAATGTGTGTAGAGCCAATAATAGAGTTGAGAGGTGGAAAAGCTTTGCCAATTGATGTGTACAACTTAGTATTGGTCTAAAAGGGTTTTATAATCCAACCCATTTGAGCCAAATGTGATGTCTCGTAAGTGATTTCAGCTGATTTTACGTCTTATTCATTTTTTTTCAATGATAACCTTACAATTTTTTCTCAGGTAAAACAAGCTGCATAAAATTAGACCATTTGTTAATATGATGTACAAAAAGTTTTAGCATCCGTACAAACCATGTTATGATTTGGTCATATACAAAAACATGGCTAAATTCAGAAGGCAAGTTGCAATAAGACAATACTTGTCTGGCAAATCACACATGTATGGGTTTAAACTTTATAATGTCACAAATAACCATTTTCATGGTGATTTTCAATTTAACTAGTCGATCAATAATGACCACAAACAGGTTATTAACATGCTATAATACGGAACAAATCGTGAAAATGCCAATTTCATGTAGCTTTCCCATGTGGAATAGAAGAATGAACTATAATGAGACAGAGCCTCAACATGCTACTCAGACGACATTCTCGAGGTAACTGAATCGCCGTGCCTGTCGGGAGGGCCAAAAGGAACGTGAAAGGAACTTAACTCTCGATCAAATGATTATACATCGTTTTAAAATATAATTTTATATCATAATTCTTTCAGTATTTGGACGTATATTAACGTCCTTGGAAAGTGAAAATTTTCAGTTTTACGAAGAGGTTATTTTTTCTGGAAAAAATATTTATAGTTACAGTAATTCGTTATTGTTTCTTGCACACCGTAGCAGACAGAATAAACTCCAGTCTTTTCAAAGGAAGAAATTAGCCTTGCGATCAAGTTCAGGGCAGAAAAACCACTTGCTGGATGTAAATGAACTACGGAGTGCGGAGAAGTTCCTTTGACATCATTCCGATGTTTCTATCCTGCCGCAACAATTTGGCAGTGTGTATGCAGTGTAATGTCTGATGTTAAATTAAGGATATAATGATGTACTGCAATGTAATGATACATTTAAAACTTTAATCCTATGAACGTGGTGCGAAATCGTTGAAATGTAAATCTAGTTTTTCTCTTATATTGTTCGTAAAATCACATAATATCTTTGTTTGCATTGAAGTGCTTAGATTGAGAATAGTTATCTATGAATAAGAATTTGTTATATCAAGTTAATGCTAATCAAGATTTTGTCAGCCAAATAAATGACTTTGTTTTAACATTATTCATCGGGAATAGAAATGTAATAAATTCGATTCAAGACTTATTCATCTAAAATTGCAACAAGAGTCTAAAAGCAAATTAAGAATCATTTAATTCCTGTGCTTACATTTGTGAATAAAATTAATTTTCTAGTGACAAGAGCACGGGCAACTGCATCCACTCAAGACGAAGTCCAATAAAGTGTAATAATTATTTCGTGGTAGATACGACAAACTGTTCGAAAATTTTGGCTAGATGTTTATTCATTAACTTTAAAAGAATAAGTTCACATGTTGTCTTACATTAAAAAATCTTAATTTGCCATAAAATATAAATTATTTGATTTGACAAACATCTCTTAATCAAAGCCACTTGATACACTTCCACAAAAATCTAAAGCTAGGCTATTTCATTTTTTCAAATCGTTCATATGCATATTTGATATGTAGGAGTAAAAGATGTCGAATGACGATCCCATATCCATAAACGCAGAATTTTTCAATCTATATTTTATTTTCAATATTAATCCCTGATATCGCAAGTTCCTAAGCTCATATTTCAATGTAAGTGCGCACTAATAAAAGTGTTGTCAACAATGCATCGTCACTGGTATTATATTTTTTAAATTTGTATTTATACAAATTATGAAACCTCGATTACCGCATCAAAGCAAAAGCTTTTTTATTCTTTTCTCTCCAATTTGTTTCGACTATTAAAATGAGTATTAAGATACCATGCATGCTTATCTACCAAGTATTTTTATTTCATATTTCAAAAACAAATGATCGTTTTGTACAATTTTTTGGAAACATACTAAGAATTTTTTTTTGTCGTACATTATATTCATAAGTTACAAAAATAGAAGAGTGGCTTGCAACTAACAGCCAGTAAATAACATTTTCTTTGCCCATTTTTTGGTTTTTATGATCGAAAATAACTTTTTTCAAATGACGCTTTTCAATTTCATTTGGTTTACGTATGAATAAATGAGAATTCATGTTTAAAGCATGACACTTTTTACCATACGTTACACTGTTACCGGGAGGCCTTCTAAGGTTCTCATCACGCACTATCGGATGTGGTTTTTATTGTATTCTGAGAGAATATTGGTTTGTATGATTAATTTGTGTGTTCTATCTGTTTGTTTCAGCCTAGATTCTTGCTGTGCTATGAACTATTATTGTACATAAGTTTATCTTAAGCCTGGAAGGCCTAGCTTGCTTAAGTTCCACCATCTTGGAAGGTGAGTTGAATGGTTCTTCTAGTTAAGGAGCATGTGCATTGTTGTGAATTTTCAGTTCATCAATTTTGGTTTCTGGTTTGGTTTGCTTCTTTTATTTTGTTTTCATTGTTAGATGTTCATTTTGATTGATTTCCTTTATGTTGAGTTGAGTTTTCTCATTATGTTCATTTTACTTTGCATTTTTGATTTATTTTGATTTACTTGGCTTTATGAGATTTATTTGCTTTAGATTTCTGTTTAATTTATGTTTGTGTGTTTTATTCTTTTTGTAAAGCCTGGTCATGGGAGTTGCTTGCGGTTCTTGTACTTATAAGTTACACTCATTCTTTTCAGCCGGCAAGTCAACACCTCATGTCCATGCTCCCTAGTCCCTACTCTTGGCTCATCTTGTCATAGCTGTCTTGGCATTCACTACTATTTGCTGTGCCTCTGGATTAGTGTTTCCCACATTCTGCTTCTGAGTAAACTATAATAAACACTAAAGTTTCATTTCACCAGTATTTCAAGATTCACTATACAAGATCGATGTTGTATTATAGGAAATTCTGACCCCGTAACAACACGTTCGTCCAACTAAATCACGACTTTTGTGACATTGCAGAAATAATTGAAGATTTGTGTGCAGAGTCCATCAAAACTAACGGCAATGGATGCTCGAATAGTTTGACAGAGAACATAGAAATTTCAATTGGTGGAAAATATTATCAAATAGCATTTCTTTCTGATCAATGATGCTCAGGTAATGAGTACGTAATAACTATCTGCAATACAGGATGCACCACCTTTTGAATTACCCTTCTAGATCTTTTGTGTGCCCACAAAAAGTTAATATTTTGATTACAATGATACCTTCATTTTCAATATGCTTCAAACAGTGAGGTTATAAAACTTTTTTCTACGCTCATAAGTACTATTACCAGTACCTGAGGAAAATAATATTTTAGCTGCTCAGCCATAGCAAAAAGAGATTCTATTCTTTTCATGAAATTAAAGTGTGTGCAAAATACTATGAACACTATAGCTAAACACTCCAAATAACATGCATGTTGAAAACTGAGTTAGAAGCGACACTATTAGAGAAATTTTTTTTGGGTACTTTTCTTCTGAAATGCGCGCTTTTTACAGATAATCGTATTATTAAGAAATAATAAAAATGTAAAACAAAAGTGTTGCACCTTTATATCAATCCCTGCAAGTTGTTCAACTTCATTGCTTCATTTGGTAATTTGCTCAACACTCATAAATATTTACGCTTGAATTGGTACCTCCTCTGGATGTTTATTCTTTGAGTGATGATTCAAAGCGGATAATGGTATGCTTCAGTCCGATCTTGAAAGTTATGAGGTGCGAAGGCGAATACAAAAGCTCTGACGCTGTCGGCCCTCAACTTCAAGTTCAAGAGATTGAGCGTGCAAGGGTTTTTCAATATTTGCATTGTGATTCACTAGGTTTGTCATTGCTTATATTTAATATTCATATTTGTGAGGTATAGTTAAATGATGCAACAATTTGAGAGAAGTACTAGTATTAAACTCCGAGTGAGGACATTTAAATGCCCTTTATACGATGAAGAATAAGTTTTACATCGAAGGTAACGCAATTGGGTTTATCCAAAGAAAATCATTAAAAGACAAGAATGTTGAATATTATAGAGAGAAATAGCCACTTGAAGCTGTTTAAAAACTGAAGCACACTGAATTCAATTTTTGAAAAGTTTCAAGTCCTTGATTGTGTACAGATCATTAGTCTTAAAATTCATCAAATAACAATGAAAAAATTAATCAAATCACAATGAAAAAATTAATCAAATCACAATGAAAAATGTAAAACATGTAAATGACTCAAATATTATTGATCATATGAACCTTCCATCATAAAATGAGGAGAAAAAGTGAACTATTTTTATGGTCATTCCCAAAAATTTTGGAACTTTTTTCTAATTTTTGCCCTTCAATTCTCAAATTACATCCTGCTCAGGCCCAATTACAGTTTTGAATTACAAATAGGAGTCTGCCATTTCTTCAACTACAATATAATACGAAAACTCAAACAATTTTAAGAAATAACTGCTGAATTTAGCAACGTTGCATATCAAATGGCCACTAATTCTGAAATCACAAACTTTTAGACAAAAATCATTATAATTTATTTTTATATAGGATTGAAGCATACATTGAAAATTTGTTAAATATTGAAAAGAACTGACAAATTGATTTTTGAGGTTTTGTTGCTTGTACCATGGTAATTACATTGAAATAAACAACTTTTCTTTTATGCACTTTCCGGGGGAAATGAATATTTAGTAAGTTGAAGCGGTGACGTTACATAACGCAACTGAACTAATCCAACCTAATTCAACCTATCCTAACACAACTTAACGTTCATTCAAGCGTGTCAAAACAAAGATTCAATCAGAGTCTCCCCTCGAAACAATTTTTCCCGTTTGAAAAACTAGAATTGCGATAAATAACCTACCGCTATAACTCATAAAAACCTCACTTCCCCCCGGAGGATGCATGGACAACTTGTAGTTGTTTATTTTGATCTAATTACCAAGATACAAGCAACAAAAATTGGAAAATCAATTAGTCAGTTCTTTTTAATATTAACTGGAATATTTACTAATAAAACCAATGACTTACAAAATACTTATCATAGAATTAATTACTATAATTTTAATCCCTAAAATTCAATTTGATGTTCAACTTTAACAAAAATTGAATTTGCTATTTGGCACAGATGCTAGAATGCACCAACAATGGTATGGTTAGGAAATTTAGTAAGGTTCAATTATATCAATACTTTCCAGTGCCCATAAAAGGTTTCTTTGCCTATGAAAAATTTAAGTGCATTTAACAATCAGGTTTCAAGTTTGATGAGATTTTATAGTTGATATAGTGCTCATCACAAATCACCAATATCTCTAAAACTAGCAATTTACAGCAGTTTTCACTGCTGCATCAGAAGTATATGGATGTAATTCTACTGTAATTATTAAATTCAATGATTTTTTAAATCAAACCCACTTTTTTGAGGCAATGGTCTTCAATATTTACTTTCAATTTTATGACTATTTGTAGAGTGTACATAGAAAAAAGTTTGAGAACAAGGCAGCAAATGTGAAAGTTGATGATGTGACTACATTTTTAAAAACTGACTGATGACAAGAGAGACACAGCACAGCAAAAGTTTAAAATCTGAATTGTACTGATAACGTTTTACTTATTCTTTATCGAATATTTGGCACATACTTCTTGACCATTAACTCTCTAACCTTCTCCAAGAAGTTTCGAAAAATAATTATAAATTGGAAGAAATTTTCTAATATAACAAAACTGGCGCCTAACTGCATTGAAAGTTCCCTTTAATACACCGCAAAGTAGGTAGAATTGGTATATTATAGGTTAAAACACATTCAATCAAAATGGAAATTAATATTTTACTCATCCATTAGTCACCAGTACTGGAAATGTGTGATTTTTACAGGGAAGGCTGATACAAGTAATCTGTAATATAATTAATCATACCTATTTAAGTTACCGATTAATTCCTCACCATTTCGATAGATGTTAGATAGAACAAACAAACAATTAATCACAAAAAATATCCCAGTTTCTCAAAACAGCTACTTCAGCGGCGCAAGTGTTTCTACTAAGTCAATTTTAGGATTGTGGTTTAGCTGTAAAATAAGATCAGTACTGAATGTCAACTAGAAGTAAAGGTTCCGTGTACAGATGTATGAAATAGAAAAATAATTGCTAACAATATTTTGACCATAATTCCCTATTATATAGACAATAGGAACGCAAATTTTAAATATTTAGAAACTCTTGACCAAATGGATGGTTGGCATTCATACACAGCTATAAAAATTTCACTAAATTATTCACAGCTGCAGTACGTACTTGATAAGTAGTTACGAATTTTTATCGCTAATTATCCTATCTTTCATTACATTACACTACATACACCACATTTTTGTAGTATACGTATGCAATATGATTGCTTGTATGCGAATATTCAAGTACATGTATGTATGTACATGTGACGCTCATAAATGTACATATACATATATCTTCCTGTCCTAAAATGCTCTTGTTGGTCTTGTGTGGCGATAAGTCGTTTGTTATATTCTTTAAGTATATTTTGACCACACTTTTTTAGATTGTTTGATTTTTTGTGTTGTCCCACCTATGTTGCAAACTTTATGGTAAGCAGTGTACAACGATCTTTCTCATGTTTTGGATTCCCGTGAACTCTTTTGTATTATTAGCGTAGAGAATATCATAATATTTGTGTCATGTTAAATTGTTTTATTATCTCCGAGCTGGTTATTTAGCATACCTATTGATACGTAACAATGTAAAATGGTCTTGAATGTCGATCTCATAATCTTGAACGAAAAATAATTTAAACTTACCCATTTTACTTTCAACCTTAATCCCTCATATCACTACTTCCTATGTTCGTATGCTCAAATTTCAATATTAGTGTGTACTAAAGAGAGTGTTTTCAACAATGTATCACATGGATTATGCTTAGTCACTTGTGTTTAAATTCATTGTCAAAATCAGTCTAATGTAACGAAGGGAACGCATTTTTTCGTACTTTCCTCCCAACCATTTGTTTCGGCTATTAACATGGATATTACGATACCGATGTGCGAACATCAAGTTAGGATCTGAATACATGAAGATATTTTAAAACATTTTTCGCTCGTATTAAAACATCTGAAAATGCGACGGAATTCATTCCCTGTAACACCTATGTAGAACATCCTTTTTTTTTTATTCCTCTCGTACAATGTTCTTGTTATGGTGTGTGGGATATTTTTTTTTTTGTTTTTACGCTCGTGAGTACATTATGACAACACTATTTTCGCTAGTTAACTTTTCGTGTTGTCCCACCTATGCTGCAAATGTTATGGTTAGCATTGTACAACAATCCTCATGTCTTTGACTCCGATGAACCCTTTTGTGCCAGTATTATCAGTGGCAGTATTATCAGTGTAGGTAGTACCATAAATTTGTTTTGTGGTAAAATATTTTATTCCTTCTGAGCTCGTTATTTTGGCGTACTAGTTAATACGTAAGAATGAAAAACTGTCCCGAATGTCGACCTCATAGTTTTAGACGCAAATAATTTAAATCTACCCATTTTACTTTTAACATCAATCCCTCATATCACTCGTCACTATGTTCGTTTGCTCGTATTCCAATATAAGTGCGCGCTAACGAGAGCGTTTTGAACTGCGCATCACTGGGATTTGGTTTTCTTTGTTACTTTTATTTATATCTATTGTCAAAATCAGATTAAGGCGTACAGGGTGGATCGCATTATTCTGTGTTTTTCTCTCTATCATAATTGTTTCAACATGTAACATAGCTATTACGATACCCATGTGTAAGTAACAACTCAAGATTACTGTTAAGATATGTTAACAACCAATGTTGTAAACAGTTCATGTTTCAATTTTGTTGAAAATAAACTGTTTTCTTTTCTTTCTTTTCTTTTTCATAGACAGAGGGCATCTCGTTTCAAAATCACACCTCTTCGGAGGGATAGGATTGGTATTAGGTTACCTACTCTTTTAAGAAATGTTTTTGCGCTGTTATCTTCTATACTCACTCAGTTTCTCTCGGTTTTCATGACTTGCTCTCTTTTTTTGAATTTTTTCTTTTTACCTAATTTACTGCTTTTACGAGCAAAGCATCTTGCGGTGGAACACACCTTGTCCCTAGATTCCTCTTTTTATGCAGTTTGTCCTATGTGTTTTTTTTTTTTTTTNTTTTTTTTTTTTTTGCTCTTCTGAGATTGCCTCTGTTTTGGCTGCATAGTTTTAAACTCACTAATATGATAATGGCAATTGGCAATCAGACTACACTTACAAACGGGTAACGGTTTTAACACGTCGGCCGCGATGGGTTAAACTCGAGCTCAATATTCAACGGAAATTTAGCGGCAATTGTCGCAAGCAATCATAAAAATTGTAAACATCAACTGGATCGAGCTTTCATTTAGCGTCGATTGAGTATTTATAAAAATTGAGTTTGCGACTAGTGGCCGAGGAGCTGCATTATGGAACTTCCTACCGTGTACACCGGCGGTTCGCATCGCAACCAACGTGTTAATTCTTGCGATGAACGAGTGAAGGCTGTGAGAAAGAAACTACAGTAGGTCATCTTTTTTTTCAATATCAAACTATTTCAAATTCATGGTTGAATTTGCTATTTAAAATGCTTTTGAAAAAGGTCGTAATGAATACCAGTGTCAAATACTGAAGAATATTTCTGTCAGAGTATGTGACACAGATCTCAACAAGGTTTTGAATGTGAATTGTTAGCGTCAAGTGAGCTGCGCAAAAAGGTATATGATGAAATTACCCCAAGCTGTAAAAATGTATACAACTATGAGTAAAATTCAAGCAAAAACTAAGTGACCTTGATATTAAAAATGTGTTCATAAGCATTTTAAAAATAAATGCATACTTATCCTTCATATAAAGTGAACATTGCGTTGGCTAAATGTCAAACACAGCGGTCTATGCAAAAATATGATATGGTTCGTATTATGTCGCCAAATATTCGTTTCCAAGATTGTTTGCTCACAGATAAATATTTACAAATGTCTGTAACTGCCAAATAAATTTCTGTGAGCTCTTTACGACAGAGCTGAAGACATGCACTGAATAAAATTACATCGAAGTGCAGCACGTACGTTTCTGAGTTCGTACTGAACATTCGTTCTACATCATACCGTGGAGAGAGTACAGGCTTTAGGGACAGAGCGTTGTTCGAAGTGCATGAATAAATGAAACATAGAGTAATATTTGCTTAGCATCGTATTAATGCCTTTTATAGAATGGCAGGTTATCATTTATTTTTAAACTACGGTTATTTGGGACGGTTGCAGCGTGACCGAAACTCCTTAAATTACGCACAAATGTCTGGATTGGTTGGAAGACCGTCGCTGCGCAAGAAAGTTTTCGAGCAATCTCCAATGAGCTGCTTGGAGTCTCTCTTGCGTCCATGAAAGTTGATTTCGATTCAAATCTCAGCTCTGATTGGTCACTTCGCGCGCTTGCTGGATGGAGAGGGTTTCTATTCGTTGTCACCAATGGGTGTTGGCCAAAAGGAGGGACATCATTTGCCGTATAGTGCACTCGACGTTGGAAGATATGATCATACTAACTACGAGGCATATGATCTGATGTGATCTCTGTGACGAGATACAAGTTGAGTCTGGTGAGTCACATGATCTGAAGTACAAGCAACGAGCACAACGAAATTTAAGGTGGAACCATTGAAACACATTCATCTTCGAAAGAAATTTCTCATGAATGCTCTAGGTATCAATAAACAGCTGTAAATAAAAGTGCAGTTTAAACTGCAGACTTCTTAAAATGTCGAGTCACTTCATGGCGCAATGGGGGACCAAAGACTATGGTTATACTTCTATCTCAAACTGTTACTAACTCGATTTGAATAACCTTATATTCGATGGTGATATAGGCTGTTTGGAAAAATGTGCATAACTTATAACAAAAATTTTTAAAAAGAAATTCTATGCGCTGGAATTGTTGAGAATTATGGGCATGTCAAAAAGGGTTTGTTTTATATTGTTGAAGCCCTTATTTAGTTTCAATGAATGTTACTGAATTGCAGATGGTAGAAAGACCCACAATAGTCTCTGAGGACCAGAATTGATCCTCAGTAGTTCATACTCAAGAAGAGAATTGGTTTCTCTTAGAAATTGATGCAAGTTGAGAAATGCTGCAAACCGCCCACTGCGATAAATTAGTTCATTCTAACTGAAATACTATTTTTCATCCTTTTTTATACGTCAAAGCTACTAAACGTGAAGCAAGGAATTACAACACACTCCATAACTTTGAGTTTCATTTAGAAAGTTCAATAGCGTCACCGATTTTACGTTGCAACTAGAAACCTAACAATCAAGTCCCAAAGAGATTCACTATGAACAGTGAGATAGGATAGGGTTTCAAATCGTATGTCTTTCGGTGGTGCTGTCAGATAATTATTGCACCTGATAGATTTAAAAATCAGACTTAGCTTGGTGAGGCTCCCAACACAGACTAAGGAATACGAAAAGTTGCAGCACATTGAAATGCATCTTTTACTCAACATCTACGAATATTACGAGTCAACTTCAATACATACTCCTGATGAGACACTACGGATGCCAATATGTAGTACAGGTTGATTTGAACTCGTGCGTCTGGTACGAGCGCTTACAGTAGTTGCTAAATTTGGGGTTGGTCTAACGGTACAGGGCGAGTTTACATCGAAGGATCATATGCCCCAGCGACCACAGCCACCACTTTAAGGAAGCCTGCACTCGTGCTCTCCAAGTACACGTAGTTTACTAAAATATTATCGGGAGACAGGTTTCTGAAATCAGAGTAATGTTATATTCCTGGAATGAGCAATTGAGAAAAGTTTCCGTGTAGCAAGTAACATTTAATAATTACATAATTTCATCTCAATGTTCATGTTAATTAAGGTTATTTGAAGCAATCTTGAAATTACGTTAACGACTGGAACGATTATATCTTATCTTGACCACGAAAGATAATTTCGCTTGGCCACTCCAAAAGTTAAAGGATTGCGGTTAAGATATGTAAATCCTCCCGTGCTCTGTATTTTTCTCTCAGAATTGGCTGGCACAGGAACGCCTCTTCATGAAATTTCTCAACAGTGACTCTTCTAACGGACGTTCGAGGAAGAATAACAACAAAATCTTCTGGCTACAACTGATAAATTAAGAAAATTTTACATCATAACACATCCGAAGTGGATTTTCTGACTCTAAACACATTCCCACCTAAACCCCGAAGCTGTTACATGCGACAAAGGTGACCATTTCTTTCAAACAAATCTTAGGTGTCGGACAGACTTCATTTTATGCTAAACCGAATCCACACACCAAGTATTTGATGTCAACTCTCAGTGTGTGCGTGTGTGTGTGTGTTCGTGAGACATAAATAAACTACCTTCTACACTGGCATTCTAAAAATAACTGTGTTTACAGTCTTATTTAATATATGTTCAAATATTGCTGTACATTGTGCTAAAGTTGCTGTAAAAATTAAATGAAGATTTGAAGCTGTTTTATGAAGTGAACGAATGAAATGCCGAGTGTAAATGCAAAACAGTTTTACGTACTCAGACGCAAAGTGGTGACCCACCAAAGTAGGACCATATCCCGTAAAATTCCTAGACACAATATCATATCAAGCCAAGTAGTATGGAGATAGCTTTTTTTGTACAGCAGTGAATCATGTCCAGCATACCAGTGGCTCAGGACTACATCCCACAAAGCTCTGACATTGGTCACACACGCCGCAGTGACAGTGTTGACCATATCCTCAGAGAGCGCAAACAGGTGATCATACTCCCAAATGCCAGCGTTGAGTAATAACTACCAGAAGGTGGGCTTGGATCATATCCCGCATGAGAGAAGTGAGCACTGGTTTAAATTCTACAGAAGACGTCGCACGTAAAGTTCCACGTAAACAAAGTTTGTAGCATAATGATAAAAAATTATGCAGCATTTTACGTTTTTGGGGCTACAGGACGGATTTTTCGCTCATTGCTGACATGGACACATTAGCTTCACTTAGCTGGCCACCATCGCATAGTGGTTAGCGCTCTCACCTTTCAGTGAAAAATTGCACGTTCGAGCCATCTTTGTAAGTTCTGAATGTTTCTTGCATTGGTGTGAGGAAAAAGTTAGCCTCAATTCTCAAATCAATCGAAAATATAGGTACTAGCTCGACTGAGGTTCAATGTCATTGGGTCATGATATAAAAAACTTGCATACATGATTTGCATGGATAAGCTTGATTGAAACTCAAGGGTCCTTTTGAATCACATTCAAAAACTAGACGGTATAGACAGGGTTGCGGAGTCGGAGTCGGAGTCGGGAGTCGGAGTCGCCGGAGTCGCATGTTTTAGGGTGGAGTCGGAGTCGGAGTCGCTTTCCTGAATGTGCGTGGAGTCGGAGTCGCATTTCCGAATGTGGTGGAGTCGGAGTCGGAGTCGGAGTCGTTCACTCGGATGTGGTGGAGTCGAGGCTGGAGTCGCTATTTTTGGGTGTCTTCGATTCTAATTTTTGCAAAAAAATTTCAAAATTGTTTAAAACCGAAAGTAACAAAACAGAGTTAAAATACTTTACTGAACACCTACAAAAATACGCAATGTTGTTACTGATTATTTTGTTCGAGGTTCGAAACAGCGTATTTATACCTATCACTGAATACAATCAATGGTCATTGTGGGTTCGCACACATATACTCGTATATGTGATACCCACGAGTGCGAGGTAAAATTTTCGTACTGGAGCAATAATGCAAATATTACAGTGAAGAAGCCGGAAATAGTAATTGAAAGCAATGCAAATTCATTCTGTTTGTTTCTGTTTCTCTCATTTCCCCGTCAATTAATACATAGGATCTAGAAACTAGTAGTTAATGTGTTGCAAGTTACTTGCAGAACAGCTCAGCTGATGTAATACATTGTACTCACACAAAGAGTGGTAACTCTGTACGCTTTTACTGTGTCTATATTCTATACCAGTGGTTTCCTAAAACGATTTTTGCTCGTCTTTTTTTTGATGTTGCTTTGGTGTATTGATTGATAATGACCATTTGCCAAAACTTCAGCTATGGTCTGATACATAAAGAGTTCTAGTTTTCAGGTTACGTAATGGCTATTTAAAATGAAAATTAAATTATCTTATTTTCATGTTAATAACTGTAATATTAGTTGATTTTTTCAGCTATATGTAGTATGTATCAAATTTATTTCTTTGTTTTGTCAACTTCCTTGTCTTTAGGTCAAGTTAACATGCATTATTAATGAAAATTTGTGCTCATTTCTAAAGTTGTTCCTTGAAATTTGTTTAATTCTTCAAGAGTTATATTGTATTATATCATTTCATTTTGTGTTTAATTTTTATTTTCTGATCACTCCCAAGTTGATAAGTGAACATACGTTGAAATGGAGATTTTCATAATTGTTTTCAAAATTTTAAAATCTGAAATAGTGTCTGTTTCTCAGCATTATATAATTAACGACTTTTTATTAAGAAAGTTTTGGAAATTTTGTAAGGTAATCAAAGTCGGTATAGGGACACTTGAAAAATTAAAATACAATGTGAAAGAGCTACAATGAAAATAATATCACAACACTAGCAAATACCTCACTTAGTTACACTCATATTGTAACTGAAAACAATGTACTATCTCTGCTGCAATGATTGTTGGATTCCTGGGATCGGACAAATTTTCTTGCTGAAAACGTTCCAAAAAGCACCAAAAATACGAAATGATAAGAACGTGGGCGTTTATTAAAATAAAAAAGCGTCAAATACATAGTAAAAAATCAAACAAGAGTAAAAGACAGTATCATATTACACACAGAAATGCTAAAAGTGGCTTTTATTCGTAAACAAAACGTTCCGAAAATGTCAGGCCCCTGCGGCAAAAGCAGAACAACTTTGGCCCATTATAGCCGAGATATAAAATTGTTTGAGCTACAACATGTCACCTATTCTGCATTGTTACCCTGCAGAGTGTATGTAGATACAGAGAAGAAAAGACGGTGTGCAAATCTTGCCTACCTTATCCACATGTATGTATGATATGGCATAATTTTGGGGATTTTGAGCGTAGTTATTGAATCAACTATTGTAGTTTCGTTGAATCGGAGCATACTTAGGAATAAATAGGAAAAACTGTTGATGCATATCTATGCTTATCAGGAGATGCGCTGCCTACTTTGCCTACTCAGGAGACACCTGTCAGTAAAATTTATGTTTATATGTGTATAATTGTGTACATGACCTGTCATAAATGGCGTGATTCGATATTGTCGTTAAACAAATCTTCCAGATGTGGATGACAAATAAATCCATCCTAATAGTAGCGACGATTAAAATATTCTTGTGCTTGTGCCCTGGTGAAACTTGTATCACAGATACGATCATTAAGCATCCTTTCAGAGCGTGAAAGGGACAGACCAACTTAATTG
>JACJUY010000111.1:62983-133154 GCA_014220935.1 Platorchestia sp. MABIK | reverse complement strand
AATCTGTTTATTCATTTATTCGTTTAAGGAGACACTTGGCATTTTATTTGATAAGAATAATCAACACTATATAGGGTGTTTTTTTTTGTGCGGACAAATTTAAATCATAGGTACAAAAATTCACAATAAATCGATTTTCACGAATGATAAAATACCGAAACGCCTTAGTTTTCGGGTTATTAGGACTTAAAGAAATTTTAAAACTCAAAGTAGGAGATCTCGTGCGCGCCACTAAAGCAGTTTTTTGTTATTTTTACGATAAAACCTGCAAGCATTTTACAATTACGCAAAATTTGCAATTTAATCGTTCGTTAGGAAAGTAACACTGAATCACCAATGATAAACGGTAGTACTATTTCATTAAATTAATAAAACGGGCCAACATTATTCATTGCTTAATAGCTTGAAACTGCAGATACTTTTCCTAACGGTAAAATGCTTGCAGTTCTCATTGTAAAAATTTCAAAAACCTGTTTTAGTTTACCTTTTTCAATTCAAATTAATCTAAATCAAGGTCAATTTAATCCAAGTCAAGATAAATTTAATCCAAGTCCAATTCAAATTAAAGCATTCCTAATTTAAGTTAAGAATTGACGTTATCACTCGTTAATTTGAGCATTTTTTGTATTAAATATGTCTTTATTTTATGTAATGAGCAAGACAATCATTTTTCTTTTCAGCAAGGAATACCTAAAATTTCCGCCGGTGTCCGGTGTTGCAATCTAAAGACAAGCTGTCGTAAAATGTGCTAAGTCCCCAGCATGAGGAGGCAGAGTGGGATTCAGATCTTTGAGCGGCGTAAAAGATACCAGTCAATTATAAAAAACTTCGCATTATACTACTCACTGAAGTTCTTTTAAAATTCTTAATTTATGGCAGTTTGCGTCCATTCAAATTTTTATGTTCAAAAGGTAATTTTATGTTACACATATACATAGTAGTATCGAGGAATTATTTACACTCAAATAGAGATTTATATGCGTGAAATTTCATTTTCACACATGTATTTAATCATATATACATGCTACTAAATAAGATTATCATTGAATGATATGTAGATTTAATCCATACAAAATTATTGCAACAAAGTCCTTTTTCGCTCGTCCAAACGATTTTCGTAAAAAGAAGTTACAATTTATCTCATCGACAGAGATGATATATTTGCCTTGGCCAATTAAGTTGAAGGGATGGCAACATTTTTATTGCTAATGCAGGAATGTATCTGTGTAATGTACTCCTATCAATTAAATTCAAACGGAATCGTACATAAGTACTCAGTGAATCGTGTTTGTATATTTCTCTTAAAGACTAAATCTACATAACGTCCAATTGTTCTCTTATGTATTCGCAAGTATATGATTTCATACATGTGATAAAATGAAATTTCAAATATGTAAATCTCTGAATGGGAAGGGAAACATCCCCGATACTGCAATGTGTAACATAAAATTACACTTTGAACATTAATATTTGAATGGATGCATACTAATATTAATGCAGAATTTGAAATAACTTTAATGAGTAGTACCATACAAAGTGAACTGGCTATATTACATATTTGACTGGTCTCTTTAACGCCGCTCAAAGATCAGAATTACACTCATTTGCACATTTTACGACAGCTTGTCTTTAGATTGTTACACAGGCGAAAGTTTTATGTATTCCTTGCTAAAAGGAAAAACGATTGTCTTTCTCATGACTTCCAATAGGAACATATTTAATGCAAAAAACGCTCTAGTTAATGAGTAATTGTGTCAATTCTTAACTCAACCTAGAGTTGGATTAATTTTAATTTGAATTGGATTAAGTTGAACTTGACTAAGAATAATTTGAACTTGACTTGAATTAATTCGAACTTGACTTGGATTTATTCGAACTTGACTTGGATTTATTCGAACTTGACTTGGATTTATTCGAACTTGATTTGGATTTATTCAAACTTCACTTGGATTTATTCGAATTTGACTTGGATTAAAATGAATTTGACTTGGATTAAAATGAACTTGACTTAGATTTATTTGAAGTGAAAAAGGTAGCGCCAAAATTTGCGCGCACGTGGTATCATACTTTAGGTTTCAAAGTTTCTTAAAGTCCTCACAACTCTAAAACTAAGGAGTTTTGGGCATTTAATCATTTGTGAAAATTGATTTATTTTGAGTTTTCAACCTACGGTGAAAATTTATCCGCACAAAATAAACTATACATTTTGAAACGCTAGGTGTCTCCATCAATTTGTAAACAAATATGTGTTTTTGTTTTTAATTTCTCCTATGTTAATACAATGGGAATTAGCTTGATTGGATGGTATCATAAATACCATTCAAATGGTGTGAAAAACCTAACATCTGCTCACTTTTATTTGTGAGTAAAAAATTTTGCTTTAAAAATGATTCTATTGTTGAGAAAATGCAGCTTATCGTGGAAGAAAGTTATGGAAAATTCGTTGATGAAAACTTCTTTGCTAATAATAATTTGAAATATAACACACTTGTTGCTTGCTTGGTTGGTGTGTACGTCTGTGATGTTCATAAGGATGCTAATTGACCGTATCAGTGGTAAGAGTTTCACCAGTGCACAAGTACAAAAACGTTTTAATCGCTGGTACTATTAGGGTGGATCCATTTGTTTGTCATCTAGATTTTGGGACTTTTTAAAAGAAAACTATCGAATCCTGTCATTTTTGAAGAATCAATGTACACTAGTAGATATACATTAGTAAAACTTGGTTTTTAACATTTGATTGCCAATTTAAAAGTCATTCGTAAATAAAGATCAAAATAACCATATGTACATGTTGCAATACCTGCAAGCAGTAATATTTATCTTGTAAATTGTGAATAGGTGGAGTTGGAGTCACAAAATTGTAATTAGGTGGAGTCGGTGTTGGAGTCGCAAAATTCTGGAAAGATGGAGTCGGAGTCTCAAAATTCTGGAAAGGTGGAGTCGGAGTCGGAGTCGCAAAATTCTGAAAGGGCGGAGTCGGAGTCGGAGTCGGAGTCGCAAATTTATTCCTCCTACTCCGCAACCCTGGGTATAGATTCATCACCCGCAAAGTGTCTGCGTTAGATCATATCCCATAGTTCCTCCGGATCAGACGAAGGGCAGCATTGAATCGTATCTCACGAAGTATTCCCTGTAGATTGTATGCTATAAACTCAGAGCACGATCATATCTTGATATAAGTGAGACCATATCCTGCTAACTGAGATCGCATTTTGTTATAAGTGAGATCATATCCTGCTAACTGAGATCATATCTTGATGTAAGTGAGACCATATCCTGCTAACTGAGATCATATCTTGATGTAAGTGAGACCATATCCTGCTAACTGAGATCATATCCTGCTAACTGAGATCATATCTTGATATAAGTGAGGTCATATCCTGCTAAGTGAGATCATATCCTGCTAACTGAGATCAAATTTTGTTATAAGTGAGATCTTATCCTGCTAATCAAGTGTCCGCTGTAGATCATACCCTCGAAGAGCAACGATGTATGCTCACAATGTCCTCACATGCTCTGCAGATGACATATTTGGACCAAAACAATCAGCCGTTAAAAATCATCACAACATTAGACGACATTATCACATATTTCACGGAGTGTTTTAGTGTTTTATCACCTTAAAGAGTACATGAGTTTGAATGTTTCGAATCACAGCGATTGCAGCCTTTCCTATACATTTGTCCACAACTACCAGATTAATTTTTGCTAGCTAAAATCTTTTAATCTATTTTTTCCCCAATCAGATATCTTCATAAAGGTCACTTGGTATGTGGCAACCAACCCCGAGTGGATTTTACGGTCAAAATGTATTTGAAAAATACCCACGCTCGACAATATGAGTAAGAAATACGTCAAACCCTGCCCCATAAAGTAAAAATCGTACCTACTTTCTCCTAGAGAACAGAAGTTCGTGAAAGCAATCAGTCACGGACCAGGTAAACTCTAAGTCCGTTCCCTACGCCTTACTACCGTGAAGTCATCGCTGTCTTGATCGAGAAGATAATGAGGCGAGATCAATTCCTAAAAAATTTCAAATTTGAAACTTACTCTTTTCAAAATAGCTGGAAGCCACGGAAGAGAATCTTTTTTTTAAAGCCTGTCTTCGAAAGTATCGAAAGGTTAAGAAATAAACACAAAAAAACAACATACATGGCAAAGAATTAGTGAACTTCTTTGTCAGACTAAGCTCCCGGCTTATTCTTGGCAAAAAGTGTCATTTCAGGTAGATTCTATAACTCAGAGGTCAGAAATTGGTGCGTAATAGCCTATAATATTACATTTACACGTCTTATTATTCAACCACCGAAAATAATTTTGCTACGCCTTTATTTTACTGATTTACACGTCTTATTATTCAACCACCGAAAATAATTTTGCTACGCCTTTATTTTACTGATTTACACGTCTTATTATTCAACCACCGAAAATAATTTTGCCAAGCCTTTATTTTAGCGATAGAGTTAGGGCGAATTTTAGCGATAGAAACGTTTGATGAGTGCCCTGCGGACCAGCGTGCTCAGCAGCGTGGTCACGTCGGACATTCAGGGTGCAACAAGCAGAACTGATGCTACGTGCACGTAACCATAAATATAGGCTCTTCTAGAAGTCTTCTCAAAACGTAATTAGGCTCTTCTGAGAGATTTTAGAAGCTTTTCTTCTAATTTAAACTCAGTCTGCTCACAAAAAGGGTTCGCTAAATAGAAGACAAAATTAACATCAGTAAACCAGACCTCTTTTTGAGAGTTTTTCGAAATAATTATTATAAGCATGATGATATGTGTCAATCAAAAGGTAGGCAGAAATTAACGACAGTTAAAATATAGCTTATCAGAAGCATCATTAAATCTTATGGTAACATGTTTGTTCGCACGAAATTTCTATCGTAAAAATGAAGCACTATTCTTTACGTCTCCAAACCAAACACACGACGCTACAACGAGCGGTCATGTCTTAGATGACAAATTTAAAATTTCGAGCTCCATGCTCCCGTTTTATTGTGTGCATCGTGACAGTCTCACCGAGACAAGCGTGCAACTTGATAGAATTAAGCGTACACAAACTGAAGTGCAGTTGCTTCTTCTTAGAGATTTCGTCATTTGGTATCCAGGCCGTGCTTGATGACCCAACTCACGTGGACACTTAACTGTTGTGCCGCTTGGTAGCTGCATCGGATGAGGCTATCAGGAAAACTGGGGAGTTGAAGCACATTTTGAGATGTTCAGAGAGGGTGCAAGGGATCGCCTCAGAATAGCGGCAAGAAATTGCAGGCATAAACGCCAATGACTTATGTTGTACTGTTAGGCCTTTGTTCTCTTCACTGTAGAAGATCGTTTGCGATCTATCCACATCGATTATGACCGATTAATACATTCGCTGCAGCTCAAGTGCCGCACATGCGCGTCGATCGTACGGTGCTGGGCTCAGTTCGTGAAATTTTTCTTATACTGAATTTCTGACCTACCGCTATAGATTACTGTTTTAGAATTTGCACTAGCTGATGTTACGATTCATCCTAAAGTAAGAATCGGTGTTCTAATCCTTCAATAAATTACTTAATTCATTGGATAAGCAAATAAATAAGTAAATAAATAAATAAATAAATTCCTCATTCCTCAGATGACAGACCTGCTCTAACTTACTTTATTCTAACGGATATGAACATGATAATTAACGAAGTGGGATGTGAACGTATTCAAGTCTTTCTTTTGGTTATGATCACGCCTCAGGGGGATGCTTCTATTGCATCAAAGGAATTAGCGGTCACATTCTACGGTATCTCTCCTTTCAAATATTTTTTCATTTCTGCTGGGAGATTTATACATCAACTGTTCAGGCAGCAAGAATTTCAACGTCTGCATCGTATAATCTTCTGAAAATGAGAAATAATTATTGGTGTAGAACACGCTGCAGGAGCATTGCATGTGACTGTGACTGATGAAGTTATATAGCAGTGAAAAATTTCAGTGTCCTGCAGTGGCTTGGTGAGTGTCTAACGCCGGCAATCAGCACAGGATGTGTGTGACATGATGTAAGCATCGCTATGGACCGTTGAATGCAAAAGAGAACGATAAAAGTCTTATATACTGCAAAATATTTTGACAGGCTTAGAATAAAATAGGAGAAAAGAATCAAGTTGAATTTTTTAACAAGTTAAATTTACAATGAATATCAAGCATCATTTGGCAACTCTAAGACTTTCTTATGGGCAAATTTTTTTTCAAGGTACTAGTACGAGCCCCACACCAGCTAATGAACTGAACCGAGGTGATCCAAAAAGAGCCAAATATTCCAAACTAATACTTTCAATATTTTTATTCGCGAGTGAAATACACAGTAATGTGTGCTCTTGTTTGAGTACATGTTAGAGGACACCGTTATTTCATGCTCACAATTTCTGCCGCCCAGAATAAAATGACACGCAAGCAAATCGAGAAGTGTGAAAGACGCGTATGCATATGACAAAACTTTTTCCAGTTCCCAGGACTGAATAATCTTCATCCACAAGCTACACAGTTGCAGAGGCAATATCACAACTGATTGTGGAGGTATAAAACGTTGCGTATCAAATTTTGTCTTTGTCCTTCCGCAGTCGTGACAGCCAGCGTGCAAACAGAGCCCGAAGATGCCACCCAAGTCCTGCTATGCAGCTCCAGTGACACCAAAATATAAATAAACATAATTCTTTTGCCTAATCTTAGTCTCACAAATATCGTTGAAATTTTTCTGCTCGCTAAATTTATTTAATACTAGGCTTCCTGCGTAGAACACTAAACAACTTATGGTCAATTTTGTGCTGATCCATTTCATCCCCGGTTTTAAATTGGTTGAAAGAACTAAAATCCATCGCAAAAAAAATTGTTAATAAAAGGAAATTATAAGGTCCTACTCTTAAAATGAAGACTGTTTATCCTATTATTTATTTGAAGACTATTAGGGTTACGTGATATTTAAATCTAACTCAACATCTCACTGAGATCTAATCAAAAAGGCACACTCTGAAATTAAGGTTATTTTAAAGAGGCTAACCCACGAGAAAAGTGTATCTAAGTAATGGTTTTTAGACCTATGCTAGCACTTTGAATGTAGGGCTTGATCTCGAGTGCCAATACAGGACATGCTCTCGAGTGCATTTGGAGGATATGCTCTCAGTATCAAAAGTGGGATGTGCTCCTGTAAGTTCATGCAGAAAATGCTTTCGAGCGTCCGTGGGGGACATGATTTCGAATGCACATGTAGGGTATGCTTTCTGGCGCACATGTAGGGGATGTTTTAAGTGCAGATATAGGACATGGTCTCGGCGCACGTCGGAATCCAGACAAGAGCAGGTCAGCCGCTCTCACTTGACGTGATCATATCCCCCAGGCTGGTCCGACTTTTCCCTAAAGCAGCGGGTTGTCTGGACGTTGCAGCATATGATCATGCCGTCACACGCTGCCGCTCATGTTGCGTGCTCCCAACACATGCATAAATCTCTTAGAAGTGTTCACTGCACTAATATGTTTTATATTTAATATTTGTTTTTATAATAATAAGTGTTTTGCATTTACAAACAAATCTCACAAACCTCTATACTATCAACGGTTATTACAATTAACTCGCGACGATTTTGTGGTATTATTGGATGACGTGATAGTGAGTTAAAATTAGTTGAAATTCGAGGAAAAGTTTTTTACCCACGTGACGTGAACTTCGCGCGAATACAAAAGTCGATAAGTCACTTTGCTCTGTTATGTTATTTTAAGGTAAGAGGAGGAAGTGAATGAACTACAAGCTGAACGAGTGGGAAAGTTTCTCGTATAATCTCTCCCCTCCGATTTATTCGTTTTCCATCGATAGCGGAGGAGCTGCTTTTACAAGAATTATTGACCAAGAATCTTTCTTAACCGAAGTGTGAAGCTTTCCGTACAAGGAATAAGTTCATATAAAACGTTCACTTTGGGATATTTTCGTGTTAAAGATATTAACATCGTAAAAAATATCCACACTAACTCGATGAAGTTCATGGTTTTACGCCAAAAATCAATTCATTGGTTGTAATGTTTAAGACTTAGTTAACCGTGTCCACGACAGCTGCGTTATTGCGCTGTGAGCAGTTAGTTGAGATTTGAAGTAGTCATTTCCGATGCTTTTTGACCTTTTGTCACTGACCTGTAGACGACAGCAGTGTCAAGATTTTCAGGGGTGAGCGAAACCAGTCTGAGAACTAAGTGAACTGTGACGTGAAAATATTTTGTAAGGGGCCAATACGTCCAAGTCCGGATTGTCCAATACGCACCTTCTCGACGTCCGCTTCCACACATTTCATACAACGGATGTTAAATATGACATTGCTTCTAATTATACTGAAAACGTAGGAATGACTCCATTACTTTCCCAGCTTGAATAGCTGTGTGTCGTATCAATGCGTTGAAGCATCGACTGTGGCTTATACAAGTAGTTGGTCATAGTAAGTGTCAGTAAGTAAATCTAATACGGATTAGAAAAACATAGTTCATTAGATGTACTGATGAACTCAGTTGTATAGTTTTAGATACTTGATTTTTTTTGGTATTTTAGAGTCCAATTATTCGAAAGGTACTCGTAGTTAGATTGGGACGCTGTGAATTGGTCTAACTACGAGTACATAATGCTTTTTCCTGCGAAGAAATTTGTCTCATTCGTTCATTCATGTAAATGTTTCAATGAGGAATGTTCTAGGAACTTTGCAACTTAAAACTGATCATTCTCATTGTCTCATTTAACCAATGATTTCAGTTATTTTATATCTTAGCAGTCGTCAGACACGGAAGACAAAGATAAAAATTATTCGGATCTTTTCAGGCCTTAATTCTTTTCATGATCGAAGGCTCGGGAGAAGTCTGCTCTCACTGCATACAGCTCGCCCGAGCTACGAAGACATCACAAGAAATTGTCAGGCCACTGTCAAAAATACGAAAGAAATACCAGGATGGCGACACAAAGGTAGCACTTTGTTGCTATGTGTTTAGCTCTCGTAGAAGATGGTATCAGTGACTAACGGACTTCGTAATTGAGCGTACAATTGTCCACGCTGTGTTTGTCCGTAGAGGACAACACTTCAAGTCCAACACGCGGGTAGCGGCATGGAGAGTTGACTCGGACACTTGGTTACGAGTCGTGGTGGTGTTTCTGCCAGCACTTACTGTGGAAGAAATTCAAAATATTATTAAGGTACCTTCGAAAAACTTGCAGTTCCAACAACGGAAAGCTGGTTGATGGGATACATAGGGACCTCGTGCAGCATTTCTGCGAAACATGTCACAAAAAGTTCATGTCGTTCCATAAAAATCAAACATGCAGTTTACCCTCACGACTGACTGCTCAAATTTGATCCTCAAGATATATTTCATGAATTCTTGTTTCAACTTGTCATTTATTTCTTAAAATTTGAAAAATTTTTCCCTTTAGATTTGCCCACACCGTACTACATGTAATATCACTATTATACATCGCGTTCATTAGGAAGAAAAACAAATTCAATTTATGAGTACCCATGAATGGGAAAAATGTTTTTCCATGTTCAGTCTGTGGAGAAACAAAGGAAAAATAATTGCATCGCAGCTGGTCATAGAAACTTTCGAGGGTTCTCATCGTCTATCTGGAGGCCACACTTGAAAACATATTAGCGACGAAAATTAGAAATTCCTGGGCTGGAATGGCCGCATACAACACGGGAACCTCATGCATGACGCGCGTGGCCTCATACCCCGCGATCACTGCGTTGAACAAAGCCTTCATCTGCGTGAGCTCTTGAGTCGGAAATGAAATTTCTTCCTCATTCTTAACTGCTTTAAGTGGTGAACTACCGCGAAGCGAAAACTGGTTTTCGATGCGTAACATGAAATTAATAAAATATTAAGCTCAATGGGTATAAAAAGAAGAGAGATGAAGGTCGTGCTCTGAAATACAAATGATACGTCGGGAACTTTCAAGGTAAATAGTTGGCGTACATTGGGGGTGAAGAATGAAGATTTTTAGGTTCTGATGTGAAACTGGGAATGGCTAGAAATATTTCCTTTCGACTATAATTATTTGCCTCACTGGTCCGATAACCATCGGCAAAGTCACTTTCTATCGGTCTTTCCCTGATCATAAATTGTTTCACTGGCCTGATAGATAGGGCAGTCATACGGACATTTTTTAACCAGAATTCGTGAGTTTAACCTTTTCTTAAAATACATTTTTCTCATAAAAATCATTCAGTAATTGAGGGTCGCGTAAGGCTGAGAGATTTTAGGATATTTATATATATATATATATATGTAAGGATATATATATATATATATATATATATATATATATATATATATATATATATATATATATATATATATATATATATATATACATATCCTTATATATATATATATATATATATAAGGATATGTACCATCTAACTTTCAACGAAGTGTGTTTGCAAAATGACCTGCTGCCAACATACACCAATATATATATATATATATATATGGCATGATTAATGTAACAATGCCGTAATCTTTTAAGATTTCACGCTCTGAATAGTTCAAAAACAGAGATGCCCTAAGCTAAAAAAGGGAAGTCACCCAGCAAAACATTTAAACGACTTGAAATTTCGCATCCGTAAACGTACATAGATGAAATGCCAAATCTGAGCATCAATAACACTACAGAAATGAGTAGGATCTCAAATTGTGCTAAGATTTGTGAATAATAACTTCTGACATTACAGAGAAATAGAAAATTTAAATCATTCGTAAATTTTCAGTAACCAAATTATTTTGAGGTCATTGAAGCTCCAAAAACTTCACAAATTTGATAAACCATTTCTCGCAGCCAACATATAATACGTGTTTTTAGAAGAAAAAATAAAATTCAAATGAGTGTCACAAAATTGATTCTACAATCGAGGAAAAACACACATTCAAATTAGCGAATTCGTTCTGGTTGCAAGGCAAGTTCGCACGAAAGACAACGCTGCCAACGAAGAGCAATGGCATAACCCAAATTTCAGGTGCATGATGAGCTCATTTCCGTGAGTCACGAATGAATTGGCGTTCATGAAGATACCAATTTTAGTCGTCACTCCGCAGATTGACTCAAAATCGTGCTACCTGAGCCTGATCATCGACCTGCCGGTCACGCAGCGGAGGCCGGTATCGAGGGGGCTTTTGATCCGCCTCTCTATAGGCAGCCACCGCATGCTCCTGTCAACACAAGTAATTGCTTTGCTTTATTATTTGCTTAGCTCTTCAGAGGCGTGCAAGCTTGATGTAGATGAGATTTGTAGGGCAACGAAACTAAGCTTGACAAAAAATTTTTGTTCTTTAAAATAGCTCGTTATCTTGCGTCTACACAATAAGTGTGAACTGCAGTACGTACTGGAAAAGTAGTGATGATTTTTTTTTGCTAAATATCCTATCTTTCATTACATTATACAACAATCAAGACATCTTTGTTAAATGCATATTCAATTTGATTACTTGTTTGCGAAAATTAAGTACATGTATGTACGCACAGGTGACTCTCGTATGTAAATTTATATATGTATTTATGTATATATATATATATATATATATATATATATATATATATATATATATATATATATATATATATATATATATATATATATATATATATATATATATATATATATATATGTATTTGTGTGTATATGTATACAAATATGTATTTATATATATATAAATCACATTCCTGTCCTTAATTGCTCTTGTTAATATTGTGTGACAATGTGTCGTCCCTTACACTCTTTTAGTTAATTTTGACCACACTATTTTAGGTTGTTTCGACTTTCTCGTTTTGTCCCAGCTTTGTTGCAAATGTTATAGTAAGCATTGTACAACGATCATTGTCATGTATTTGAATCTGGTGAACTTTTTTGCGCCAATGTTATTAGGATAGGAAATATTAATTAATTAATGTTTAATCAATTTGGATCTACCAGTTTTACTTTCACCCTTAATCCCTCATTTCACATGTTCCCATGTTCGTAAGCTCAAATTTCAATATGGGAGTGCACTAACGAGAGTGTTTTCAACAATGCATCACATGGATCATGTTTTCTTGATCACTTGTAATAAGCATAAAAATAATAACTTGTAATAAAACGCATTGTCTAAACCAGACGAACGCTACGACGGAAATGCGTTTTAAGTGCTTTTCTCCCAACCATTTATTTCAACAATTAACCTGCATAAGTATTACGACCCCCATATGTGAATATCAAGTCATGGTCTAAATTTTAAGATATTTGAAAGCATTTTTCGCTCATATTAAAACATTTGAAAATGCAACTTAATTCATTTAAAATTTTTACTTTCTTACGCTCGTGAGTGCATTAAGACAAAACTATTTTCGGTAGCTAGCTTTTTGTACTGTTCCAGCTATGCTACAAATGTTATGGTTACCATTGTACAACAGTCCTCATGGCTCTAACTCCAGTGAACTCTTTTGTGCCAGTATTATCAGCGTAGTTGGTAAATATTATAAATTTGTTTTATGGTAAAACATTTTATTCCTTTCGAGCTCATTATTTTGGCATACTAGTCCATAAATATGAACGAAAAAAGAAAATTGTCCTGAATGTCGCTATCATAGTCTTAGACGCAAAATTATTTAAATCTGTCCATGTTACGCTCAACATTAATTTCTCCAATCACTAGTTCCTTTGTTCGTTTGCTCATTCTCCAATATACACTCGCCCTAACGAGAGTGTTTCCAACTATATGTCACAGGGATTTGTTTTCGCATTTTCAAAACCAAGTTATTTACTGCAAAGAAAGGAAGAATGTTAATGTGAAGGTATTTCAATTTTTTTTTCTTTTTTGGTTCTTATTAAAACATTTTAAAAGGCCACGGATTCGACGATGTCGTAACTTTAAACAACATCATTGTTTCATTTTCTTTTTCGTGTCTTAAATTGTTCTTGTTAGTTTTGCGTGACAATTTTTACTTTCTTACGCTCGTGAGTACATTATGACAACACTATTTTAATAATAAAAATGAAAGAGCAAGATAAGCTACTTTAATCATTTCATTATTTAAGGCATATTTTCGAATAAAACCTAATTTCAAACGTTTCGGCAACAGGCCATCATCAGTGATAAGAATTCTGAAAAGTACAAAGTAAAAGGTAGATAGATTATTTTACAATGACAAATTTAAAAACAAGCTATAAAATTACGTTAATTGCAATAATTATCTATTTACCATGGCTAAAGGAAATTAACTAAGAGTGTTGTTTAAACCCGGCTTAAGTTTAAAAATGTACAAGGACTCTAAAATGCGCATATCTGTCTGAAACTGTGGTTTTGCTAAGATTGAAAATTGATTGATGGAAATTGCATTCTCGCATTCGTCAGAATGCTCTCGAACGCTGAAAATGGGGGCTTTGATAAAATATACCCTGTTCTAAAGCTCCTACCAGAATGCTCGCAAATTCGATTACGAAGAGTACGGGATGTACATCCAATGTACTCTGATGCACAACGTGCACAACTAAACTTATAAACAAGAGTAGCTTGCATCCGGCGGGAAGCTTATCTTTATAATTAAAAAACGACGATATTCTAAAGTTGTTCACCAATACAATTCTAAAATTCACATCAGAAAAATACATACTTCGAAAACACACCAGCCAATTCTTTCTTCAACTTTTTGTACGGTTAACTTTTTGTACGGTTCCAGCTATGTTGAAAATGTTACGGCTAGCATTGTACAACATTCCTCCGGTGAACTCTATTGTGTCAGTACTATTAGCGTAAGTTGGAAATATCATAATTTTTTTGTTATGGTGAATATTATATTTTTTCAGAGCTCAACTTGGCATACTCTAGTTGGTGCGTTAGTGTGAAAAATTGTCCCACATACCGACTGTCTACCTCATAGTTCAAGACGTAAAATAAATCAAATCTACCCATTTTACTTTTAAATTCAATTCCTCATGCTCATATCACTAGTTCCTATGTTCGTATGCTCATATTAAATATAAGTACACACTAACGAGAGCGTTTTCAGCAATACGTCACGTGGGTTATGTTTTCTTAGTCACTTGTATTTAAATCCATTACCAAAATCCGACTGCCGTAACGAAAAGGAACGCATTTTTTTCGTGCTTCTCTCCGAATCATGCTTCGCCAATTAACATGGGGACTACGATAACCATGTATGAATAACAATTAAGGATCCGAATTATTTGTTTAACAATTAAAATGGGTATTAAGATAACAATATATGAATAACAATTAAGGATCTCTAAGTTAAGGTATTTGAATGCGATTTTCGCTTTTGTTCCAATTTACATAAGTGCGCACAAACGAATGCATTTTCCAACTAAGCGTTGCGAGGATTGTGTTCTCTTAGTTACTTCTATTTAAATGCACTGTCAAAATCAGATAACGCAACGAAGGGACCTCATTTTTGTCATCAATCACTTTTTATTTCAACATTTTACATGGGTATCACGATGCCAATGTGTTTTTATTAATTAAGGACGTTAATGTTAAGGTATTCTGCGAACCAATGTTTCAACATTTCATGTTTGAACTTTATTGAAAATATACTGTTTTCCTTTCTTGCTTTTCTTTCTTTGAAGTTTCAAATCGTTTTAAGCCTTAGGTTAAACAGTATTGTACACTTTAAAAATAGCTCTGATGATAGGATGCCCTAGAAGTCGCTGAACTTATTTGGGCCCACAAGCAGCTGTACTCAAATGTGTCCATTGTAATAGACTTGAGATACAATCTATTGCTGTATCGCTTGTGGTAAATAAGCCAGTGGAGCGCGGTGATAAAGCTGCTCAAGAAGCTACTGATATAGCGCCTCGGGACAAATAGCAGCAAAATTTTAATTTGTTCTCGAAACACGGTGGTGATACTGGTGAACTGGATTTTAAGAACATAGACTGAAATGAAATTGAATTATCTTCTACCTTAACGCTTTCGTTTTCCATTAATGTGTCCTGCTCAATAGATTCCATTTCCTAAAGTAGTGGTTTCAGAGAACAAATACAAAACTCAATCATTATTTAAAACAATTTGCAGGTGCTTTTGCTGACAGTTCTTCTCTCATAAAATACAACAAAATCTCTAAATCATAACACACAACGAAAATTTTTTAAATCATTAGATACAATGAAAATATCTCAAAAAAGTTCCTGCACTGAAGGTAGAATTTCACAAACCCCGAATTGTATGAACCAATTTATGTCCCTACCCCCTAATAAGTAATTGTTATTCACACACTCAGCTCTTGCCCGGTTCTAGTATCCCTTGAAATCGTTCCCTGAACGCTAAACATATGCAGGCATAAAACTCAAATTTTTGTTGATGTTCCCGCAGAGACTGAACACGACCGCAACAGGGAGGGTAGGTCACGACCGTTCTCTCGTCTGAAGCCTCCAGCCAGCACGCGGCCTTCCAATTTTTCGTGCTTTTCTCTCAAAAATTTGTTTCGACAATTGACTTGGGTATTACGATTCCCATGTGTGAATATCAGCTATGGATTTTAATGCTAAGATAATTTAAAAACCAATGTTGTACATTTAATGCATCAACTTTATAGGAAATAAACTGTTTTTTTTTCTTTCTTTTCTTTCTTGAGTATGTATTACGGATTTGCCACATTAGTGACACTTAATTCGGTGCCGTGGCCAAGTGGCCACCGTGCTTGCGTTTCAACTCGAGAATCGAGTATTGCAATTCTGCAGTGCGAGCTCGGTGTTTCTTTTCGTTAGCAAACGTGAGAAAGGTAGCCATATTTCTCCAACCGACTCAGGTGTTTGGAATGGGTATCTGCTCGACCAGGTGTGACCGTCATTACACTTTGACATTAGTTATCGAGCATGTGGAAAACCCATGTCTGATGTGATTGAAATAATCTTCTTTAAAGTAGCGAATTTTGCATTTGTGATTGAAGTATAAAACTATTTTGAGACAGGATTTAGGGAACTTTGAGATTAAGTTTGAGAATTTTTTTGTTGATTTAATTGGGGAAACGGGGTTTCCTTTTTTCCGTTCCGTAAAATATTTTTGAAGGTCACATAGGGATGGAAATTAAAATTAAAGAATTTCAACACCGATGCACGGTAATTTCAACACCCTTGTAAAAAATAAAAAGGTTTTTATTTTTTACAAGGTTTTGATTTTTGCTGACTTTTAAATTCCTACGGAAAATTAGATAAAACCTGCAAAAAGAGAGTTGCAGACGTTTAGCTTGAAGTTGTAGATCGTCGGAAAAAGTTACTCGTTGTAAACTTACAGAAATGATGATAGAAAAAATTGAGAGTGGTTGCGAATGGAGGGAGAAGTTAACACTATTCGAAATTGCGCAAATTTGTGAACAATGAACTACAACATCCTACTTTTGCATGAAATGGCCCCACTATGAACTATTTCAATCCCTTGCAACAAATCTTAACATTAGTAAATTTGAACATAAAACTTAACAGGCACAGAATTGAATTAAATGCCTAGCATTCTTTATTTACGTATAACAATTTTTACATCAGTGAGCTATATTAGCATTGCCCGTGACATTGTAGAGAAACCAAAATATTTCGCGATAGATTATAGCACAAATCTAGTTTTGATGTAGTATGTGAACACAAAAGTAACATAGCACGAATTTTATCAATATTTTAGCCTATAGTTATTTCACATCTGTTTAAATAAAAAACATCCCTATCGAAAACAGACTTACGACGTAGAGCAATTAAATGTTTAATTCTTTCAATCATTTGAGAGAATTACGTTAAAATTTTGCCAATGATGACGCAAATACGAACTTTTTTGAAACAAGCCATCTTTTGCCCCATTTAATTGCTGTTGTAGAACTCAACTGTGGTATAAATATTAAAATGGTGGGATGCAATTTTTAATTCCTCATGAAAATTTCATTTTTCTTGAAGAAACGGTGAAATTTACGACTTAACTGGGCATTTTGGTGTGTCAGTCGGCATGAATGCTGTTGGTCAGTAGCTCATTTACACCAATTACCAGGTGAGCTCGGTAGAGTCTGGTTCAGCAGAAAATGTCGTGATGTTACTCCATACATCCGAACCATTAGCTGTATTAAAAGTAGGACTAATATAACTTAATCTCATTAAAATTACTTCATCACAGGTGGATTTTACAGAATGAAAAGTTAATAATTCATTAAACAGCTGGCTTAGTGCAAGCGTGGGGCTACATCAAGAGTTGGTAGCCATAACCACATTTTTAAAATTTTTGATGGTTGAGATAATCATATAAAATTCATAACCTCCAGGACATTTAATATAAGATTAGGACACGGAATGCAACCATTAACATATGGCACACGAGTCTAACTTCAAAACACAAAAGAATTAATAAAAGTATTGGGGAAGACTGCTCTCAAGCTGAGAAGCGTGCACTGAGTTAGCAATGAAGTCAGTTCATTGAGCTCATTTCATGCGGCAGATCACCGTTAAGATGCGCAATTACCGCTAACATTTGGTTTCCGTTACTGCCAAGATGCGCTATCGCTGCATTGATCAACGAGGCAGTATTTACAACACTATGTTCCTTTGGCAGAAGCATAATTGCACCACGTAGAAATATCACGACGAAACGCTGTAAACGAAAAATCAACAGCCCCGATCGTTCAAATACATGTGAAGGTATGGTTATTGATACGACCTGAACTAGTCCATCTTTCATAGAATTTTTTCTCGTAGGGTACCATTTTCTCAATGAAGAAATAAAAGGATTTTTCATAAAATGTATTCAGGCACGCACTTAATTGCTTCTACGTTGTTTAAATGAAAGATTTAAATGCACAGACTCGTAGTTTTACCGACTTTTAACACAATTAAGAAGCTATCTATATGGAAAAAATTGATGGAAAGGCGAAGAAAAATTAAAGAAAATACCCTCCATCCAATTGAACTGATTTTAAAGTCTGAGTTATTAGATTCTAACCAGAGTGCTAGGGATTTGCGAGTATTCTTACCTTGAAGCCCTTCACCCGTGGAAATGCATAGCAGCAGCAATGTTAATGTTAAAGAATGTTAGACGCACGCATTGGGCAATGTAATGTGGCAATTTGCTCGGAGTAGTATTTACTGAGCAACGAAGCCTTCAAAGAGTCTGCAAACATTGCATTTAATTTTTAAAATGTCCTGATAAACCAATTTGTTCTAATGCAAGCAATCATTTACATAGTTTTACCTGATCCATGAGTGAAGCTAAACCACAAATATAACGGAAGTGTTCCATTTAGGTCGAGAGGGAGAATTTCTCATTACACATTATTTCATAAAATTTTTTTCATATTAATGTCAAGTCACGTGACTGTAAATTTTACTTCACGAGAAATTTTTATTTTTCAAAAATCTGTGTAGGAATGGAAAATTATGACTGAAATCATCAGCTAGTAATTGAATGAACAGTTAAATTATAAATAAAAATTGAAATAATTTTAACATGTTCTCTATGCTTGAGCATTCAACCCTGACTCAAATCTTTTATTTTACAACAAATCTCCTTTCAAATTTTACAGGTTAACCTAGAAATGTTTCTAACAAAAGTTTTTTAAATTCTTCAGTCAAGCTCAGCCTCATCGTAAAATGTATTGTCAATTTAACCCTAACTTCAATAGTATATAGTTTTAATTCCAGTCTCAGCTCAATGCTCATTTCTGACGTAGAGAGATATATTAAATCATGCAATCCCTGTACCAACTCTAAGTCCAACTTTAAATCTTTATCCTCTGAAACTAAATCTAACAATAAACTTGCTCCAAAAAAACATGCCACAATTTTTTCATCCGATAATTTGAGTTGAGTCATTTTCACTGAATGATTTTATATAATATGTCCCATTAAACAGAACAAGGTAACCGTTCGCAGCTAGAAAAAACAAACAACAACATCGGCATCTACGGATGCTTTATTTCCAATTGAAGCATGATACATATCACCTTTTACATTGGTTTTTCAAATGCCTTAGAACTAACACCAGGACGCCATGACGCTTCCCCCCGGTCAAAGACCGGTACCCATTTCAGACACCTGGGTAGAGAGGGGTATTGTGCTTAGAATTTTTCTCCTATACCCAACGGAGAAAATCGCCACCAGCGCCGAGACTCGAACCCGGGTCTCCCCGCACGGAGTCAGGTCCTATACACACACGGCTATGGCGAGCTCACGGCTCAAATGATTGAAGAAAAATAGATCTAAATCGAAGACAGAGCAAAGCATACTTTTAAGGAATTTATTTCAGATAACATATTTTTCAAAAAATTTAAATCAGTGTAAAGACTTAAGCTTAACTTTAGTAAAATATCTTCTTTGCTAGTTTAAATAGGTAAAACCCACGAATATAAAATAGAGATAGTACCCCCTAAATTCTTTTTTAGAAACTTTTGAAAAAAGATTGTTTTGGCTGTAACTATAAATTCTGAGGTCATTCTTTAAAAATTAAACGATCTCAGTAGAGAAGCTCATTAAAACGTATGAGTGATATGACCATAGCATTGCTTAACAATTTGCTAAAAGTTATTGCTCAAAATCAGTTTTCTCAAAAAAGGAAATAGCTTGAGTGATGCATGAGCCACTCAAAGTCAAAAGCTATAGGTTCTCTCACGTCGACGATGGTTTATATTGTTTCAGGCTCTAATCACCTACAAAGAAACAACTAATTTTACGCGAGTTTCCAAAATGAATCATCAAGTTAGATAAATGATTTTGATACCCGCTGAAAGCGCATTTCCAAATTAATCATAAGCTGAAGTTTGCACATTTAGTCACTGTAAAGGCTGAAGTAAAGCTCCATCGTGACATCTTACTGCGTGACGCAGTACTTACGCATTCAGTGCGTCACAATGTAACAGATGATCGAACTCCAAGCGACCAAATTTTCAGATTTACTACCTACTGTTTAAATTGTGCATCATCCGTGTCTGGTGGGTAACTTTGTGCTCATATATAAATATTCCACCTGACCGAGCGCTTGGGCAGGCATTGACATGTCACTAAGCATGCTACAAGACTAGCATGTGCAGCTGAATTGCACTTAACGATCTAAGCTAACTTATGGGCTTTAGCTTTTCTACAGTATACAGGAGAACGGGTTATTTGATTCTTGCGTACGATGTGATATGGTCTGTACAGATCTGTAACTCAGAATCAAAAACCAATTAAATTCAGCTGAATTTTTATTTCAAAGATATACGACGGTTAATCGTAGAACCAATTTTTCCAGAACTGTTTACTTCCACATTTTGCCCCGGAAAGCAGCTGAACGTAAAACACTATCTGCTACCTTTAATTTCGGCAGTAAGTGGCGTCTTGACAGCATAGAAACGCTAAAAGCAAGACTGCCATGAACACTTTGATTGAGCATAAAGCTTCCAAGATAATGAGGGCAGCACTAGCGTAACAGATGCACGTATAGCCGAGTTTAAAAAGTACTCTCAAAAAGAAAATCACTTTCAAATTAATATAAGTCAAAAACTGCGCAATGCAATTTTGTTCTACAAGCCGCGTTTTAATTGGCGAATGCTTGCGAGTACGTCGGACAAATTTCATTCAATTAACTTCAACGATACGAATTCACTAATCAAGTCAGAGACAGGAGTATAAAAACTTATTGTCTTAAGGCAATGAAATAATTGTTCCACTGACATGGACAAAACAAGGGCGCTCTCAGCATTCAATCTCTAATTAAAATTGAACATTGTTTTAAAAATAATGAAACTAATTTTTCAATATTTGCTTCACTTTCTTGTCCCTTCGATTTCGACTCCATTCCAATTTGTGCAAACCTCTTCATTTCTTTTCATTCTTTTCATTGCTATTTGATTTAGATCTAGATTCTTTTAAAGATTCTAGCATTCACTTGTGATGTGCCTCTCCGAGTCGTCTAAAATGATCTTCTGAAAATTGCGCTTGTATCTTTGAATTTCATGGTTGCAAAAAATCTAAAAAAATCGTGGTTGCAAAAAATCCCAAAAAAAGGATCTGAAGAAACTAATCTATATGATCATAACGTATAATAGCTACGAATAAAAGATTTAACATTTAAAATTATCTTTATCCTGAGAAAATGTTTGAAAAGTTTTTTAAAAATATTCATTTGAAAACGGGTATGCTTATTGAGGGACATACTGCGTAGGGCTTTTTAAGTTATGCGCGTAAAGTTTTTCGAATGTATATTCTATGTCGTAGCCAAAAATATCCTAACTTGATACATTATGTAGGTTGTGTGTCAGGAAGTTGCAGATCACTACATTGAAAAATTAGACGCTCGTATGCGTTAAAATAAATATCGCTGAAAAACCAATCGCGTTGAAACTTCAAGGTTCCTTTCTTACGCTGAGAGTTTATGATGAAAAATTGCACCATCTATGCTGAGAACTTTCCCTACACGTTGTCTCCTCACAAGTGAAAACACAACTAAGCGCAGTTTCTGTGTAGATGTGAGAACGTATAACTTTGAGGACAGCAGCCGTGGTTAGTTCGACCGTCAGCCCATGTCACGGTGCGCTGAGTTCCCGTCTCACCCATCGAAAGTGCGAGGAACAAATACATTAAACGAAGAAAAATATCAGTAAAGTAAGAAGAACGTAAATCAAGTATGGGAAATATATGACAGTGAAGAGTAATTTCAAAGAAAGAACTGAGAGTAAAATGTCAGTCGGGAGATGGGATGTAATACGTCGTTTGGGCGCAATGAGGATAGTCACTGATGACGCTGCGCGGGGAAAATTGAGCATAGAGCTTCCAAGATAATGATGATAGCACTAGCGTAACAGATGCACGTATAGCCGAGTTGAATTATGTGGGAATCGTGACAAAGGTTTCCCTTTTTTTCACAGCGAAGTTTATAATTATTTACATCACTCCCAAATAGCAGGTACGTCAAGCTCCTTGTATTCTTTTTTTCTTGGTTGTAACATTATCCATCAATCTAGTTTGAGTAATCTAAAAATTTTGGAAATTTTATTCTGAAATGGAAATTTTTCAGTTCTCCCAATCCCGAGCTCTAACATTTATACTCGTTTCCATCTTCAGTGGCTCACCCATGGATGCATAAACGGACGATTAACTCCTGGAAACCTGGGACAAACTTTCCACTTGAGATTACCTGGTCCATTTGCATCTATAGATTGCGTACATGAAAAATTCTCACGTATGATCAACTCTGCTCAACTTCTGAAACTGCACGACCGTGGTCATCAATCGCTAAGGAAACTTTGGAGAGCATGGCAAGGTCTGGATTTGAAAAGGATTTTGAAGCGGCTTTGCAGTTAAGAAATCCAGTGTAATTAAAGATTTTGTATTTAAAAACTTCATATATTTATGTATCCCAAAACTTTTTTCAATGCTTGAGACTCTGTTTTGCAATGAATGGACTTCACAGTTTTTGTCGAACTAACTTTATCTGAATTCAATAGTCGAAGAAAGAAGAGTATCTGAATTAAATTAAATGAGGAGCGCTATCAATGACGATTCGGTAATATCTATTTTCATTGAGCCTCTTTTCTTAAACTACCAATACTTACCTCATTTCACCTCACTCAAGTCAAGCGACAGAATATAAAGCAGCCTCTGAAATAACTTAGTTGCCTTACTGAAAAAAAGAGAAGTTTATGTTTTGCTTTCAACGAAGTGTCATTTATTTTCATTGAAATTATCTTCAGAGTGGAACACAGCGTTTCTCTTGAGCATTTTCACCTTGCTGTGATGTATCACTCTAGCACCCGACCACGCCCTCTGCACAACTTTCATCCTCAAAGCACCACCTCCACGCTCAGTTGAGCACAAATTGTGGTTGTCTTTTCAAAGCACTCGTCTCTTCGTCGGCTTCATGATCAGTGGTTCCTCATCTGGCAACAGTGAAAGGAGAAATAACTAAGTTAGTAATTCTATAGAGAACCCTCAAAAGAATGAAAATTCAAGAATTTAAAAATAGTTTGCACAACAAGCGAAAAAGGCTCTCCTCCTGATCTTGAAATTAAATTCTACTCCTACGGTAAAATTTCATAGTCACAAGTAAAAGTAAGTCAAAGGAAAGTGCAGCATTATGTACACGTGTAAATGTATCAAAGTTTTAAATTAAAATGTGTGGTGAAACTATGGATATTGAATTTCTAAGGTTAGAAATAAAGGATATGTGAAAAGCTGTCATTATATTGACTGATTTGAGTAAATATACGCCTACTTGGGTAATGCACATTCTTATTTGGCCATCGTATGCATAAAGTTTAATGCCAATGTGCAAGGAAGAAAAATGTGGTGTTGGGCGCAATTTATAAGCACCAAATATGTTATTGCCCATCATCTCTATGAGTTAATACCTATTTATACATACATAAAATTACATCACTTATAATTCTGAAAAACTTCTGCCTGCTTGTGAAAAAAATTGTGAAAGCTTAACATGATAATGAAGCGATATTACGAACACATAGACGCGTTCAGGTTCTTCGTTGTTGGGATGAAACAACGCACTATTAAAAGACTTGAATTTGAAATTGTAGCAGTTTGACATTCCGTCAGCTGGAATAAAATAAGTAGGAAGCCGATGGCGTTATAAGCACTTGGGAGTTGAATGTGACTGAGCCCCGGTAAATTTTATAGATTTCACAATTCCCAAGTTAAGAAAAACTCTATTCAAGGAAGCGGAAAAATGTGAAGTTTAAAATTTGTGTTTTGCGAGTTCTGCATTCATGCAGCTTAAATGAACGGTACCGTGAATGACACGAGACCATCAAATTTTTAAATTTTAAAATTTTACCTTTTCGAGTTGTTCTAATTTTTTAGGGCTCTAATTTGGTAATTAGCTGTTCAGTGATTTCAATAAGGTGAACAAGCAAGTAAGCAAACAAGCTCGCTAACATAATCCTCAAGACATCGTCAATTGAGAACCAAGAGAAACGCTGCTAAAGTCAAAAACACGTCGTTAAAATGTATTGTTTTCTCTCGAATAAGCAGCATCTAACGTGTAGCAAATTTGTACAACGAAAGAAAGGCCTTCTCGTGTAATGAAAGTGGGAAATCATGGCAAGGCTGAAGCATCTTAGCATCTATTCAAGCACACAAATTTAAACAGCCACTTTCATTGCATTTCTTTTTAAATGCATTTTGAATTCTTATTGAAATTTTTTCAGCACTTCTACAAGAAATGTTTCAGAAGATATTCAAGGTATTGTCCTGAAGCAGGAGTTCTTAACCTGGGGTGATCGCACCCCCTGGGGGGGCGAGAGGATATTCTAGGGGGTTGTGAGAAAAGTCCAGGTAAATAATAGGATATTGGCTGCATGTTAGCAGTTTTATTTCAGGGGGTGCGAGTTTCGAATGAAATTTCTTTAGTGGTGCAATGTGAAAATAAGGTTGGGAACCCCTGTTCTAAAGGTTTATAGAACGATACTGTGTACATACGCTAACATTTGAAATGAAATGAGAAACTTAAAATTAATTTTAATTTGTTATTTGCTTAAAAAAAGTGAACACAGTTGTCATACGAAGACGAGATCAAAACCTGTCGATTAGAAACGAACTGTGAAACTGTGTTTTTTAAGTCGTGTCAAAAAGGCTGTTGATACGACATTTTGATGGGAATTAAAGAATTTCAATTGAATAATACGGAAAAATAAATTCTATTAAAAAAATGGGGAAAGCATATGGTTGTGCACGTGTACACATGGATGTATTGGCCATAGTAACTTTTTCGCCGTTGCATCCACGATTTAAGCCCTCCAAGGGTGATTTCTGCATTGGGCGATTAAAATCATAAATATTTCGGCAATAAAAGTTAGATTGATAACTAAAACTGCATGTAGTGAGTGCCCACAAGGAGTTTTTGGTTGACAAAACAACGGCACTTGGAGCAGCGCCCATCTGCCCGCGCTTTATCAACCAACACATCTTCGCCACAACAGAACCTGCCGACATGGGAGGGCATCTGTTCATCAGCCTGGATAACGCGGGGCCGGGTCACAGCTCTGCAACTGACCTAAATTATTGCTTTAAGTTCTTTCATATTTTTTCCTTCGTGCTCCTGAGATTAATCAAGTCGTCGAACAATGTCATGAGATCATTTAGTCTAGGAACCTTTTTTTTTTTGGGATTATTCTTCGGCGGTAACTAGGTCTCGCTGAGGTCTCGTGCGTGGTTTGCGTAGGATATTGTCGGGAAAGTTTCGCAGCGGAACCGCGGCCTGCGACCTGGGACAGCTCAAGAATGCAAGAGCTGCCCTGAGTTGTGTAGTTGATTCTAAGATCAAAGGCACCAACTCCTCGTACCCGGCTGTGAAATTGTGGACTAACGTGTGGTGCTTTATATTGTTTTTCTACATAATAAAGCCACTATCATTATCATAGTTTGTGCTGGCGTACGTGCAGAAATACAAAACAAGGAATGCCGGGTACGATATTTTCTGTAATAATACTATATTTTCTATAGTAAAAACGGCCAAGTAGGCGCATTACATTAAACATATGTAAGAAAAGATTGAGCGGTAGAATGGCCTATTGAAAAAAAATATTCAATAGCAAATGATACGATGGGAAGATGGCAATTCGAAATAAACAGAAGTTAAGACATCTTACGCCACGAAGAAAAGAGAAAAAGGTTTTTAAGATATATCCGCAAATTCTTATATGGGTTTGTCAGAAAACAAACGATAGAATAAACTAAAGTTTATAAGAACTACGTAGATGAACAGAAAGATAGTATACAGTGAACGACCAAGAAAGCCTGCAAAAAAAGAAAATTACCACGGAATTGGCACAAAAAGACGAGCATGAGAGACAGAGAAATTTACCGGTGTGAGAGAGAGCTGCCTCCGCCGTCACAGATCATACCCCACACCGTCAGGTCGCGTAACGGCGCTCTGTGGTGGCCTACTTAGTTCAGTGCTGAGCTGGGGCGCGTCATCCAACTGGCGAATTGCCCTTGGTGTGTGCGCAAAACTTGTGACTTGCGTCTAAAAAACTGTACAGTTTTTAAAGTAATAATTTAAACTTGGAGCAATTTTTGTTTTAGAGTGGAAAAACGTTTATATTTTCTTAATATTTGCTTCTTAAGTGCAATCTGTCGGGAAAGTTGCGCAGCGAAACCGCGGCCTGTGACCTGCCATGGGACAGCTAATGGAATGCAAATTTATGGTTCCTTGTTTTTCAAAGGCTCGGTCGCAACATAGTATCCTCTTCGTTGGAACTCAATCCCTACGGAGATCCGTGAAAGTGATTCTTACAAAGTTTTCAAAATAAATTTTGAATCTCATTTCCCATCAGTATACTAGTCGTGTAAGATAACCATGTCAAATCTTGTCTTCTACATGACTGGTCCTGAAAATGTAATTTGCCATGGTTGATATCGTTGATCTTCAGTCTGCTCTTAAATCGTTCATAGAATATACTCTTAACATCTACACCTTTTTCACTTCAAATTAATCCAAGTCAAGTTCAAATTAATCCAAGTCAAGTTCAATTTAATCAAAGTCAAGTTCAATTTAATCCAAGTCAAGTTCAATTTAATCCAAGTCAAGTTCAAATTAATCTAAGTCAAGTTCAATTTAATCCAAGTCAGATTAAAATGAATAACAGTCAAATTTTACATTCAAATTTAGGAATACATTTGGATTGTATGTATGTAATGTTGTCTTCCGTAACATAGGTTTTAAAAAAATTTAAAAATGCTTTTTCAGTATCTTACGCACCGATTTCTCTAATATAGGAGTACAGATGAAAAGTGTTTCTCATTGAATTTGGATCAGCGATATCCTCAAGATGGATCTCTACAACCAATCAACAGACTATGAAACAAGTGAAGATGAACCAGAAAATACACACGCAAGAGTTAGAAGAGGAGTAAAGAGAGGAAAATATAAGAAAACACGAGAAAAAAATGCGGAGTGATAGATGCTGCATTGAAAGATCAAGATTAGAGAGCAGTGGCAATATTTTTCTTTCTAATGAAGGAATGTATCTGTGTAGTAATGTACTCATATAAATTGTAATCAAACGGAATCGTACATTACTACTCAGTGAATCGCATTTGAATATTTTTTAATGATTAAATATACATATCGTCCGGTATAGTAATCTTTTGTATTTGCATGTATATGATTTCATATATATATATATATTAAAGTGGAATTTCACGAGTATAAATATCTATAAGTGTTAACAAATCCTCGAAACCATGTGTATGTGTAGCGTAAAATTACCTTTCGAACATAAATATTTGACTGTATGCACACTGTCATCAATGTAGAATTTTAAAACAACTTTAATGAGGAGTATAATACGAAGTTTTTATAATTGACTTGCATCTTTTACACCGTTCAAAGATCTGAATCACACTCTGTTTCCTGATACTGGATACTTACTACATTTTACGACAGCTTATTTTTACATTGCAGAAATTTCATGTATTCCTTGCTGAAAGGAAAAACGACTGTCTTCCTCATTACATCCAATAGAAACATGTTTAACACAAAAAGCTCAAATTAACAAGTGATTATGTCAATTTTTAACTCAAATTAGGGTTGGATTAATTTGAATATGACTTGGATTAATATGAACTTAACTTAGATTAAATTGAACTTGACATGGATTAATTTGAACTTGACTTGGATTAATTTGAACTTGACTTGGATTAAATTGAACTTGACTTGGAATAATTTGAATTTGACTTGGATTAAATTGGACTTGACTTGGATTAATTTGAACTTGACTTGGATTAAATTGGACTTGACTTGGATTAAATTGAACTTGACTTGGATTAATTTGAACTTGACTTGGATTAAATTGGACTTGACTTGGATTAAATTGAACTTGACTCGGATTAATTTGAAGTGAAAAAGGTGTAGTCCATATAAAGTATTTTGTAAAATGAAGCATCGAATGTCGAGTTAACTATTTCATTGATCAGTCTAATACGCAACTAGGTTGAATGAAATATGTTAAACATTATTGTACATCCTAGAATAACGTTGATGGTAGGATGCCCTAGAAGTCGCTGAACTTATTCGGGCCCACAGGTAGCTATACTCAAATTTGACCATTGTACTAAACTTAAGAAACATTCTACCTCTGTATTCACTTGTGGTAAATAAATTGTTTAAAATTGTTTAAATTGTTTAAATCTGGCGTCAGATGTTGAAATGAATTCTATGTTCCTCATTTTTGCGGTAGGTATTTTCTGAGGTAATGTAACTCACCTGCTGAACAATTTCAACCCATTGTCCACTGTGGAAACACGATATTTCTAATAAAAAATGAAGAAACTCATCCATGTTGTAATATATTCTGTAAGTTTACTAAAATATCTCCTCTCAAGCACGATAGGTTTCCCTATCTAGTAGTTGATACGAGGACTAGTATAGATCTCCTGACTTACGTCATGGTAAATAAACGCACAATTAAATTTTTTTTACCGATGTAACTTCAGAAAGAGGAGCAATTTTTGTAATTCGCCAAGAATTGATAAATTCAAAAAAGTTGGCGAACTAAACCTACGTGAAAATTTCCTCTAATGAAGTCGCTTGACAATTAGCTCGGGAAGTGTCAGTGCAGTGAAAGCAGCTCATCTTTTACTGAAAAAGGCAACCCAAAGCCCCAAAAAATGAACGATCGCAGTTTCGAGCGAGCGAAAAAGGAAGGTTTCTGTATTGATGCAGTCTGCTCAAGCGGAGATGAAGCACAGGTTTTTGGCGATGAGAGCACGTTATAGGCGTCTTTTTGGGAACACAAAATGCTTTGCCTAGCGTCAGCGGCTGGAGATCAGCGACTGGTTCTCTTCCCATTGTGGTTTCATTTACATTGATGAGCATACATGCGCTCTGTGCTTGTGCATACCTACATGTATATCGTTTAGATTAGAAATTATCGATTTGCCACTGGAGTGTTCTAGCAACGGAGTAGACCGAGATAAGTATTCAGTAAACTGCAATCATGATAGTTTATAACATCCTCTCATGGTAACAACAAAGTTTTGTAATAACCCGAATGATCTTACGATATTGTGACATATTAATAAAGAAAATAGAGGGTTTCTTGGTGCATTCTTTTTTTGCATTGGACGCAACAAATGGGAATTGATTTTAGCTAGAGTTTTTTATTGGATTTTCTTCAGAGTTCATTAGGAGCAAATGTATGTATGCTAGCGAACCCTCTTGTGTACCAACTCGTATCTAGCAATCAAAAGAGCGTCTGTATCATAATGTGCAACATTGAATTTAAATAACTTCAATAGATTTCAGTGACCAAAAAATGAATTTGTGACGGGCATTAAGGTGGCGGATTTTTTTGAGTTCTTAGTCTCTGTAGTAAAGTTCGCAAAGTTTTGTTGAATACTAAACCATAAAATCGGATCGTGGTTAAAACCTAAAGAATGGTTTTCTATACATGGGTTCTGATGAACAAACGATGACCTATTCTTACTCGTTTGTACATTTTCGACGAGCACGCCATAGCGATTTTGCAAGTTGTTTCGTTTCCCCAATATTGAAAACTAAAATTTTTACAATTTAAAATTCAAATTAAATTTGTTTGTTCGTAAGGAGCTTTTCCATCTTCCAGTAAGCAAAGTTTTTATTTAGTCGAGTTAACTTTTTTCTAAGCTAATTTAACATCGGATCGACTACACCTTCATCGTACTTTTCCCGAACAACCTTTGATACAACGGATACCAAAATACCTAAGCGAAGCTGAATTTTTAGGCCCTTCGTTTATCCTTGTCAACTGCAAAAATTTGCATACCTTGGTTCTCGAAATTATATTGGCAAGTAGCATAAAACAATAATAAATTCGCCTCTGAAGACGTTTGAATACAATACAGCCACAAGCTTGGCCTAACAGTAATTCTGGTTTATCCTACGCATAAAATTACTGAAATCTTGCCGTGTATTAGCGGTGCACCGTTTGTACACGAGCGTCTGACATCGCGTCTGACATGCCAAAAATCACTATCGTGGTACCACATGAACTCTCCGATATTAAGCCGCAGAGTTAGAGTTTGATTTTACAATAACGTGCACGAAATTCAGGAAGGGGGCGAGGACTACCGTACGTGGTTGTGCGATGCGCAGCTTTCACCAGTAGCCGGACTCCAGACCTGCGAGATCCGTCCGGAGAAAATATAAAAGTCGGATCACCAGCTGAGCGCTTTCAGTACTTCGAAGACCCGTGTAGCAGCAACAGGAACCAGAAAATTGAATTACTCTGAGCTTGTGATCTCCCAACTCAGGTGTGCTTATTCCCAAATACCTTTGTTGTTCTGGTCTAAACTTGTTGAGTGGAGAATATTTTACGATGCACCTACCTGTGATATTTATAGAAACTTTTAGCGTTACTAAATTTCCTCTCTGTGGATTTTTGCAATTCATCCACCGTCATCTTACGTGTGGGGTTTATTATCAAATGCCTTTGTTGTTCTGGTATAACATATTAATTGAAGAAAATGTTTACGAGGTACCAGTGAAATCTGTAGAAACTTTTAACGTAGCAAAATTTTTTCTTTAGGAATATTTGCTATTTTTAAGCGATCGTCCTAGAGGGAAAACGGAGGTTTTTTTAGATGAAGTTGACAATTTGTGATCATTTTAAATTAGTATCGTTTTAAAAACTCAAAGAAAGTCTCATGATTTTAACAGAATGAAAACCGAGTATCCATTTATCACTCTCCAGAATATAAATCGTTACTGCTTAACCCAAGTTTCGCTACTTAAATAGGATTCACATGAAGGAAAAAATTAGCAAGCCTAACTTCTCTGCTGGATTTTTGTATAGTCCGTGATTTTGACAGCAGACCTGTGGAAATGAGACAGAATTTGCAGAATCAAGCCTCGGTGGAGCTGTATAAAAACGACTCTAAAGTCTCTCTTGCATTCTCGAATATCAACTGCCATAACCCTTGTCCACAAATTCGTAAAAGTCTTAGCTCTGTCAAAAAATTTTCTTTTTGCTGCATTCTCCAAGTAAGCCAATCAACATTTTGACCATAGAGCAACCCATTTATTTCCACGACTAATTAATGTTCACAAGAATCGGATTCCTACATACGTACATCGTTGTTATGTTACAGCGCATTCATTCGTCAATTTTTTCTGCCCATTACGCCTCAATTATTCCCCACATTGCGACACTCTATCCTGCCACTCTCCACCCGTACCTGTTAGCTTCCCTTCCGATTATTCCCCACTCTCACGACTCAAATTAATCCGCATTTGATATGAAGAACCTCTTTTGTATCCCATTAATTTTTCTCCTTACTACCTTGTTTTGACTTCAAAACTTCTAGCGTATAGTCATCACGTACTCTAAAACAACGTTTCCGGTGGCTTGACTAGATCTGTCCTCATACAGTCAGTGTAATCTATATTCCGGTTCAAATTTGCATTTAAATGCCAACTTACGTGCAGTGCAGTTGTAGGATTTTATGCTTGGATGCTCAGCGTGTAAAAAATAAGGGCAGATAATTCTAACTGCATTTCAATTAGAAATGATTAGAGTGTTTGAGTTAGCACTATCAGAAAACAGGAAAATTTACAACCTATTTTGAAGGAAACCCAGCCTAATCTGAATTTCATGTCTTTTTGAGTCACAGGGTGAATATTATGTTCTTCATTTTTAAAAATGTACTCGTTTAGCCTTCATCCTCATTAACAATGGCGCAAATTTGGTTCGGCTTCCATAATGACAGAGATTCAGACAATTATTTCATCATTTGTGTCATTATTACAATTTCTATTCTTGCTTCTGAAATTAAAAACACAGAAGTAGAATTTCCATTGGAATGTAATCCCTTAAATGATGTTTAAGCATAGAAGTAAAACAATCCTCTATGTTCATGCTTTTGGCGCATCACAAAACAAACAACGCGAAAACAATTTTTAACAGACATTTGAAGTCATTTACATTTTGCCGCAACGTGAGCCACCGGTTGCCACGGAGGGGATTTTCATAATGCTGACCGATCAGTAGTCCCAAACTAAATTTTTATAAATGCTTAATTAAAGCCAAATGAAGTCACGATCCAGTTAACGTTTGTTATTTTCAGAATTGCTTGCTACAATTGACTTTAAATTTAAGTTAAATATATTTGTTACTTCATTCTAACCAATTGCGGCGAAAGTGTTAAACACCCTTTTGACAGTCTGTTTTTTTGCGTACAGTCATGCCGGTGCAGCTGTTGCTGTGGCTGCTGGCGGGTGCAGCGCTCACAGCCAGCAATCCTACGCCCATTGACACGACCGCATCAGTAGCGAGGCCTACCTACCCTGGAAGCGGTCATCCAGCTGAGGTATCATCCACGTCTGGAGCAGCGTACCCAGCTATTAGCGTATCCTCATCTGACGTAGCAGATCCAACTGGGAGTTCATCCTCTTCTGGTGCAGCTTATCCAACTATTAGCGTATCCTCATCTGGCTTAGCGGATCCAACTGCGAGCTCATCCTCATCTGGCGCAGCGTACCAAGCTACGAGCGTATCCTCGTCTGGTGTAGCGGATCCAACAGCGAGCTCATCCTCTTCTGGTGTGGCTTATCCAACTGGGAGTGCATTCTCATCCCTAGATGAGGCGGTGTACGGATTTCGCACCTCAGGAGAAACCGCTTCAAAAGGTGGGTGGGTGGCAGCACCATCTGAGGACCTAGCCGACAGCTCCGAGTCAGAACAAAAAGAAGAAGATGAAAAAGACGATGGCGACACACTCCCCGCCGATGAGGACATTGATGCAAGAAGTATCTTCGCTGCACTCGTTAATGGTAAATCAATGGCGTCACTGTCTATTCTTAACGGGTTCCGTCTTTGGAATTTTACCTGATACTACACTTTGCAGGTTGTAGTCTAGTGCCTCAAAAATCTTGTCAAGGTCCATAAAACATTATTCATTCGGAAAAAATTGCAATCTGTCACGTTTTTCGTTCAGCGTATTGAGTTAATTACAGTTCGCAGCTCCCTCAGGGGAATACAACCATTGTACCTACGAGATTTAGGGCTTCCAGGGGAAAGATGAGAGGTGCTCAGCTGTAGGTCAGTTCAGTTTTTTTATCAGTCAAAATCTAAAGTTTTTAGTTTTGTTATGGACCATCTTTTTGCGGTTGACTGCTGTCCTTTTTTCAGCACCATTTAATAGCTTTTTCAAATTTTACCTTTTTTCATAATTTTCTGTTAATCTAGCTATTTCTATGCACAGTTCGCGTATGCCCTGGTTGAACCCCAGTTCTCTTAATCCCATACTAAACGGTGTCTTATCCTTTTTCTTTTAGGAGTGCAACTCCTCTGTAGTGGTTAGCGAGGCTTAAATTGATTTATATAAGAATAGTAATGACAATAAAAGCAATATAATAATATATTACATAGAGCGAGAATAGTCCCTAACATATTACATTATACTCAAATTTCAACGAAAAGATTGTCCACAAATGGATCTCAGCGTTCGTTTTTTTTTTGCACGAGCAAACTAATCATTCAGTGTAAGTTTCCGTAGTTAGTTCATTTGGAAAGCTTCCATTTCAAACCAATCATTTTGTGTAAGTTCTCCAAATGAGCTCAGCATCCAGTGCAAGTTTGCACAGTAAGCTCAACATTCAGTCAGGAGTAGAATTCATGGAGAGCTAAATATTCATAATCAATTGTTTACAAGGAAGTGGTTCCGCTAGCACATATCCTGACTAGCATGATATCTGACGTTCTCAGCAATCTTCAGTTGCTCGAGGACTTATTGCTCTGATCGGCGTGTGTAATTAGCAGTCTTAATCTTGAAAGTTTCCGTTCAAGTTGGACTAATAGCAAGCAAGGCATATTTTGCCCAAATAGCGTCACACCTCATCGTTGTTTCATTAAAGGAACTTTCATTGCCATACAATGAGCGTTTATAAATGACAGCCTGGTGTTTACTTTGGCAAGGTTTATATTTTAGGAACATACAGTCAGAAAGCGCTGCAATTTTTCTGTTTTTGAATTTTATAGAGGAATAAAGTGTTTTATCGCCGTGACAAATGCAATTTCCGATTAAGCAAAATTATTTTCAGCCTTTTTCGTATAATGCTGCTAATTTTTCTGCTCGTTTCAAATAAATAATTCAGAACGATTCCACTTATTTTTCCACTCAGACGACGACGATGATGACGAGGATGGAGAGTCTCATCGCGAAGCTCGCTTATGTGAGTAAAAACGAATAACATCTTGTTTACCTTTTTAATGAACACTGAATGTTCTCAGTTTGTATTTTTCTGTTATCTTCAGAGAGCATAGCCCAAAAAATACCAAAGAATCGAAAGTTTTGATGTTTCTCATTCATCCGTTCTGTATCCGTTGTTCATTCCAACTTTTCACCTTTCGTTTCAAGCTTTTGTTTTCTTTAAGTGAAGTATTGTTTTTTGTACCATTTGTACAATTTCTTTAACAGTACCCTAGATCCTTACAAGAAACAGGTAGACTATGCAATTAAAATCGCGATACTTTTCAAATCCGGTACAGGGTCATTATCTAATTATATTTAGAACTCCACTGACATCAGTGGTGCTTAGAACTTTGTTTTCTTTCCCAAAGTGGCTTTCAACAACCGCGATGTTTCCTCCCGCGCCGCGCAAGCCTCGCAGTCATCAGCGTCACCCAAGGACAGCCAGCGCGCGGTGTCGGACTCGACCACCATCGCCAAGTACAACCACTTCATAGACGTCTTCTTCAGGAGAGTCAACTCCGAGCTGAGAGCCAATGCAGAACCCGTACAACTTTCCCTCTCAAAGAAAGGACGCAAGAACGGGAAAAAGAAGGATGGAAAGGGCAAGAAAGGGAATAAATCGAAGTAAGTGTACGTTTATGAGAGCCGAGTCTAAAGCATGTGTGTATGATATTCAATTAGTTTCCTTCCAATTGCGTGCATCTCAGTCTAGTACTGTAGGGATAAGAAAATATTACAAATGCAATCCTATAATACAATATTTGCGTTCGTGAAAGCTGCATGGAGAATGAGACAAGTGACGCAAAGGAAAATGACACAATGTTAGGTTACCAAATTATTCCGAGAATTTCCCAAATCGTTTCAGATGAACAATTTCATATTTGATCATCAAATCCCGTCTTCTTGAAGAAGACGGAGCAGGTGCAGAAGAAATCCACGACAAAATAACGGCTTTCTAACTCATTGAAAATTCATCAAAATGCTCATGATGGAACAAATTTCTCTGCATACATAAATGACATTGCCGTCCTTTGAAAAAATTGAGATATCTTTAAGCTATACAGTATGTATATTCGTAAGAAACTACATAGTACCTTTTGTTTTCTTCTCGTATTCTTTCAGGTAAAAAAAAAGTACAATACGATAACAGATAGCTTCAACATTCGATTGTTTATCAAAACTGATACGCGCAAATACAATCCATTCAGATTTTTTGGGCTAAATAAGCTATATTGATCCTGCTTCTTTGACAATTTTCGTGGTACAAGTATTGATTATAAAATGTATCGAATAACTCCATTTTTACCTTGTTCATTAGATTAAGTCATGCTTCAAGTCTCGTAATGTTTAAATCTAATGTGCAGACTTACAATCATTCAGCAATTCATGTTAAGGTTAATAATTCCTCTGATTAAGTGGAACTTTCTCTATTTAATATATATTCTAAATTGAATTTCAAATTCACCGTTGATGAACAACATGCCTAAGCTTCTACCGTGTAAAATTCCAAATTCTCTCGCTTAACTAATTACAAGACTGTGAATACCATTCCGATTCAATAACTTTCGCAATATCAGATCCTATTTGTGACGGTTCAGAGTTCATTCACACGCTGGAAGGATCCATTGCATATTCATTCATTCATTCATTTAATTTGTTTGCCCCGGTAGGAAGGAAAAGCGCCATCCTCGAGACTTCAACCAAAAGGGGTTCAGTGAAACGGATGACCACGTGCAGGAAAAAGAGGCTCTTGTAGCTGGAGAGGACGCCCCAGGCTCTCAGAGGTTCAAATACCAATCAATCGACGATGATGATGACGATGCTGAAGCTGACGAGGACGACACTACCGAAGTGAGATTTTAGGGTGGACATTCAGAATTGTTCCTGGTAGCATTAAGTTATGATGTTGTTCGATTTAAAGCCGTATAAAAATTGTTTAGCAGGTGCAGATTGGTTATTACTGTGAGGTCATATGAGGCTCACGAATATGCAATCGATTTTCCATTGTTTAATTTTTAATACACCTAGTTCATGAAGAATAATAACTGAAAAACAGCAAACATTGTTAAATCAAGATAACTTTCTTTTTTAAGTTCAACACTTAAGTGTCTTCAATGTCTTCAGGTAAGCGCAGGCAGCAGCCGTCAGTCCAAAGACTTGGAATTCGAAGATGAAGCTGAAGATGACCAGGATTTAGCTCAGGAGCGTGCCGGCCGAGGAATAGGCATGGAAAGGCGAAGGGCAGAAGCTAAGAAAAACAATCCAAACAGAAGTGGTCCAGCTAATAATGGGAAACAAAAGAAAAACAATAAGAATAAACGCTCAGGAAATAAAGGTAAAAAGAGAAAGAATGGAAAGAAGAAGAGGAAAGGCGGCAAGAAGAGAGCTGGAGGCAAGAAGAAGAAGAAGAATAAGAAGAATAAGAAGGAGAACCGTGGGCGGTCTAGGGACTCTGAAGAGGAGAAAGATTTGTCCATTAGCCAGGGTGGTCGACGCGTGAACTCCGGCATTGAGAGCAGGAAAAGGAAGGTAACGTCAATGTTGGACCGAGGTACAAGCTAGCGCTTTATTTTTCTCGTAATATAATCATGGGCATATGTGTGGATGAGAAAATGAAAACATTTCAAAAAATTCAGCAAGGAGTGAAGTGCAATTTGCCAGCACACCTGTGCCCTGGAAATTTGTTCAACTTGTTCAGAAGTCTGCATTATTAATGATTGAAATATTCATCTTACGCTTTTAGAAAACATACTCCAACATATATCTAGGAATGATATTTATCATTTTGTTGAATGAAGAATTCTTAACGCTTGCTCTTGATTTCAGAATGTGAAAAAAAACATTGCGAAAAAGTGTTATGCGAAAAGTTCATTTGAGTCTCGCTGTTGTGTGAAAATCGTAAAATTTTCAAGCCTAAAGTATTTTTTTAAAATTATGAGCTCAGCGTCGATTATTGCTTGAAACACTTATGTAATATTTCAGAAGATAATTTTGTTTGAGGCTTTGAGTTTTCATTTCAGGTAAACACAACCACTGTGGAAGAAGATCTTTCTCCAATTCCAAGTTGTCATTTTTCTCGTTTCTTCATTCTCATTTTCTCATAACCAAACGTCACAGATGTGATAAATTAAGGATTTGTTTTGAAATTCTGTCACCCAGTGAGTAATTTGGAATAAATAGTTAATTGCACACTCAGTACTTCATAACTCTTCATTACTCTTTATTTTACACTCTTCACCACCCGCTGCTTTATTGTTTTACAGAAGTCAAAGCTTCATTAACCTTCAATGACCATTATTTCATTAGCCTTTATCATTATTATTATTATAATATTACTCTCCAATGCTTATCAATTCATTACTCTGCATTTGTACGCTCATCAAATTTATCGTGACTTCAGGACGAGAAACACAACTCAAAGGGCAATGGAGATAATTCAGAAAAGAACAAAAAGGGCAAGAAGAAGAACAAGAAGAACAAGAAGGGCAAGAAAGGCAAGAAGAGCAAAGAAAACAATGCGGAGACCCAGGCCTCAGTGAGCGGGATCAGTTCGCTAATCCGTGACGGAGACGTGAACGTCACCCAGTCATCTGACACTCAAAAGATCTCCAGTCACTTCTTGCTCGGGCCGGTCAGCGTGCACCTCAGCAGACAGGTATGGCTCACGTCAAATTACCTTTATTTTACTGCTGGTAAACTCTGTTTTTGGTCTAGTGGCGGTTTTCGTTCAGGGGCAATGGTGTCATTTTCCGGGGAATGCGGTGGGATAGGAATGAAACTTCTCGGTGGTAATGGTTTTTAAATTCATAGCCACTATCGACAAATGTTGAAGTTTTTAAAAGCCCTGAAACTATTTCTGGTAATAATGGAGTCAATGGAGTTAGTAAACGTTTGTGAACAGAGTGTAAAATTGAAGAAATGTTCAAATTCTCCGACGAATAATTACAGCAGAACTTACCTTTTCTAAGCCTGAATTTCTCTTAGTACCAATTTGAAAACATCTTCATTCAAATCTGACCGTTTTTTGTTTAGCTTATCATTACAATTTCCCCTCCGATCAATTTTTTTGCAAAATAAAAAACAGATTTTCTTAAATTTTACAATCGTCAAACACTGTATCTATACTTCTTAACAGTTTTTGTTCATACGCTCTATCAAAATAACTTGGTCGAAATAAGAGATATGAAATCAAATTATTTCCGAAATCGTTCTCCTTATTTAGACATGTATTTGCTCCCTTACACTGTCGCTTGATTTCGAGCTCTTTCTTTCATGTCAAGTGCGTGCCGTTGTCCGTACTTCTTCCTCCATCTCACACTAGGAAACGATCATTATTCGTTATTCGTTAATGATCGGAAACGATCATTATAATATCCCCGACATTTTAAAACGCTCCAGCTGTCTAACGCCTTTCATTGGATTGCTGTAATCCGTGATTTCACAATTTTCTTATTTTTCAGCTTCGATCTTGTAAATTGAAATGCTCTTTGCCTCTTGACTACAGTTTATAAATCATCTCTAAGTTTCAAATTAGATTTTAGTGACAACAACGGTTGTTGCTAAGTTACAGTTTGTTATTTCTGTGACAGTTACACGGCCCTCTAATACTGCAAATGACTTCTACAGCACAAGTACAGTTCAATTCCTGTCACTGTTTTATCGAATAGGCGTTGTCAAATTTCTCTGCATTTATAAGAAATTCATCATTTGTACGCTATCTTGATCCGACAACTCTGCAGTACGGCGACGGCGAGGCGAAGACAGCCGTGTCCACCGCGTCTCTGAGAGGGACGGTGGTCATTGAGGTCAACAGGAGCGGCCTGGCAAAGATTACGAAGCTGAAGCTGAGCAAACCAACCAACGTGACGGTGAGTGCAACAGCGTATAAGTGAAAGGTACAGTGGTGTTGTGAGTGGTATAGCGTATAGGTGAATGGTACAGTGGTGTGGTGAGTGGCATAGCGTATAGGTGAATGGTACAGGGTATGGTGGGTGGCACTGTGTGACACTACATCTATGCACTTTCCAGTTGTTAGCAGTAAGAATGAAACATTTGTACTGCATGCAAATGTTTTCAAAATGCCTTTGTTATATTTGATATTTGTTAACATTTGATAAGTCTAGTGCATCCTCAAGACAAGGTTACTATGTTTAATATATTTACATTCCCAAGAAAAAGATTTCCATTGAATGCGCTAGGAGTTATTGAAGTAATTCTGACTCGTGGAAACACATCGCCCAAACTTTTGAAATTGATTGGAACTTTTCTCTTGCAGACTGAGGGCAGTCTTCGATCAGATGACAGCAAGAAGAAAGCAAACAAGACGGAAAAAGCCGTAAAAACTTCCATCAAGAAGGTTTCCCCTCAGGTGCGTAAATACGCGTGTGACAGGCTCATGCGTTCTCTTGAAAGAAGAAACTGTTTATTTCCAAAAAAGTTGATACATGAAATGTATTAGAACAAATTGGATTTGAAAATTTCTTAATATAAAGGTCCTTGATTGATAAACAAACCATACGCGGTGTACAATAGTGGTGTCAGAGGTTAATTATGTTTCTGAGAGAAACAAACAAAATATATTCTCTTGGATATTTCATCCATGTTAAGATGACTGAAAGCTTACAAATACAACCAGAGAATATGTTGGAAGTCCTTCGCTATCAGTTAAAACGAAAGAAGAAAAATCACGAGACGCTCTACCGAAGCCGACTGAGCAAAGCTCTGAATGAAGAAGCGTCAGGTGAAGTGAAGTCTGTGCGTAGAGGCTTGGAAGGGAGATGACTACTCCTTGACTCAGCATGGGCGGACTCCACATGCTGTTTAACACTTTGATCGCAACGTTCGCCACCAGTGGCCGCGGAGGTTTTTTTTTATAATGCTGCTAACCGACCAGTAGTCACAAACTCAATTTTTATAAATACTCAATCAAAGCTAAATGAAGGCACGATCCAGTTAATGTTTGCTACATTCAAAATTACTTACTGCAATTGACTATAAATTTGAGTTGAACATTGAACTTAGTTTAATCAGTTGCGTTTGAAGGATAAATGCTTTAAAGTTACTGTTGTCCAAGCATATCTGGGACCGTAAAAATAAAAAGAGGTAATTGTATTCATGCCATGATGGGTTAATTATAAAAAAAGGCTTCGTAAGAAACATTTTATTGCTAACACTTTCTAAGGAACATTTCTTAAGCAATAATTCAGCCTTGCAGTGGAGAAAATTAATTTCATGAAGCAACGTTTCTAATTATTTCTGGGTACAAATATGATATTTATTAAAAATTAGACAACTTCTCACTTAATATTTGTAAATGTTTTTTATCGATCTGATGTATGGAAGAAACCATCATAGTTGAGGCTGATATGACGCATTTAAAAAGTCACCACTCGACATGAGTACTCGTAAAATCTCATTCACTAACCAAATAAAATATCCCGAACATAAACTGTCGTTGGAAGTGTATATTCTTCCGAGAATTGACTCATTTGTTTACCCGATGATGTCACTTCTATCCTACTTTTAACATTGTGCGCAACATCTTTATACATTGTTACATCTACGAGACTAAGATTGGTCTTTGTACCGTATCGTGCCACTTTGACGCACGTTCATTTCGTCCACAGATCAGCAAGCAGATCGAGAACACGGCGCGGGCAGTGCTGGACACCACCAGCCGGGCCGTTCGGAGTTAATGCACTCAAGTAACAAGTAAAAGCCTCAGTCATCTATTGATTATCAGTTGAACGTGTAGCTCATTTCTGCTCGTATATCACAATTCCAGTAAACCAATAGTCACAAAACACAAAATTAGAGTTCACAATTCTCAACTATCTTTCACTATTTTTCTACATATTGCACAGGCTTCGATAAATACCTATATGAGATTTGGGTTATATGCCCCTTACGCATGTCACACTGACGGTTAATATCGCCATCAACCATCGACAGCATTGATGGCATTAAAAAGATGGATATCCAGCCGTCAGACAAATGTGGTGACTATAGCAGTAAACAACCAAAGTGGCTACATCCTGCCTTTAGCAAGCGTAGCTCGTTGTTCTTAGGGACTGATTTTTTCTAAAGTATGGTTCTTAAGCTACAATAACTAGCATAGCGCATCACAAAGTGCCTTGGTATTAAAATAATAAAGACGTGCAATAATGACATTATTACTCACACTTTTCTCTCAGATGCACGCACACATAATCTGTTTACATCGTACATAGACGAATACTGTTATGCCGCGCAAATCGATTTTTTTCTCAAAGTCCTAGAAGAAATAACAGCTTCAAATCTTTCGTGGAAAACTTTGAAAGTTTCCCCCTAAAAAATACCCAAATTAAGTTCGGTAATGAGTTTTTCTCAGAGTGCTGTTCTGCAACAGAACTTTGGTCCTGTACACAGGCAAGTCATTTTCCAGGGGAACTCCGTATATGTTATCATCAAATACACAAATCATGTCTCTGGAGCAGCACATTACATTGCATTTGAAATGGTTACCTATGTTACCTGTGTTGCAAAGGGCCCCAAGGCTTTTCTATTACCAATATTATGGTGTCCGTTCTCAAACTGTCAGCACATTCATGATGTATTTTTGGTCAGATTGCAAAATAATCCAACTCAAAGCACGGCATGCTTGTGTCACAGTTAAGAAATAATGATTAGACATGACGACAAAACTGACCTGGACACGATGACATATTATTCATTTTACGCCTCGAACATGTAAAATAACGAGTACACTTCTGGAAAAAAAGACGTGAATGACAATAAAAGGTACTTCATAAGTTGCGTCAAAATCAAACGATTGAAAACGAAAATAAATTAATTTGGACGCGCTCCTCCTGGGACTCGAAATTGTTAGCAAATCTGCAGTCGTGAGTTTGCGTCGATGATAATTTTTGTACATTATTTGAAATCGTCTGAACATCACTAATAAATACCAAGAGAAAATATTCTTCCTAAGTAACTTTTCCTTATGCAACAGTTTGTGCACTAGCGGCATTTATTATTAATGTACTTAATTTTCCTATTTATGAGTCTAGAAGTAAGGCCTATACTGTTTCTATTTTCTTGAATACATTTCGGATTATAACAGTTTTTAATTGAAACTGTTTATAAATGAAAATTTCTCGTTTTATTAGACTTAGAACATTTATTTATTGTATGTATTTACTTACCTATTTATTAAACTGAGAAAAACGAAAAAAATTAATGATCCTTTTAAATAGTCATCGCGCCAGTGGAAGTTTTTCGGCAGCGATCTCTTATTTATTTGCATGTGTCATCAAGCGAAACTGAAGTTTGTCAATGAAAATAAAAAATGCTCTGCAGTCAGGTGCGCATACCGGCATGCGGTTTGTGTACCATATCATGAGCCAACGACAGAAATAGAAGACTATCAGCTCATGGCTCAAACGATCTTTAAAAGTACGCCAAAAGAAGTAAAATTCAAGCAAAGGAGTTTTTATCTGCAAAATCGAGCAGTCTCTTTCTTTCGGTTCGACTCCCGCGCAGTATTTTATAAGCTATCTAAAATCATATCAAATTTCGATAAGTTAAATTTGTGTACCAAGTGGACATGTGCTAACCTGACGCTGCGCGAAAGCGTGCTTGTGAGCAATTTAGCTGCTGAGCATTTTGAGAATGTGTTATCTGGTTACATCATTACCTCAGGCATCGATGAAAATGAAGCAGCAAACACAAAAATTGGCACTCACGTGCGTGAGGTTTTAATAGTGTACGTTTCAGTAAAAATAAAACTCAAGGGAAATTGCACAGTTCTACCATGAAAAGAAAATTGCGCCAAGTACAATCGATTGTACCATCAAGTTGCCATCTCTAGCTTCCAATAGCCAGGGATTGGAATAACTTCACATTTTGCAATGAGTTTGTGAAACAAACCTTAATAAAAGGAGAAGAAGAAGGAAAAAACAGGTACAAAACAGGGTTCGTCGTACAGGAGGAGTTTGAATCAAAGTTTGGAGTGGATACCATCCTGGCTCGTATCCAAATATTTACAAGTTATTGAGCTGAGGGAAATTATTTGATTGTTGAAAGTTCTAAATATTGCACATGGTGTTGAAATACATGAGTAATAATTGATCAATCAATCCAACTTTGTAGGGTACACATTTTGGTTATGAGTTGCAGACCCACTCAAAATTCTACTCCGGCAGACGGAAGCGCTTGAAGACATAACTGAAGTACGCGCAACTGATACATTCTGCAAGAAAGAATGAGGACAAAATGACTATGCTAAACGATACTAACTCTGAATGGAAAGATGGCCACCGCGTCGCTGAATGGAATGAAAGCACAGTGCTACCTTAGTTTTGATGCAACCCACGAGGATGCTGTAATATTGCAGTGAAGATCAAACTTTCGAGGGAGACCGTCGTTGAGCGTCTGCATTTGTATGGCAGTCGTAGTGTCGAACACGTTCCAGCTGAATGGCGGTTTTGTAGCGATATTTGTGCATTATTATTATTCATAATCCATTGTGCTTCATTGTATGGTTTGCCTTTGTGTGTGTCTGAATGACGGTCTGTGTTTACAAAGAGTCTCATTTCTGGATAGATTCAGCCCAACTTGTTACAGGCGCATCTATCAGAGAGCCCTTGATAAGATAGGACAACACAAAGCATGATCGTGTGCTTTGGGTTGTTTGTGTTATTGAGGATTGAATGAAATAAGATCATGCGCTCGTATTTTTTGTACCACAGTTTGCGTGTTAGTTACCCCAGAAATTCACCATTATTCATGTTGAATGAAATTAAACAGCTTAGCAAAAATAATCGGCTGCAAACTCTCATTTATAGTTCGTGGAAACTGATTAAGAATATAACATTAGGCAAAGAAAATAACTGCCCCTGTTGCCTTTCTGATTCACTTTCTCCAGTATATAAAGAGGCGTGAAACCAAGAGAAATAACATGGGGCCTCCTTCAAAGTTTTTGGAAGCGCTCGGCCTGTCTCTGTTTCAGGTACTGTACGAAGGCTTGTTCTTCGCGCACCAACGCCTTGCAGTCTGGATCCTTTGATTTCGTCTTCAGCTTTTCAACCTGCATTGAGAACACAAATTATCGAGGGGAATTGGTGGAAGTAAACTGAAACGCGATAAATATGTCTGTGGCACCAAACGGAATCGAGAAATAAATAAGGGTGAGAAATTGATAGAAAATTATTAAACAATTAGCTATAGTGTTAGACTGAAATGATTTCCTCAGAAGTATGGGTTTTCATACCGCAAGATTCGACAGCTGTCGGTTTCAAAGCAGGTGCTGGAGTCTCATTTAGCAAAGCCCGCGCTAAACTGTAAAATACAGCACAAAAATCGGAGGATAGATGATGTATGCTGATTTCTAGGAAATATCACTTATGGGATTGAAAGGAGAACCAAAGTAGTTCAAAATGTTATGATAAAACAAACATTTAGAATTATCAAAATCCACCTTCAGTGTTTCCATTAAACAATAAATTAAATTGTTAAATACTCTAACTAATTCTTCTAAATTAACCGAAAATTGAACAATGACGTTCGCTTCTTCGAGGAATGATATTGCGACGAAGTGGCGTGGGAGAACCTGAAGACCTCACAGAGAAGTCAGGTATTGGGACATGCTCTGGGGAGTCAAATGTTAATGGAAACGAGGAGAATTATAATCGTTGAAATGTTGATTTCACCGCATACTTATGTATCATTAGTGCTGATGAAAAGATCGCTCAAAAGTGACTATTGATGATTTAAGAAACACGAGAAAAAGAAAAAAAATTCGAATTTGTTCAAAAAGTGATCTTTCACATCCCACATAAATTTAGCGACCATAATTTTCCCCAAAAGAACCAATCATTAAAATATTGAATGATAAAGAATTTTTCTAAGAACGTAATTTTATTGTCTCTAGTGATGTAAGTGTGTAATTGTAGAACTGATGATGATGACGATGAGGACGCGATAAGTCTTTGTAAAGCATTCATTCCTATCGAGCGTTTTCTTAGTTTTTTCAGCAAGTCCACAACGCAAGATATCCAGCGAATTGCTGACCAAAGAGCGTAGTTCAAGACACGAGAGGCCTAAACGGTGACAATTGATGCGAGTCAACTTCATCACGATTTTTCAAGTATTTAAAAATCAGCTCGTCGAGGGAGAAAGAAAAGATGATTTTCATAATCATCGACTTACTCAAACTACGCTGTAACGTTAAATGTTTAATACTATATTGGCTGCTCTACCGACTGTCTGCAACTCTTCGTCTCTTACATGCGAGTTTCGATTCTAACGATAAAATTTTAGCTCATGGTTCAACTTCCTAAATAAAGGCATGGGTTGAACGATTTTGGAAAAACGTGACTTCGTCAACATTTTTTTAAAAAATCATTGATAATCCTCAGGTTTTACATCACAGAGTGCCACAGAGGCCATGCAATTGGCTAGCTACAAGTGTTCCCAATTCAAACATGACCATGCTCTCTTGTATTTTGCATGGAGGCTTTGATTTTCCAGATCAGTCGATTCTTTCTCCCTTTTTTTCAACAAGACGACTGCATCTTCACAATAACAAAATAGGAGTAGTTGGAACCCTGGGCTCTTCATTAAAAATATTTACCAGATCAAGAATTAGGAGAAAACATTCCACTCTCTAACACTACAACAGTGCTGATGCATGGCTTACTTTAGAGCCGCCAGCCTTTTCTTCTTCGGTCATCTGCTTTGGTTTGGTCCTCTGAATTTGGCAGTGGTTCAGTTTAGCTTCCGTGGCCTGACGCAGCTTCTCCACCTCCTTTGCCATCCGATCTTCTCCGAATGCCTTGACCAACTTATCAAACTTTCCAGTGAAGTAGTTGTAAATGTGGTAATCTGGAATCAAGCGCTCTGACAACGCTGCGCTAACTGCGGGACTCAGTGTTGTTTTCTGAAAATAGATTAAAATGCTCTTCCAGCGCGTATTTCGTGGACGTGTAAATGCACTGATATTATTATAAATTTAGTTCATTCTCAATGATGGTATTCTATAATACAGTAGTGCAATGGTTCAAACAGAGAAGAGAGAATCTCACTCACGCTAGTCTAGAAGTAATCGCATTTTTCACTGATTTTCTTAGTGCTTCTACGTCTTTACGCAAGTCAGTATTTCCAAAAGTCGGGGCTAAGGCACTCCCACATCCACCAATATGTACAACTTAAAATTTTCCACCTTAATGTGAGAAGCTGTCAGGTTACAGGCTACGGTTATCAAGGTTCTGTAGTTCAAAGACACTATTTGTACTACTGACTTCAAAAATATTTTGCGACTTTTGACTCCATTCTATTTGCAATGTCTGTGCAGGAGCTTATATCATGAGCAAGCAATAATTTCTTAATTACGTACCCTATTTTATTTTTAGAAACCTCGAGAATAAATAAAAAAGTGTGATAACAGTCATTAATTACTCTGTATTTTTGTGTGACGAATAATATTGAATGGGAGAACATCTGAACTGCAGCGATGTTGATGCAAACTATGAACAAATCGACGCTTTCACCTAATAGAGAGTTTTTTATCCTTCATCAAGCTATATTAATGCACAAGACTGTGACCGTCATCGAAGCGCAGCACCAAAACTTCTCAAAAACCAAGAGAACATTATGCACAGCTGATACGATAAAAAATTAAGAAAAAAAACTTCAAAATTTGATTATGCAGGAGAGTAGAAGAAATGTGAACACTTTCCTTTAAGTGAATACGATCAGCCTTATGTGTATGAAAACGAGCAATTTTTTATGACAAAAATTAAAAACGTCTGACCACCGAGACGGTTTTGTGAGCTGGGATGACTTAAAATCATTGCAATATTGAGATAAAAGTGTTCAGAACAAAAAGTCAAATTAGATTGATATTAAGGTTTTTGAAGTATCCTGCTTCCAATTCCCGTTTAAAAGGTTCATTTCAAGTGGAATATAATAACTGTCTTTCCAGGCATCTTTCCAGGCATTGAGAATATAACTGTATTTTAGACATCCCTGGAGACAACAGAGGCAAGAATGGAATCTTGAAACAAGTGCGTAGTAATACTTCTGTAGTGACAATTTTTAGTGACGAAACTTATTTGCAACTATGTACGTATCATGATAACGAAAGTATTCAACACTTGTGATATTTGGCAAACAGTTAACAACGACAGTGCTAATTTGAGTTTGTTTAATACGTGCAATGTCTTCAATCGACAAATTTTTGACTTGTCCGTAAAATCTGCTTCTTAAGAAAGAATGCGTAAGTGTGCTACACCAACAAAGACAAACCTAAATATGAAGTATAAACATATATGACAACACACATTTTATTTCGTAACCATAGTGAAAGTACAGGTTAAAGATAGGCAAATGGCTCCTACTTTCAAAATACATTCTAAACTACCCAAAGACAAAGGCGTTAAAAGTTGTTCTATTTCTTAAATATGATGATTTCAAAAGATTTTGAAATATACGTTGTAACGTCAAGTATTTATTTATAAAAACAGTTACAACATACCACTTGAGCGGACTCATGTCCATCCAACCTGACTATGGATTATTCACCCATCTAACGAAATTGGAAGAACCGATGTCTCCTTGAATCATTTTCAAATTTCGATGAATTGAAAATCGAATTCATAGTTTGTCTTGAAAGCCTTCGGATCATCGGAAATTTATATCCAAACAAACAAATTTGTGAAAAATTTTTCACGAACACTTGCTTGATATTCAGCGTGGCAGAATTAGGCGTAAAATATTTAACGCAAGTTTAATCATCAGTTTCAATAATGGGTGTTACTCGTGCAGTTTTTAGATTTGAATAAAATGCCAAAATGAAGAATAACCAATCATGTCTGAGATTATATCAGCTGTACCTTATGGGACTTTTGCAGAAAAATATTTTAACCAACTTGATTTATTTTTTGAGTGTTAAATACGGTTAGAAACACCGAAGACGTTAGCATGCGTAGAAAATAATGGAGCTGTGTTTCAGAGCTTGATTTAAATTTTTCAAGCGTTCAGTTGGATTAAGAGCAGTACCATTAGCAGTTATTTTTGCCTATCTTGACGATGAAGCTACGCAACAACTAAAAAAGTTGAGAATATGTCTTTCTCGTGATAATTTACATGCTTTCGAACAATGGATTCTACGGATTTCGCAACATATTTTTTCAACAATGAAGGGAATTGAGCAGTCGATACGTTTCTCGGTATAATTATTATTTTGTGAGAGTTTGAGCATGGCATAGTTTACCTTGTAAATTCCTGTTTGACGAGGTGCATATTTTCTGAGTCAATTATGATGAAGTGCGCTTTAAAATTCTCCCTCAGAAGAATAGCAAAACTCAGATGTGTTGGTAGAGGAATGACATTATTCATATCTTTTTTTAATGTCTATAGTAGTGTTTTCAATAATTTTTGATTAATGATAGGACAACTTTAATTATATGCGTCATTAGTGTTATCGTGCAAGTTTAGTATTGCTTCATCATTGCTTGCCCCAAGAATGTATTGCCGATGCCCGAAAATCGTCGTCGAAGGTATTCATTGTGCTAAAAAAAATTGCATTTGTTTTAAATTTGACTCTTTTCACCTAACGATACCTGAAAATTTCCGCCTGCATCTTGTAACAAGTATTAAAAATATCTTTCTCAACAAAAAAAGGAAATATGATCAGGTGAGTCACAAGTTATTATTTCTGCATACAGCATTAAAGTAACTTCTTATTAATTGCATGGCGGAAGATCGTCTCAATAGGGACTTGCTTGGTTTTAGATGCGAACACTGCATTGATGTGCCAGCGATCACGCCTTTCTAGAAATCACTCTCACAATGACCCTGGATCTCACGAAGGGTGCAATAAAGAAGTAATTACAGTAGTTGAGCACCTAAATTTGCTGTCCCACCTTGGTGTGCCTGGTGTGTAATTGAGTGTCCAAGTTCACCGTCCCACCTTGGTGTGCCTGGTGTGTAATTGAGTGTCCAGGTTCACCGTCCCACCTTGGTGTGCCTGGTGTGTAATTGAGTGTCCAGGTTCACCGTCCCACCTTGGTGTGCCTGGTGTGTAATTGAGTGTGTAAGTTCACCGTCCCACCTTGGTGTGCCTGGTGTGTAATTGAGTGTGTAAGTTCACCGTCCCACCTTGGTGTGCCTGGTGTGTAATTGAGTGTGTAGTTCACCGTCCCACCTTGGTGTGCCTGGTGTGTAATTGAGTGTCCAAGTTCACCGTCCCACCTTGGTGTGCCTGGTGTGTAATTGAGTGTGTAAGTTCACCGTCCCACCTTGGTGTGTCTGGTGTTGGAGCTCACAGCCACGACGTCATCGTACGACCAGCACAGCAAATGCGCCAGCAGCACCAGGGACTCCTCCATCCTCTCAGCCACCATCACTAAGTCAAAATCCTGGTCCATCTGTCGGGTCTATACACCAGAAATGCACGGCTTGTAAAATTATCTTACACTGGCGCATAAATATTGTTCCCATATTAGAAAAATGTTTTTCTGAACATCAGCAGATGTTGACCATGCAACATCGGGAAATATACTGGGAGCTGTAGCTCCTGAAGTTTTCAAGAGGTCAATGAAGATTCATTGGTAAAGGAGAATTTCAGTGTCGATTGATGAGTTCCTTATCGCATGAGATTACCTAATTATCACAGTATATTTCATCAGTAAGATGTGCACATGAACGTACCAAGTCGACAATAGCTTGTGGGTTGGAGTAGTCGCCAGGCATGGCTCCGAAATCACACGCCATCACATTGTACGACATGCAACCCATGAACCTTTTAGTTTCGATGTCGCGCGTCAGGATGAATTGTGAAACGTTCATTTTGTAAAACTGTAAATACAATATATTACATGAAAAGCGGGATCACACACATAATGGTTATTGCAAAGTAACTTCTTTGGAATGAAACAGAGTAAATACACATAAATTTGCAATCAGAAGTTGGACCAAAGTTTTCCGAATCACTTTGGATCCCTCCAAACCAAAATATTTTTCTCTTACAAACAAACGAGGGCGCTCAACTCACCGTGGTAAAAGCGAAGTAGTCGTACAAGGACAGGAAGGCACTTTTTGGTTCCCGGACTACGGTGAAGTAGACAGCGCCAGGGTACAGGATTTTCGAAACCTTCAAAGACATAACACACTCAACAGGAGTTGCTTGTCAGCTAAATTAACTCATGAGGAGGTACTGAGAGCAAAATTGTGAATTCAAAATCAGCGTTAAATCACAACTTAATTACTGATAGTTTCAGGAGGAAAGTTAACATTAATTTAGCTTTCTTGTAATTGTACCTAAAGGGAGAGTTTCAATGACATTCTAAGTATTTTGTTTGATAACCACGAATTCAACTATTTAAGTCGCAATTTGGTTGGAATTTCGGAAGTGAATGGATGTGCTTCTAATATTCTGGTCCTGCAAGCTTTTAAAAGGATCTAAAAAAAGCATAAATACGAGTTTCATCACTTTATGTGTAAACTCGACAGCATGCCAAATCGGAAGGCATGCATAACACCCTAATCATTATTCGCTGTTTATACATACCTCCTTTTTATTCCACTTAGTGTGCATGGTGAAAATGTTCACTCGGTCCGTGTGAAAAGGAGCATCCTCGTGAACAAAGGAAGCTTCAAAAGGCTCACTAAGAGGGAAAATGTGCGACTTGGAGGGCATTGCGAAGGTTAAGTTGTGTTTCTCCCCGTAGCGCATCAAGATGTTCTGAAATCAAAACATTGACTTGATATGTTGTACCAAAACAATGTTGTCAATTGTCAGCTGAACTTACATTTTTTCCAATGTTACATGAATTTGGCAACGTTCATCTGAGAAATGTCTTAAGACAAAACTGATGTGAAGGATCAGGGCGGGATTACTTCTTACAGCCTTGAATTAATACTGGACTAATTTCCATACTAGCAAATATTCCCATCATTTCAGTCTCAGAATATTTTTTTTAATGATGCTTTCCTAAGCAATATGCATTGTTGAGTACCACATCGTTGAGCACTACACTGTGGAATATCACATTCCGCCAAATTGTTAAGTACCACAAAGCTGAGTATTACTCTATTCGGCATAGCATTTTTAAAATTTTTATTCTCAATTAATACCAATCAAAGAGTCAGATCGCTCTCCTTTCAGTCACGCACCATTACAGAAGCAGGGCGCTCTGTTAATACTCCACCATCATCAATGAGTGCAAAAATCAGACCAGGATAACATAGTCACCTGAATTGTAGTGGATGCGCATTTGTGTATCTTCAAGAAAGCAACGTTGGACGCAGGTTGTTCACAGGTCTCTCTGTTGAGCCAGCTCCCCTCCAGCTGCGCTCCACCTCCCTGGTCGTACTGAGCAGCTTCGTGCTCATCGGCCCATGTAGTTGGATCGGACAAAACAGCATTCTGATTTAGCGACAGTCTCTTTTCCAGAACTCTGATCAACCTGTCAATGTAAGAAACATCCATGTGCTTGCTTGCGGGTCAGACTTTTTAGAGCAAAAAAATATCAATCTTCTTAAGCTACGTAAACAACTCAAAAAATGAATTTGAATTTGCAACACACACTGTCCAAGGCGCAAATTTTAAATCACTGTCTCATTAAACATGGTATGGAAAGGCTGAATGTGGAGCTTTACGAGGTGGTATAGCCGGTATTAATTTTTTTAAATTAAAAATCAATGCAATAAGTGAAATTATTGAGAACATGGCTTCATATTCATTAAGACATGGTGACGTGCATCCCTCTGATAGGTTAAGTACAATTAATACCTGATAATTAAAAGAACGATGCAAATTTATTGATAAATAGTTGATAACTTAGGAATGTATTGAAAACTTATCAGTCATACTAGATAAAAATCGCGTAACTGATGTTAGCAGGACTTTACACATACAACAGAGGCTGCTTATGATATGTGCTCGATTATTCACTCAATTTTTTTACCACTGGATTTTCATCCTGAGCGATAACATTTGGCTGGAGGAGGAAGAGACGTGCGACTCTCCCAGATTACATACTTTTAAAGATTTTTGTTCTTCGCCGTAAATTATCATAGTTACTCTTTAACTCTTTGTGAAAGCAGCAATAATGTTTTACATAAATTAAATGGTAGATATAAAAATTGTTGCACACGTAGTTTCGTCAAAATAGCGAGCTTAATTAAGCTAGTTTTCGTTAACTGCCTAATGAATGACACCTGGTCATGAATTAAGGCATATTTTACCTCAATGACTAGGTGTCACTCATTAGGCAGTTAACGAAAACTAACTAATGAATGTCACCCAATAAGTGACACTCATTAGTTAGTTTTCGTTAACTGCCTAATGAGTGTCACCTGGTCATCTGTTAAACCATATTGTACGACAATGACGTTTAATGAATGACACTGAGTGGGGACCTGACCTGGTCAAGTGTGAACACGTGGCAGCGTCGTCTGTGGCTGGTGCTCTGGTCAGCGTGCTGTGATCGAACTCGAATTTCACGAACCAAATCAGAACCAGCGAGGCAGCAATCAGCATGTAGAATTTGCGTTGAATCCTCAGAGCCATCTGTCCGTAAAAATTAGCTAGGTCAATGGGTCTCTTGATATTTCAAGAACATAATTTTAAAGTGAATATGCTACATTTGCCCTGATGCCATATGTATAGCTGCAGCAGATAGTTAGAAGCGGATTTAACAATATTTGAATATGTGGCCGTCCCTTTGGTTTAAATCAAGACATTCTGTAATGAAACAAAAATGCATGGAAATATTGAGAGAGGAGTGTGTTTAGAGTGATTTCAAAGGAGAGTGAAATGCGACAGAAAAACGTTCATTTACGTACAGTGATGGGCACTAAACACATAAAAACTAGACACTAAAAGTAAATGTAAGATTGAACGTGCAATTGTATTAAAAAAATAAAAACACTTTTAAAAGTTTTCAATTTGTAAACAAAATTTTTCAAATGGATTAAAATGTCGAATATTAAATAGTTGAAAAGTATTTCAATATTTTACTAGCCCTTTTTCTCTTAAATTTCCAAGAGATGCATTCAAATATTTAGATATTTTAGATTGATTTGGTAGATGTTGTCATGGAATGGTAAAATGCTCAGCGTGCTATTTTTTGCCCTCTCACACTCCTAAGTATCCATTCCTTGCAAATGCTGTCGTACTGGAGCACATTTCAAAATAATTCAAGAAAGATCTAGAAGCTCTGTTGCTGTACTTCGAATAATGGCTTTCTGCGTAGAAATTTCATTCAACTTCATAAGCGTAAAAATTACGACATAAGAGTAGATGTCTTGTTACAAGTATAGGTAATTATAAGGAACCACCTGAATAATTTTATAACCTATCTATGCCGTCCTACTTAAATTTCATGATTATCTGACATATATGATGAGGTTTTAGAAATATGACCAAATGTGTGTATATTGAAATAATCGAAATGCATTCCTTTGAATTCTCCAGTGACCTGAAAGTTTATGGTAAAAATCTAGAAGAACGAAACCTTCAAAATTATTCGTTGTGTGAATCTAAAACAATTATATTTCTTACAACAAGAATAATATAAAAAATAAGGCATTAAATAATTACCAGGTTTCATAACAGCCCAAGATAGCATCAACTGTTCGACAGTTTGAGCTTACTTGACAGTTTTTGAGTTTCTTTATTTCTCTATGGTGATTGGATTGCTCCAACAAGATGAAAGAGGCTTTCTACAGGAGCAGAAGATGGCAGTCGTGTTGTAGCAAAGGAACGTATTCAAAATCCTTTTATACCGGTACAAAGCCCCCAAAAAATAAGCATGCATGGATTTTCGAGGGGAAATTTTAGATTACCGAATGAATAGATAATTGTTTAAATAACATCATTCCATCATTCGTTTTTCGTTACTGATACGTCTGAAAATCATTTAAAATTCTTAGACAATTTTTTGATTCCTGTTTGACATTAAATATCTTAAGTGACATTCAAATACGTAAATTTCACCGTAAAATACCCATAGTAGCAACACTGATAACAGCTGGCGTAGTGCTCGCAATGAAGGCGAGAAGGCTTGATTCGAGCTCATCCGACACAAATTGAAGCTTAATTGTAGCAGTAGGTGGTCAACTGATCGGGTGGGTGCAGAGCCCATGCAGGTTCCGGAGCGAATCAGATTAAATTAGATGCTAGTTCAAATATCCTTCACTGCAACAAAGGCGCCGAGCAAATCAATGTGGGAGCCTAATGAAGAAGGATTTTATACGTAAATTTTATCATTTACAGTCATCACGCGGTCTGCTTTAAATTTATCTAGTTCGAGTTTGGCACATGTACGATTTCAAGACAAAAAGAGAATTTCAAATTGAATGCCCAAGTTTCCACCTACTTAGCAACATATATCTGAACTCCCTTCGATTTTCGTAGGTAAAAAATTGATGGTTCGCTTCATTGCCTGCGTCGCAACCAATATATTTATTCCCAAATTCAACAGTTTGATACGCTAATTACGAAAAGAAGCTTATTCGACGCCACGTTACCGTTGAGAAAAAACAGTGATGATGTAATTCTTCTGTATGTTCTTAAAACTAAGCTATATTTAGAGTCTGTGAAGTCCCACCAATCAGGACAATCACTGAGCTGGTCGAATAGATACAGTAACTTAATTCGTAAGTTCCTTACAAGCTTCAACTTCGTTGAAATAGAAAATGCTCAAATGCAGTTCTTCCATTGGAAAAATACCTTTCTATATAATGTACAAGGTGAGTCAGAAAGACACAAAAACAGCTCAGTAATTTATGCCTGCTTGAGAAATAATGTTTATGCACGAAGATGTAAAAGATCATGTTGTAATATACGAGAAATTATACCGGTTTATCTACGCCGGTAATGAGATCTGTTCTTGTTTCCATTACAAATTGATTTTTTCAAAACGCCAAAAAGTCTTGAATTCAATCAAACTTCCACTGATGTACTTGATAACGAATTCAATTATCCAGACTCTACATTTTCTTCAAACGTAATGCACTTTAGGGATGACTCTATTTATTATCAGTATTCTTTATCATGCGTTTCTGATTTCAAACTCAAAATTGGTAACATTATTTAATCAAAGCCTAGTACTGGTGCAAAATCTAATGATTCAAACTCTGCAAACGAATACCCAAGATTGATTAATCTGCAGTCATTAGGTTATTCAATCATTCCTTCTGAAGCGGCGTAAAAATTGTATGGCAACAGTAAAATTTTCAAAGGCATCGGCCCCTGATTTGGTAACACCATTGGCAACATCAAAACCTTTTTATCCCATATAATGAAGTGAGTATATATTGAGTATAATGAGTGCATAACTCTTCATTATCAAGTACAACTACTACACAGCGCACATATTCATCATTGGTTTGGTGCCAGCTTGCGCAACCGGCTTTCTGGTTTAGAAAAAGGGGTCTCAGCCGGGAAATTACGGTTGCGCCGCAAGTGTTATCAAGCTTCCTTCGAATGAGGGCTTCGGCCAAGGAGCTTTGAGTGAAGCAGGTGTATTGAAAGCTTTCAACACGTTAACTGCAACGGGTTGAACTGAAGTTCAATATTCAACTTAAATTTAAGTGAATTTTGGAGATCAATTTTTAAAAATCAAACATTAAAAACAGGGTGACTTCATATTTTCATAATTTAGTATTTATAAAAATTGTGTTAGTGTCTGCAGGTCGGTCAACTACGTTTTAAAAATCCCCTCACTGACCACTGGCGGGTCCCATCACATTGAACGTGTTGAGTGCCGAACACGAGTGATTCGGTGTACATTCGAACCAAAACTCGTTCCCCAGCATTGAGCTACTGACGAATAGTAAAAATAGAATAGAAGTCAATAGAAGTCAATGTAGTTAGATACTCTGTAATTAAATTTCTTGATAATGTTAGTATCCGTTTGATGATTACTTAAGATAAACCCGTCAATATCTTTACGTATTTGGATTACCTACTTATGCGTTTCTGTTATTTTATCATCACAGTTCCTCTATATAATTCATTCTATGAGTTTTAAATGAAATATAAAAGATTGCTATCGCTGTTGCGTGTAATTTGAATAATACTTACATGATATTGTCTGGAGACTGACAGAGGCTATCATGCAATAGAGAATTATTTTAATCAGCGGAGACTAAATGCTTCTCGTCGGTCACTGTAGAGTAGTGGTTCTTAACCTTTTTTCTCCAACTCACCACTTTTTAGTGAACCAACTCTCCATTCCCCACCACAGCAACTTCCTTTTACTTATCTGTGACATTCCTAACCCAGCAGTGTTGTCACTTTTATTCAAACATGACATACGATACCTCATTATGGTTGTTTTAGTTATTAAAACCGTCTGTAAATGGTTGTGATTTATAAAGTAAGTCAACATTTGGATGTAATGTAATAAATTTTGAAATACAATCGATTTTTGTGGGTGGAAACAAATGCACGAGATTCCCCACCTGACAACTCCGCCATTCCCCACCAGTGGGGAATTCCCTAGGTTAAGAACCGCTGCTGTAGAATAGCGAACAGATAAAGTCCTTTGAAAACCAGGTTTAAAATTAAAATTCCTAGTCTAACTTTTTCTAATTTCAGCAGTAAATTTTAGTACACGTAGCACTTAGATGATTGTTGTTATGAGAAAAACACGGGGGCTTTAATTGTAGCTTCAAAAGCTGGTGCCAAAACTTCGTTGGTAATTATTCTGGAACGACAGATTAGGCGAAAATGAAGGGAAATGTTTGCACGTCGAACATCAAGCGATAAATTCAATAGGCAGCCGCTGAATTAGTAGAATGTTGCTCTGTACAGAGATATACCTTCGTGACGACGTCAGCTGTGAAGCTGCCTTCGCTCACCTCTCGTTGAACTTTTCAGAAACTCGTTCAGTGTTTTGGTTCATTTGTGCACAATAATTTTTTACTTCAATCTCCCCGCATTACACAGAATGCAGGGTTCTATCAAATAAACTGCACTTCGTATTCTGAAAATATTTTTTCAAAGTTAACGGCGGACTGCTGTCAAATCGAGTGCTTGACTATTACTGGTACTGAAAATGAGCGTCATGTTCATATTTGCGTTGCATGACCATTGTTTTCTTATCATTAACTACTAAAGAAATGACGATCGACAAGATAAGCGACAAGCTTCTTGGAAGCGAAGCTGCAGATTTGGAAATAATTATTACCTGCTCAGAAAAATCGAATTAGAAAGCCACTCATCAACAACAAATTAATCTAATGCTTGTAAGAACTCTAATGCTCTAGCACACATTGCGATCGATGAGTGACCCTGAAGAAAAATTAGCACAATTACAATCAGGCAGTCAAACTTTGAAGGGAGGAGTCAAAAAGATAAGGTAACACGAAGGTTGTCAACGGAGAGCACTAATGTCGCACGTTGTGACGCAGCCTCAATCAATAAAAACTGCATTACTGAGAGATGCCACCCTGATGAAAACACCGAAAATGCAACGATAGTGAGTAACAAACAGCAGAAGTTCATTACAATACCACGAGGAAAATTTCAGGTGTAAAAAGGTGAGTTTCTCAGGCTGGAGACGCACGATAAGCTGCAAGCAGAAAGTATGTCCGGCAGAGATTTGAGCTGCGACACCTGGTCGCTGGGCGTACAGTTGTGAGGATCGGTTGTTTCCTCAAGCCAGGAGTTGAATGTCAATATCTCGGACAACACTGTACTTCACTTATTATAATGTTATGGTTGAAGGGTGTCTAGAAACATCAGAGCTCCACGAGCCGTGTGTGGGCATGCAGTGAAGAGACACCGGATCAAAATACGGAAACGAGAAAATTATCTCGCGCAGGCCCATCACATGCACTGTAAGACCTCACGAGAGTCAGGTAACGAATGATGACAGTTCGCATGAACCCCTGATGAGCTGCTGTGTGGAGCTCAAGGTGGCCGTGAGGCAGGCATCAGTACTGATCACATCCCTTTCACAAGTATGCAGGGTGGACCAGGCGAGTTAGTTACTCTTTGCAAGTGGCGGCGTCTGATGTTCGTTGCGAAATTGAAGTGAAGTTTATCAATAATTCGAAATTTTTTCTTAATTTTCTCATGTGCCTGACATTAAAAGTTTATGCAGGTCATCATGAAAACTCAAAATAGCTCAAATTTTATTCCATATTTTCGCGTAAGAAAAATTCGCAATTTTTAACCAACAGTAAAATATGTGCAAATGAAGCGCATCCAACTGGAGCCAGTTGAGCGATAAGCTTTAATCAATGTAAGAGTTTTTTCATGTGCGATAGAAAATTATTATAATTGAGAGCAATCCTGTGTTGATCTTATTCCAACTCTCAGAATATGGAGTTCTTTGTGCATTAATCTCGTAGTTTTATCAATGACACAGTCTTTTCATCTTAAAATGGTCTTTGTCTTTACAACAATCATTGTTACAATCAGAATGGTCTTTGTAGCATTCTGTTTGTGGTGATAAGTTCAATAAAAGGCTACAGGGTATCGGACTGGCTACAGGAATGATTGAGTGATTTCTTTATTTTTTGTCATATTAACAGCTTATTCATGCAATTTGATCCTGCGAGACTGCCATGGTTCGACTACAAGCGCGTCTACTTATAAATAACATTTACATAGCGGAAACTAAAATAGAAACAGAGCACTGTGATAGGTCTAGGTAATTATTTCGAGCGTCGAAAAGAGCTGCACTAACCTTACTTGAATATGTGATCGTCATAAGCATTCATACAATTAGATCTTCGATCGCACTTTGGGTATTCCAGCAGTTCTCATCTCAGGAGCGACGAGCGACGCCTGAGTTTGGATTGCCTGAGCTTCTTCTCCGCCTTCTCCACACCTCTTCAACATTCCTTTCTCGAACCTTCTCCAGCGCTTCTTTCTCTCCCTTCTCCAGCGTCCCTGTCTCCCCCCTTCTCCAGCGTCCCTGTTTCCCCCCCTTCTCCAGCGTCCCTTTCTCCCCCCTTCTCCAGCGTCCCTTTCTCCCCCCTGCTCCAGCGTCCTTTCTCCCCCCTTTTCCAGCGTCCCTGTCTCCCCCCTTCTTCAGCGTCCCTTTCTCCCCCCTTCTCCAGCGTCTCTTACTCCGCTCTCTCTCTGCATCGGAACTTCGAATACTTCCAACAAGAAGAGTTTCTAACCTACTTTATCAATTTATGATAGATTGAAATTGATTTCATTGTTAGAATCCACTGGTAAGTTATTGACCATATTTTGGCCAATTTCAAATATGTCAGCATAACTTATGTATTTTCTCACTCTCGGATCAAAGCCGTGGATCGTTCACTGCTTTTGCTGTTCCCTCTCCCAGTCGTTCTTTTCCTTGTTTCCTCTCCCATTTTTTTTGGCAATTTAAACAATTTTCTTATTTTTTAAATCAATTTAGTTACGCACTCCTAACATCATGTTGAGGGACGACGAGAGTTGAACGTGTTGTGCGTTGTAACTTGTCCCCCATGCCAAAATATTTGACGATGGTCAGTACAATGACATGCGACGCATGTAATAAACGGAGCAGTTATTTATGAGGGAATGAGCAACTAAATGCATTAATTAAAATTGTGTTTACTAGAAGGTTTTTATTTTGAGAATATGGCTGAGAAAAATTTATCGGATGGTGATATTGTAAAATTCTGTTTGAAGACGCAGAAGACATCTACAGCGATGCAGAGAGGGATGATTAAATCTCATTTAATTAATAGGGGTAGTGAAGCTGATGAAATAAAATGGGACTCTAAACATTGTTTATTTTCTGTGAATAGAGTATCTAAACAAACATGAAAAGCTTGTTGGGGATAAAAGTGTTCACATTTAGCTTCAATTGAAAAAATAACTCTGAAATTTAGACGAATATTTAAAAGACTTTATCGCAGAGACTCCTTAATAAACACAATACGTATATGCCAGGAAAGAGCGCTCCTTCCAGTAATTTTTTGCTGGAAAATATTTGTATAAGAGAGAATAACAAAGAAGAAAGAAAGAAAAGAAAAGAAAAACAGTTTATTTCCAGTGAAGCACAAACATGAAATGTTGATACATTGGTTTTTAAGATACCTGAACATTAACATCCTTAACTGATAAAAACACATTGGTATCGTAATACCCTAGTAAAATGTTGAAACAAAAAAATCATTGACAGAAAAGCACAACAAAAATGAGTTCCCTTCGTTGCGTGATCTGATTTTGACAGTGCGTTTAAATTTGAGTAAATAAGAGAACACAATCCTCGTAACGCTTAGTTGAAAAATGCACTCGTTTGTGCGCACTTATGTTGAAATGAAAGCGAAAATCGCATTCAAATACCTTAACTTAGAAAAAAGAAAAAAAGAAAAACAGTTTATTTCCACCATAGATGGTACAAAACATCATTGGTTTTTTGGACTATCTTAAAGTAAGGAAAATACACTTATATGATACACACACATGAGTATAGTAATACCCATGTTACTTGTCAAAAAAAATGATTGAGGACAATGTATCCCTAGTGTTGCTTAATCTAGATGTGATGATATGTGTAACTACAATTATAAAAGAAAACACGATTCCTGTCACAGTGTCTAGTTGAGAATACTCTTTTTGGTGCACACTTGCATTGAAATACTAGCTGAGTGACTTGCGGTATAAGTAATTTGTTGAAAGTAAAACGGGCGGATCAAAATAATCTTGCGCCTAAGGCAGCGAGGTTGACATTCAGAACTATATTTTTATTCCTACGTATAGACAACTGTAGTATTCCAATCAAGGGGCTCGGAGAAAGTGTCTTTTATCGAGCTACGAAATTATGATATTTCCATGGCTAGAAGGCCATAAGCTAAAAAAAATGAAGTGTACTAAACAGAGTAGATCTAAAATCATCATTATTACACTTCTCATTATGGTCCACAAATCAAAGAATGAGTCCGTATTCCACCAGTAGAATAAATCGGCCAGTTTGTTAAACCTTTGTGAAAATCATCAATGAGATATGGCGCTTTGGCGACGCTGCTGAGAAAATACAAAATGTTCATAAAATAGATTTTCATCGGCCAGAAAAATGTAGATGTGTTGAATAGTACCTCGCAATATTCATTTCCTTGACTGCGGACGAACAACTCGTAACTTTCCAAGCAAGGCATCATTTCACCGATACATTCCATCGGAACCAAAAAAAATATGGAAAGAAATTTTGGGTGCTGTGTTACAGCGATTCAACGCACACATTGAAATGAAATACTGGCTTAGACAAAAACGTCAATGAGCAAAGAGTCTCTCTTGTAGGCTCAGGAGTAGTGCTACAACTTTCAAGCGCACTTAGGAAAACTGGCTGCAGCATTACTCGCGATAAATACTTTATCAGTTTACAGTTAAGAAGAAGACCATTATAAGGAAACTTTTATTAGTTGGTTCAATTTAAAAATCGAACTGTTTGATTTGCCGCAAATTTTAGATATATTAACTGAAAATACTGCTTGTGCATTTTTCTGACTAGTCATACCCGTATTATTCAACCCATTGTGACGATAGAATTTTCACCAGGCAGTCGTTGTTGTACTGTCAAACTTTATAGACTTGAGTATTGCAAAAAGCGTAATTGAGATTCGAACTTCTTACTTTAAATAATATGTATACTCTTTGAGCACACACTGTACATATGCTAAATGTATCCAGCCTGATGCTTTCCAGAACCGCAAATCAGCTACTGAGTTTCCCAGATGATCACATTGTATCTCATTGTAGACGAAATTCCTAGATTCCTTGGGTATTTTAAGGGATATCTTCCTCAGTACTTAGTCAGTACTTCACGTGATATCTCTAGCTCAGCTCATAATATTTTACTGGATCTTTTAACAACCTCTTAATTGTGGACTGCCACCCAACAGAAAGCAGACGACTTTTCCAAGGAGAGACTTGACTGGTCCAAAACGGCAAGGCAGCATTGCTACACCTGGCGTGAGGCGCATTTTGAATCTCTAAAATTATTGAAGTATGCCATTGGATATTTTGTCAAGCCAATATCTTTATTGGATGTTGTCTTGCGGCTAGACGCCATTAAAACTGAACTTTTTGGATGAACTAACACTGGCCACAATAGGCTGAAAAAGGAGGTGCACATTAGGGTTTCCCAAGAAACCGAAGTGAATCGGACACACTCCAGCACTTGTTGCCCTTGTTTCCTGTCGTGACAAGTTCAAACAGGAAAATTTTCAGCTTCCTATCTCGTCATTTTCTGGTCGCGCATTTTATTCAGTTTCCTGCTGGACATCAGGTTATACAACGGTCACTGGCAAAGCGTGCAGCGGTCAATGTTGTAAGGGCATTAGGTGAACTCTATTTTAAAATAACAAATAATTTTCTTGTTTCATGAACTTGTTTCTTAGCAAACTGTTTCTATGCACCTTGTGCAATGTGCATAGGTTCCGCGTTCCCTCAACTCCATACTAAATGGTTCCTTCATCCTTCCTCTCTTTGAACATCTTTGTCGTGGTAAAGGGAGGCTAAAACTTTCTCATGTAATAATAATTATAATGCTTCCCTAACTGAGCTCGCTTATCGTAGATACTTACGAATCATATTTCTGTCACGATTTTCAAATTTTCGTTAGCTTGTTTGCTTTTTGCTTTTTCACTGGACTTATTGCGGAAACTTAGCTTTCACTCATCGCCTTTCGCCGGACTCAACAATCGGAACTTCGCCAGAGCTGGGACCAAAATCAACGATCAACTAACACCAGGTCTAACGTAATGGCGTGAGAAACACGATCTAAGGGAGTTGTATGGCTACTCAAGAAGTCTCCAACATCGTCATTTCCGGGGAATTGTCTTCCGTCGATATGCGAGGTTCTCCAGGTGTTTTTGCTCCATCACAAAATCCGGAAGGAGGTTCTTCTTATTGCAGCAGCTTCTACAGCTGAGAAGGTCAGGGAGGTGTGGCGACGTGTGAACATTCCAACGTTGGATGTGTCATGTGTGAAAAAGAAGATCCTCAAACTGTACAAGGAGTACGGCGCCTTGGCAAAATCCAAGTCACGAAAAACAGAGAAGGAAGAAATAAAGAGACAGCCTCGAAGATCTTCAGAGACAGCCTCGAAGATTTGTTCGACATCGCGCATTATAAGGCAATGGAAGCGAAGATCCCCGAGGAAGACAAGGCATTCTTGGAGCCTCAGAGGGAGGACCGGCAGAGCTGCTCAATGGCTGGCGTGGACAAGAAGCTGAAACAAGCGACTGAGGAGAAGAGACGTAAGAGACAAAGGATGGAGGAGTTAAAGAAGGACGCAGCTGCTTCGTCATCCACTCTTTATCGTAACGTGGCTTTAGAGTCTTCTACTTCATCCTCATAAGCCAACGAAGACACAGAGGACGATTTCAAATTTCTGACACTCCCTACATCTCAACGCCGTCGACTTCCCCAGGAGAACAAGCCCACCAAGGAGCTGACCCTTGCTTGGGAACGTGACAATCTGTTAGTCCGTGCTGCGACATCCTCCTACGCCGCTGCTGCAATGAGCCTCGGCCATGAGATCGAACTACCACTGTGTCCCGTTCGTCAATCCACCGGCCAGAGTCAAGAACCGCGAAGAGGTTGCCATGTCTCTCTCCTTCAAGCCTGAAGTCCTTGAGATGCTTCGTCACCTGAAACTTTTGCTTGACTATGGGAATCATCCACGCGAAGACTACAAAGAGATAATCTTACATAGCGTGGCCTACCTTGGAGGAGGAGTCCCTACATCCTTCCGTGCTCCTGGTGCTTACCACATGGCCAGATAGATGACCAAAGCCATCTTTGCAGTGAAGATCATGTTCTTACATGACCAGCTAGATATGAGCAGGCGGGAGTTGACGAAGATCCGTTGAGTGGCATTCTTTGTGATCATGGTCTACTCGAAGTACTGGAACGAGGCAATGATTCTGTCCTTCGCAGCCCAGAACGACCTGGATTTCATAACTGACGTGAAGAGGATCTGCGACGATGGGGTGGCGTCGGTTGTGGAACGTGCGATGCGGCGCCATCTCTGGTACCTTTCTGAGGATCTGATTGGACTGGCCATCTTTGATGACCGCATCAGCCAGGAGCAGAAGGCGGCGATGTTAAAGGGGATGAAGCGTCCTTCAACGACCAAGAATCCACGGCGCCCCTAGTCGAAGACACCAATCAATCTCAACGGGCCGCTTTCCGCCTTATGCTCAGAGTGGTCGATGGAGCGCCTCAAAAGTGTCCTAGGAGGCAGGTATTCCCAGGAGCTGCCCTTCCTTGAGCTGAGTCCTGAAACATGGAACACAGATTCGAGTTTCAAGTGCGCAAAGCAGCGAGTTGGTGTCCTGAAGGTCACGAACGACCCCGCAGAACGAGGAATAGCCGTCATTCAACGCTTCTTAGGCGGACTGACGAAGGAAGAAAGGCAAGCCCAGTTCCTCTTGAAGCTTGCCCGCCTCCACACGAAAGCCATCCCGAAAAAAAGGAAAGCGGAACTCAAGAAATATGTGCTGGAGTAAGAAGGAAGACCTTTGTTTTCTTCAGGAAATCAGAAGTTGATGCATTAATTACATTACTGATAAAAAGTTAGTTGTCCTGAGACGTAATTGTTGATAAGGTAAAATATCTTGCCTTATGATGATTATGTTATCAATATATTGAAAAGGGATATTTGATGGAGTTCATGTTTATTTACTTTCAATGGTATTTTATAATAGTTTCAATAAATATCAAATTTTTACAGCCATTAGTTCTCGGTCTATATGCAATAGAGGAAAATGCCAGAATTGTATTATTTTTTGATGGAAATTCAGGCCGAATCTCACAGGAGCTATAAAAAACGTTCGTTTTGCGCGACCATTAAATATTGCCCAATGTCCATGAAAATTTGGTGGAATCATTTTCATTTGACAAGGAACCAGAGCAGCATGTGCTTAATTTGATATCATTACTTTGAATTTCTACCTATTTGAGTTGTTTCTTTCAATGTTTTGGTAGCCAACTCCTCGTATGTGAAGGTATTGCATCAACGTCTCTTGCTTCTGTTCGCCCTCAGAAGTTGAAACGTGGCAGGTACAGTACTTTCGGTAGGAAAATAATTGTACACACACCGCAAATTCAACAGGCCATGGCTTAAAAAATAAATAAAAACTGTCCCACAGTGGGAGAGTTAATCCCCTGACAAGAATCCCAATGTATATTTGTTTAGAAAGCTGAAACCTAAAGTTCATAGCAGAGACCCTGAAAATATAATTGAATTGATGTAAATATAAGAGGAATAGTGGAATAAAATACCGTCTAAAGCTGCAAACGACTGACAGTCAATTATACTAAACGTTTGAAAGTAGTAGTTACTAATAAAAACCGTAATGAAAATATTAAAGGATCAGTTTGAAATGTACTGTCCACTTCACCTATTTTATACAATGCATTCATAACCGACGATCATTTCGCAGAACCTATTTCAAATAGTCTCGAGGGTCTGATCCGATGATGAACATAATTGATCAAACTAGGAACTCACCTCGACCTGTTTCAAGATTTGACATGCTGTTGTTTGCATCTACGACGCGCATCGGTTAAAAAAATGTGGCCACGTCTTCAAAAAAGACTTAGATTATTATCGGTTTTTGTTATTTTCAACAAGCTATCATTCGTTTGTGACAAGTTCTTGGCAGTGTCGCTGAAAGTGAAACTAGCTGACCGTTGATAAGCCTCATCCCAAGGTCGTAGATAGGGAGGAGCCACCATGGGAGGAGCAGAGAGCTAAGCAGTTTCCCGAGTACTGACCTTGTTATCATTTAGCGAGAAATCTCCACTTTGTTGAACGAACCTAAACATAAGGTTGGAACCGCTGAAATAAACACTTTTTACTAAATAACCATGTGGTCGAAAATGCTTCGTTAAAAGGTTACAGGGATTTGAACTTTTTATCCGATTTTCTGAGTGTCCCCTTACATCAAAGGTTAAAATTTGCTTGTTTACACTGAACATTTCATTAGCTTCGAAGGTATTAACGACAATGGAGCGAGTATTTAATACTAAATTAGCAGACTTGCAGTTATTGGATGCCCGTTATCTAAATCACTGGATTGACCGTGGTGGCTCTACCACAGGGTCATCAAGGACTTCTGATATTGCGCCCCTAGATATTTACTTCTGGGGACATTTGAATAGTTTGTTGTACGAAGCACCGGTTCATCACGATGAAGACTTCAGCGGCAGAATTGTCGAAGCTTCCTCAAGAATTCTTGAAACTCGTGGTGTCTTCGATCGCGTCCGGCAATCTTTGCACCGGCGTTTGAACGTCTGTATCGCAACAGATGGGTGTCATGTTGAATGCCTTTTGTAAATGCCTAACCTAATTTCAAATTCAATTTCATCTAGTACGAATTATATCGTGTTCAACTTATGGTTTGACAACCTTTCAACAGAAACACTAAATCGCAACTGCTTTTTTTTTTTGCAGCAGCAGCTTTTCAAGCCCACATTTCTTCATATTTGCTTGAACAAAAGCGCCTTAACTTTCGAGGGTTGTGCATCTGTTCAAAGCTATTCGCTTACTAATATTGAATATCAATGAACACATTCGATACAAGATGCAAGCAGCATTGATATTCTGAACTTAGCATTCATCTGCTCGATTGCACGGCTAAATGTATGAATATTCCAACATTTGTACCTTCAAAAATTCATCCAAAGTCTACCAATCATTTAACAACACAATTGACACCTTTATCACCGGGAACATAGAAATCAAATGAGAGTGCGAAGACAGCTTTGATTTGCTTTAGTTATTCAGAGAAGGGCTAACTTTCGCTTATTCTGGTTGAATTTTTTTCTTTTTCTCTATCTCTCTCTTTGACTATTGTTCGTTGTTAATGATGAAGTATTACTGGGAGCGTCATGCAGAAAACGTCTCTTCTAAACTCACCCCTAATATTTTTGTCCTCATGGTAAATAAAAACATACATAAAAAGCAGATTATACATACATTTCAATAATGGTTGCAGATCAATAATCAGATGAAAAATTGCCAAAGTACAGTATGTTAAACATTACATCTAAAATCGAACAGATATTTACATAAAGTACTTTCGTCATCTAAAAATCGAGGGAGTCGTTAATGTAATTAATTCGAAATTTTCTAAACTTTCTTAAAATTAGAAAAATTGGAATAGGTGCACAGTTCACACCATCGGCAATGTTACCAGATTTAAAAATGGAAGCAACAATGACACGCTTTAAAATAACATGAAAGTTTACCAAGCAACGTTTATTTACCTGTAAATTCTGAAGATATTGGAGTTAAAAATATCCATGACATCTTTTTTAAATCCGGCAAACATCCAGTTTCCAGTTTCCCTATACAGGGAAACCGTCTTCTGCAGATTGTATGATTGTAGCAATAAATGTTCATCTCCAAATTCGCTCACAAAACGCTTCACATGCGCTTCACAAAACGTTGCTGCCACTCAAACATCTACACTTACACTTGGTACAGGGGCCACAAAAAATGTATGCAGTGTTTTTAATTTTGCGTGCTGTAATCCTATTTTATCTTGTTTATGAGTCTTCATCCGGAAGAGATAAACGCTGATGAAGAATTTCAGAATTAAAATTTTTATGGTATCTTAGATTAATAAAATTATTAAAATCTAAAATTTGCGGATAAATTTTTCGTGGATACCTGTACATGTACTGTTGCGTGGCTTCAGTCTGCTGGTCTAAAGATGCCGTTCGGAATAATGAAGGTTTTGAATGCACACTGCAAACGCTTCGACGTTAGGAAAGACAACGTTCGCTGCCTCATCTAAGAAAGAGGGACATTTTCATTGCTTCAGAGAGGAGTGTTTTAAATAACCTCAGTCATGTGCCTTACATTTTCTGGAGTTAACGAAATCTCCCAAGTGCAGCTGTCAGAGCAGATGAACACTTGAACAAGCAGGAACTATTTAGCGCGGTAGAAATGTTCGTTTTTTCACAGTTCCAGCGTCACACACACGAGATGAACTGTAGTGTGATTTTGTACAATGGCTTGTTCCTCACACGATCCCTACCAATCAAAGACTTTCAGAAATTTTGTCCATGATTCCATATACTCTAAGACTTCGGGCATCAATGCTTAATTTTTTTCCTTTTATGAAATTCTCCGGATGGTCACACAAAAAATGCTTCCTTTAAATTTACTGCAAAATTATTGAAACTGGATTTACTTCTGCTTGAATAGCGCACTTAATAATTTGAAGGCGAAGAAAATGTTGGTATAGATATTTATTTTTTCAAAGTATATTTCGGTGATCAACTCCATAATCAGTTGTGTAGAATATCTAGTGGGGATCAACATCACAGAGGCAAAAAAACACGAATGATTTTATTTTTAATTCATTCATATTTCGAAGAAATTATGATAGAATTTACCCCGAAGCGTTATATTCAGTAAAGTGAACATCACAAATAAGCTTTTTTTTCGTAATAATGTTCCCTATTAATCGATAAATCGAAAGCTTAAAATCGAAAATTTACGGTGTCACAGCAGACCTAAATTACATTTCCAGAGCTCGGCAGCCACTCAGATACGCTTACAGTTTTCAAATTAATATCATATGCTGTAATCAGAGCTCCAACGTGAACAAGCTCTGATTTAAGTGTACCCTGACATTGATACTCTTCTACATGAGCCATCGTCCAGTTTACAGGAAAACGGGCGTTAGTTTCTAATTGGGTGAAGGTACATAGCTCCCGAACGAATTTTTGTGAAAAAAAATTGCGATTCTCTAGTATAAATTTGTACTCATTGTGTGGTATCCAGGTGTCCAATTTACCATGGGACATTTTAAAGGCAATCAAGTCCTTCTCCATTATGAGTACTCTGGACAGCTGCCTTCACACGGTAATTCAGAAACGAAAAAGTAGTTGATATATTACTTGTGGATTTTCGTAAAAAGGCATCAATGATTAATGAGTTCTAGGCAAGTGTTGAAGAAATCCATTTCTTTCTTGATCGGGGATTTAGTATTAGGGCATTTTAAATTTAAGAATCTTGTTATGATCATTTACAATTTTCGAGGACGTTCGGAGCAGTGTGCCCTTATTGACAAACCAATTAAGACCCTTTATAAGCACGTACGCCCCGTAAAAATTCTCTGAATGTTGTGCCTGCACGCTCCAACACCCATCGCACTAACTTGCCATACGCCTTCTTATGAAGCACTTTTCTATTCATCTTCAATTCTTTATTTATTTAACAAAGCAGTCGTCAGGATGTGCGTTTTCGGCTAATAACGCCTGTGACCTGCACTGCGATTCCCTATGCTTGACGTCGTGGGGAGGCATGACGATTGAGGCATGTTGGCCGCCACTACAGTCTCGCTCTGCTCTGCGACTGCTCCGCACCCGGCTACTTCTCGTCTCCTGTACAACGGAGTCAACCCTGATGGGGAGCCAGTGCCACCTACTGCAGTCCAGCGCCTCAGCGGCCGAGCGGCCTGTCATCGACCTTCCCTTCTCGCCATCGTCATGTGGACTTCAAGGGATCCTTTGTGTGGGTACGTTTGGAGATAAGTAGGTGCATTTGTCCCGAACGTTCCTCACTACCCTTTTAAGGCTGTAGTTTCCCGTTCTCGAGCCGTACTCATAAATTAAAGCCGTGACTTGAAACGTAAATTCCAAAGTGTTGATCATATTCCAGGTGTAGTATGCCTTGCCTAATCTGTTAACTCAGAATCTCTAATCTATTCTCGGCAGCTCTAAAGCCTTCTACCGTCAAATTATTTATATATACGTGTTTTCCTATTTATCTCAACAGGTCACGGTTATTGTCTAAATTGATGTGGGCGGCCGTCGGATGCACCACCTTCCGACTTCTTCGTTAACTCAAGAAGTCTCCGACGTGCCTGGACATGCACACTGCCATTGCTGTTCATTTATTTATAACCATTGTTATGCATTCGCATCCCTAAATTAACAACCAGCATTGGGTCGTCCTTTTCCCCACTCTGTTTTTTCAATAGCAAGCATATAAGCTTTACTCACTTGTCATACTTGTCATT
>JACJUY010000111.1:18807-55635 GCA_014220935.1 Platorchestia sp. MABIK | reverse complement strand
ATCGACACGAGCCTTTTAAAGCCCAATCTTCTCACTCAGTGCCTCGGTCCAGAGAACTTTGATCCAGCATGATTCCTGAGATCGAAACTGATTACTACATGAAAAAGTCTGCTAAGTTTGATTTGTTTGAGGCTTGACAATTTTTTTCCCATTGAGCTCAACTAAATTATCTTCCAGCGGTGAGAAAACGATAAACTTGGACAGAACTTTTTTAGACTTTTGATTAATTAGGTCGACAGAATGCCTTAGATTACACGTTGACTCGATTGTGAATGAATAAACTGTGCCAGATTGAAGCGGTCTAAATTAAACGATCATTTAGATCAAACACTCAAGTGCAAATTCTTTGGTTCAACACAGAACTTAGATATTTCGCTGCTGCGTCGCTGTCCTCAAAACTGGTTTCCACCACACTCAATATTAGACGAATTTGAGAGCACTCCAGGCGGAGAGCTAGATGCTATTGCACTCACAAGCACACATCACTTCAGGGTTTACATTTTTACAGAAAATTGCTATAGTCCTTCAGCGGTTGAACGGTTTTTGAACCTGTATGAACATTCGTATAGAATAGCAATAGTTCTGTTATAGATATCCAAGTATCTAAGAAATTAACCTACGAATCTGGAAATGGTCCAACTCTAGACTATGTAAGAAAGTAGATCGATTTTCTTCTGTTGCTGGCTAAGAGTTCTATTATAGCGCCTCTACAGTACACGACTGCTAAACTCTGTGTTTCTTTAAGAAAATCTTCAACCAAGTTAACAAAAATTTCCATCATGTTATGTTCTTCGTCTCAAACATGACAGAGAAATCGTAGCTGCGTCCACTGATTGAAGAGCTTATTGTCTACCTAAACTTAATGTTTGAATTTGATTTGCTAAAGAAGAGCAAAAACACAGTTATATCAATTTCTTTTGTCTGGCATGCAGGTTACCGACTTATATGTATATGATTATAATCGCCTTCCTCACTGCGAAGGGATGAGCTACATCTCACAGGAAAAGGTGTCTGGCGTTAGACATTTCGTCTCACGGTCATAGATTGTGTGCGGCAAAGGAGTCGAAGACTTGGAAGGAAAGCTCTTTGTTCTCCCCTGGGGTGCATATTCTCTGTGATGCCACAGAAGTAAAATTTACACCTAATTATGCCCAAACTTTTTGAGGAGAAAAGAAACACTCTCCAGCATGTGCCATTCACGAAAGAAGAAAGTCATTCACGAATTTTCCATCCAATCCCAAAACTATTTTATTGCACGATTTTTTTATGAATGAATGATCAATAAGGAAAGATTCCTATGGCTACTCACTATTTTTCGAACTTTTATAGAACTTTTGAATTCATTCTAATGCTTGTGCGGGAGTTAGACCGAGCGGTGCACAGGACGTTAAGGAGTTGATTATTCCCTCAATTTGAACCTTTCTCCGGCTCGTAATATGTTACTGTCGATCATCGTGAGCCTGAGCCAAGTTTAATTTTTACTCTATAATAATGGTACTGGCTTGAAAATGGGAGTAATATTGGAATGAATTGAGGGTATTAAAGTCTTAACAACATATGTCTATACATAGAGAAAATAGATTTTGTTTTGTCTTTTCCAAAGTTGAGAACATTAAAGTTTGCCTCAGTAACGCAGCACGAAAGGACGGTGGAGCACCAAGATGCTTATGCATACCGAACGCATGTGAGCAAGAACCGCCTACGACCTGCATGAAGCCCTCGTAAAAATAATCATAGGGTTGTAATTGGTAAAGAATATATCTGCCATGAACACTGAGGTCAGAAACTTGGTTACTAGCATGAGTGAAATTGACATCAGCAGGCCGTATTTTTGCGTGCCTGTCTTATCAATCCGTCTCTTGAACTTCACACTGTTTTTGTTGGATAGAGGAATCTGCTACATCCGAGTTTCCACTTGAAACCCATTCATTACGCCAGTAGTTTATCATTTACTGAGAGCTATGTATAAATAGACGAAAGAAACCTAATATGAAGACAACAAACAACACCGTTAAATTTTTGACTTGTTTCTTTAATTTGAGGTGAATTATTGATTTATAACTTTAATTTCAAGTTAAAGGATCACGTAGTCATAGTAAATTCTGCTGAGCAATTGTGTATGCTAGTCGAACAGGAACGAAACAAATAAAATGCACTCACATATAATGAAGGTGCAGCTCTACAGCAGATCCTATCTCAGGTTCACACAAAAATTCGACACACCAGTGCGAACGTCAGTCGTAGATTTAAGGACATTATAGATAAACTTTGCCCACAACGAAACAGTACCACAAAAGTGCGGCACATCCAGTATAAACTTTAAAATTTGGCACGGTTTTAGCCGTCTCTGTTCGACAAACTTTGCGCCAAATTTCAGCCGTGAAGAACCATGTGACTTGAACAATAGAATTAGAAAAACACAGAACAAATCGCTTTGAGGAGTGCAGAGCATGGTTGCTTGTCAGCTTTGTATAACATAAAGATGCATACGGACCTCATTGCATCTTAACCTAGTATACAGTGAAGGAAGTTGAAGAAATCCACATTAGAGATGAAAAATCGCGCATGTTGCTTTCGGATGGACGAAAAGTTCATTTTCTGCACGGGATGAAGTCTGATACACTGTATTTCGTCATAACTTCTAGTTTAGAGATCAGTCATCCAAAAGTAGAAACGAGTGCCACGGTTGACGCCCTCGATATTCTTTTCTGGGGCTTCCAAGGGGTGGTTGGGTGCACAAGTTCGGGCTCCCGAGAGAAGTTAGGAAGCTAGAACAGCAGAAGTAGACATGGCGAGCAGGGCCAACCCGGTGAGGTGTGAGGTCACTGACACAGCTGAAGCACCAGAGGTCTTCTGCTGTAATGAGAGTCACATGAACGTTGGTATGCGTCTTGAAACTTGCACAAGTCTATACACATGCATACTATCAGGTATTGCTAAGACATTTGCTGGTGACATCTATTTGAAATATATATTTAGTCAAAACGCTGAATGTCTTCATGATTTTGCATGCTTATAATCATTTGATATATCCAGAGTCACGTGAAACACTACTGCAGTCTGCTATGGGAAAACCAGTCATGAAACCAACAGAAATTGTACCGAACGCGGCCTGTCCCCTGAGCATCGCGCAAGCCGCGTTCACACCTGAACACAATGCACAATACAATTTTCCAGCAGTAGCAATGCAGGTAAACTTTATTTTGAAAACTTTGAAGCACTCACGGAGGAAAAGCTTTGTATACTAGTTCATGAAAATTGTACTAGTGAGCGCACGTTCTGATTGACTTACGTTGTCGTTTTGTTTCTAGGTTTGGACGCGGCTCGAAGCTAAGTTTTAAAGTAAAGGTTACATTGCCCGAACGGTATGTACCTGGGGCGGGTTCTCTATCTCCACCTCATTGGGATCATTTGAAGTGGAAGGCTCGTGGTCCCCCAAGATACTATCATCCTCTCTGGTGCCGCTGACGTTACATGATTCACAGCGCTGTGGAGCAGAGCAAGGCGGCCACCAGAGGCTGGCTGGAGTCATCCTTCACCACCACCCTCTCGCTACTAACTACTTCTTTATTTTTATATGGAGCCAACGGACCAGCACAACGACACATCCAAGTCTCAATGTATCTGAGCTCTCATCAATTTGAAATGAATTGCAGGGAACGTTGATCGTGGTGTAGAATATGATTCGTAATTTTTTAGAAAAGTGAAAAATTTGGAGGACTCCCAAGTTTTCTTTAAAGATTAAGTTTGCAGTGTTTGTCTGATTGCGGAAGTATTTTGTAGTGCATCTCAGATGCTAATTTCTGGTCTCAAGTTCAATGAGCAATACAACTTGTAAATATGATTTTTAAAAATTGAAGTAAGTTATTCTCTGTATTTTGGATCCTCACTGGGCTTGACCAGTGAGGATTTTTCTGTTGACAATTTGGTCCATACTGTAAGATGGTCGCTGTGCTGACGAGCTCTGAGTCTTCACGATCCGGTCCACAGATTCGCCACCTCAACAGAGTCGCTTCGGTTTGTGCATTGTACTCACGAGAGCACATGTCTAGTTCATTTAAAACAAATAATCTCTGAACTGCGTGAAGTTACTCGAGAGGAAGATTTTGGACTTGGCTCTAGCGTGAGTTGCACAATCTGTGGACCGAGCGGCGAGGACCTGCAGAGCTTCGAGTGAGAGAGGAAGTAAGAGGGCAGGAAGGATGGGGAGGGAAGTGGGAAGTGCCTACAGGGTCGGGGAAGAGGCAGTGGCATGATTCATGGGCTGACGCACATACACACGCACACACCAGGGATATTATAAAATGTAGTATTTTGATTGGAGATGCGCAAGGACTCTTGTATTTAAAATCAGTGGCTTTGCCATCAGGCATCCTAACGCAGTTTATCATCGTAGTCTTTAACTGGCGTTGAAGTGTTTAAATTGTATTTGATTTTTTAATTCAAACACGTTAGTTACTTCAGAGGTGTTATAGGTATTACTGATACTCTCTTTTTTATGACTGCATCCTATATCAAAAGTGGCATTTTAATTTTAGACTTGGCAGAATTGAACTGAGGGACGTCACAGCATCTGGATCTACAACGAACATAAAGTATTAAACCAAGTAGAGAGGGAACGTCTCTGTACGAGTAGAGTGACAGTCGAAGAATGTTTGCGGACAAGAAGCAACACAAACTCGCGGAGAAATGAGACATCGGATGCATGGTATCGCCGAGTCACCATCGAACGAAAGGCTTGGTCAGACACAAACGGAACTGCTCAGGTGATAAGCTGAGTAAGCGGGGACAGGGAGCTATAAGCTATAGGTTCTATATCATTTCAATTTATTCCAGCCGGAAATTCGGAAAAAAAGTCTTGCATATAACTCTAAAATAAGATTTTACTGCTAAGGCGCATCAAACACCAGCTAGAGTTAAAATTTCCTAAGGCCAGAATGTTAAAAAAACACTACAATTCAAAAATGATGTACTACTTGCAGATACTCATTATAATACGAATTAATCTAGCGTCCAGATAGGAATGCCTACGGGTTCTTAATTTCAAAAAAAAGGAGCTGGCCTACTCAGTGGTCGAGCTGTTGGGAATCGTGTGAACTAGTAACGTTTATTCAGAGAACAAAAACCGAAAAGGTCGGATTCATTTATGTGCTAAAAACAGAGACAGGTAAATGAACGTCTGACGTGAGCCTTGTACAGCACATGTACTATACGGTCGAGTTTCTAGGCTAAATAGGGACAAGAGAGAGAGCGAGAGAGACAGGGACAGATCAACGAATGATCAAGGAAGAAAGGGCACGCACTCGGATGACCGCAGCTCAGCAGCAACAAGCAAGGGACGAGGAGGACTGTGTGCATGACGGAAGGCCGTCAAGGATCTTGTAATCGACTAGCAAGGGTCTCGTGGGAATCATCAGTCTACATGTAGCGGCTAGGCCCATTGGTACTGAGGATAAATTTGCAGGAATGGTATCGACAAGTATTTGCAAGAGTAATACGGTGGTTTCTTCAGGGAAGTACAACAACTTTTCCTGAGCATGGTTTCAAGGAAGGAATTAAAACTTTGATCGTAGCTCCATTGAATAGATGTTGCTGCTGCAATATTTTATGTTATTTGAAACATTGAATTTCCACTTCTAAGGTCGCTATTGAGTCAATGTTACTTCTCCATGGAAATGTAGGTCTACATTTCTAAAATTTTCTCTGTGCCTCCCTCTGAGTGCTGTGCTTTGCAGTATTGAAGGTGCCCAATCTCACTTGTTCACTACAGTGTGACCACGTGTTAACAATACTGAGGACGCTTGGTGAAGTGTCGGCGTCATAGAGCCGATAGTGTTCACAAGAAAAGCAGATAATGCAGCAGGCGCCGTCTACACTACGTTTGTTGCCACTACGAACTATGGACACAACAAAGCCTCCAAACAAACGGTTCTATAGAAATAGAGAGCGAGAGAGGAAATGGGAGAGACAGTTGAAAGTGGAAGAAAACAAAAGGAAACAGTACGCACCGTATTGCAACAAAAATGAATAGCTGACCACTAAATGCACTAATTAAAACGAAAAGAGTAGCCGATATGCTTATTGATTGCAAAAACGCGTCAGTTGAGGTTCAATGATCAGCAGGATTAGTGCATTCATAGTATGAATTCGGGGAGGGGAGACTTCCTGACGAAAAGTCCGACAAGAACGTAAGGTGATCTTAGAGCCTGTCGAGTGAAGCATGTCACTAATCATTACATTATGGCCACATTCTTGAATAAAAGAAAATTCCAATTGAAAAACATATCAAAATCAAGTGCATTAAAATTCATCAATACGGTATGTAATCACCATGTGAAAAAAACAATAACTTTATGATCACAGTGAACAAATTTAGTATTTTTCACACCAGTAAGAGTCAGATTCCTGTGGTGAGTAAATGCTGAAGCGTCCTACAGTTCTAATACTGCCAGGGTCTACAAAAAATAGTTCGAATGTCTACATAGGAAATGATGCCATAAATTCTAGTAGTTCTAATTTGTGTGCTCTGGCTACAGCGAAGCAATTCTTGCTTTCAGCCACTATTGACCAGTAAATTGAGGCGCGGGCAGGGAGGATGGTTTAGGCGGCTCTAAAGGGAGGATGTAGGGAGCTCGTTAGTTAACCTGTCCCGGTGGGTGTGTGTGTGTGCCAACATTCTCTCTCTCTCTTTCTTTCGCATCCATGACTCAAACATCCCACATTCAACTGATGTGTTTGTTGCATTTTGGATTGCGAGGTATCCAGCTTACCCAACGCAATACTCTCAGGAGGCACTCAGACATGCACGCGTTTTGTCTTCTGTTACGCAGGTGCGCTTGACTGGAAACGATGTATACAAAGTACCCCACTTGAATTTTAGAGGGTGTTTTATAAGAAAACCTGCTCAGTGAAATTGAGATAGCACTTTTTTCAGTTACAACTGAAAGTTTTGTCTCAACAGAAAATTTTGTGCGGATTTTTACTTTCCAGCGAAACAAACTTTTACAGTGTTTACAAGACTAAAATTTCCCTGCCACTTCCGCTCATGTACTGCACGAACTTGAGTGCCGGTAATAATTTTGCTTTTAACTTTGCCTGGCGTATGTTTTTTGAAAGTTAAGTGCTCCTTATTTAATATTCATTGAACACGCCCCAACCAACGGGATTCTCGGTGAGTCTAAAGAAGAGATTTTTGCTCGAAACGAGTTATATCTCATTTGACGTTGGCTAGGTAGGAAAGCTTTCTATATGGTGCCGTAATCTTAATGCCAAACGATGTGAAAAAGGGGTAAGATTCATTGTAAGCATGTGTAGGAGAACTGAAAACTTTACGCGGCTGCTGATGAATGCCACGAAATAGTACAACACTACGCGTCTAAGTTCCCTTAGGCGTGGCAATAACTGATGAATATGAGAAACAGAAATGCCCCAACGTTAGAGACAGGAACTTTTTTGCGTAAGCGTTGTTTATGTTTAGAAGAAAGGTTAATTTATGTTGGAGAAAATACACGGGAGAGAGGGTGAGCTCTCTTTCCTCTGATAGCATAAACCCAGGAGGATGAAGCTGTTTTTATCGATTCCAAGTTTAATCTTGAGAAGGAGAAATGATTTTTTTGAGTTCATCAGCGAACCCGTTCAGAGGCATCCAGAGGAGCAATCAGACTTTGAAGCTTCGACAAAACTGATCTACCCCACACTGACACACACAAACACACACACACACACACGCACGCACGCACGCACGCAGTTCCCCAGTTTTCGGTCGTAGCTCTTGAGAAATTCCACTTACCACAGATCAGAGGCCTCAGTGGTACGGGTACACCTGTGACCGACCTTACGTACATACATGGGTCTTGCCTTGGTCTCGTCAGGTTGGGAGGATAAACAAGCGTATGAGCTCGTTTTACCTAGTTACCCGACAACGTGTTCAATAGCTGTTTGATAGAAATGGTATGTCCCATGGTCAATTAATTTCGTAAGCCACTTACCGTGCTTCCGCCAGTAATAGGATGTGGGCAGTTGAACTCCTTTTCTTCTAGAGTTTTAATGACGTGAGATTTCTGATCCGGTGTCACGCAAATGTGCTCTCCGATGATTTCAACGCTGTCGTAGTTGTGAGGGTTCAGCAACCAATGTCTCAGCCACAGAATATCGCAGCTGCACACCAGCGGGTTATCTACAGGGTTAGAGAATGAGAAAAAAGGGGATGTTCCAGCTGTTCACATGATCTCAAAGTCCCCAACTATGTGACTCATTAAGCTTTGGTAGGGGAGGGAAGGGGAAGAAGGATCGCAAGTGTGACTGTCCGGCATCTTATCTGCATGTATTTGACGCAATGAAACCTTCAGTGGACTCTATTATACTGTGAGAACCTTTCTGGAGAATGATGAGGTATGTCAATTAGAAGCTATGAACGGCAATATAAGTTACGAAGTATAGGGAAGGAAGTGGCAAAAGCAGTCATGCAGCAAGAAAGAATTAGAAAGCCATGCAATGTAGAAAGGTGCGTCTGCTGGTGCTTACTAACGAGAAGCTAAGCACTAAACAGGGTCTAGCGCTCAACAAAGCAGGAGGACTATGTATATTTATAATATTTGTATATATAGCATGCAAGCAGGCAAGCAACAGATGACACCTGGAAGGTAAATCCTCTGCATGGACATCATCTGTCAAATCTGTAATGTAGTCATGGGAGAAAAAAGGCTTTTCGATTAGTAAACGTTGATTTATTCATAGAATATTCATTCGAGAATAATAATCGACGAGAAAACAATGTCAAAAGTCTTATAATAATTATAATATTTAATTTATATTAGAATAAGTTCTACCCTAGTTGATCAACTTCGTAGAACAATTGGCAAATAACGACAGCGAAGCAACCTTATCTCTCTCATTGGACTTACGCTCGATGCAGATCAACTAGGGCATGAATTATCAGGCTAAATTTATTACTGGTGAGAACATCTAGAAAAGGGATAGATATAAATTTTAGGTGCGCCAGAAAACAGCAAAGCTACAATGTATGAGTCTCATATAGTTAAGAAATGAACTATGAGGGCAATGAAATGAGCTCAGAACACGAGTATGGGAGGCGACAACCAAAGACGTGATGTGAGGCAGTCATCAGATGGAAGGAAACAAGGCAAGGGACGTAGACCGAAGCAGAATGCGTTTTACCTGCGTTTTCCTCTGCTGATTTCTCAAAACTTTTCTTTCGGAGAGTAGTGAATTTTAAAGTTAGTTAAATCTCTTTCAAATTTATATATGCTGAAATAATGAGCGGGACCTTGCTTAGAACCCTTATTTGAAGAGTGCATCATCTGGTGCAATGAAAGTGTTTGTCATTTGAGTCTTCTCGCGGCACAGCGTAATTATATTGATACTTTCCTAACGTTTTCTATGCCAAAATGCTAACTTTAATGCAAAATAAATGAAATTGAAATTAGTCGCGCGTTGTGGCTTAAGCCCAAATCTCTTGAAGTCTTATTGAGTAAATATAAAGCTGATTTATCAACTTCAAATTGTTTATCTTCGTAATGAACATTCTTGGTAACACTTTAATGAACACAATTAGAGAATATCAAACTAATTGTTATCAGAAATTGTATCGAAATATAGGTAAGAAAAAGATATTGTTCATATGAACTAACGTTTACTCCAAAATCGGAATTCGAATTAAAACTACGTTTCGAGGTTGTATAGTCATCGTATTTAATGTTTTCGCTAAAAAGCTAGTACTTTACCTATGTCATTCTTGTTAAACGTTCAAGTCTGATAATTTTAGGGCATTTCAAAAAGAAGGAAACCAATTTCTCATGAATTTTATAACTAAATACGTGTGATTACTTTCTGTGCCTTCATTTTTGGTGGAAAATGAAAGATTACTTGCTTAGTTCCTAATTGAATAATAAAAAACTCAACCTGTAATATTTCCTCACCAAATTTATGAGTTGTATGGTTACAAGTGATTCAAATTCCTTACGAATATCTGAAGAAGTTACACTATGAGGATATGGTTTAGCTACCCTCCATATCTTACCATAAATGATTACGTGATTTCCTGAACATCCAGTTCAAGTTTTAAGATCTTTTGCTGGTCTTAATCTGAGTTACTTCGCAATGTTCGCTAGGCACTTTGAATTTCTGAATCTTAATTTAAACTATGACGCAGTTGGGATTTCTGTGTTTACCCAGAGCTAAAAAAACAATTTTCACGGAGTGTGGTCGTGGTACTTATAGATTTCATTTGTCTGGCATCTCTCTTTATTGCAATGGTAAGATTGCTCGCGTACTTACAAAGGGGACAGTCTTTCCAGTTACTTAGTAGAATGAATTTCATTCATTTCTAATATCATTTCACTGGAAGGATAACACTGGTGAATGTAGATCTAGTTATACATGTGGTCTATCCGCTCACAATATTATTTCAGCAACCACTGCAGGTGGGGCGACATGTAAATAAATACTAAGATACAAGTTCTACATCATACCATTGTGGTATTTAAGGTGAAGACTATATTCAATTGAACTTGAAAACCTATGTGTAATTTGCTGGAAAAGTTATTGTCTTTTTTGGAAACATAAAAGACGCTTTTCGTGAATAAGACGCGTATTTGTAGCGTTGAGTATAACTTCACCAGACATACTCTTAAGTGCCGTTAAAGCTACTGGTCCCACTGATACCGGGGGCAAGCTTTGACTTGCTGTGTTCCCAGAAAAAGAAATCAACTCTGTTTACTTTATTCCTTTTCAAAAGTCAAGCGCAAGTAAGCACGAGGTCTTAGCACAAATGTTGACGCAATTTGAACTAGCTCCTACTTCGACTGGGTGTATGTAATGCAAGTCACCCAATAAGGAGTAAATTCATCTTTGAATTTAAAATACGAGAAAGAATGAACCTTCGAAATTTCCAGTACTTCATTTACACGAGGTTACAATTCACTTTTAGGGGACGTTTGTTTAGATTCAGCATGATTTTAAAATGAATTTCCAGTTTAATAAAATGTCTCAACAACTATAAGATATGGGAAGTTATTGTTAGGAATTCTAGACTTCATTCGTTGCAAAAATGAGTAAATTAAGTGTTATACATACATGTTAAATATCGTGTGAAGCGATGTCGGTAAAATTTTCAAAATCATAATCAAACTCTGACGGCTGTGGCGGAACATTCCATCATGAAATTTCAAAAGCGATAGCTTCCTAAGGAACCCTTATGGGGATGTGGAGATGTAAATGTATAGAATTTGTGAAGGTGATTACCATACGCTATCCCGCCACAGCAAGTTTCCGCTGCTCTGAAATGTCGCTCTCGGTTGAAATTTACTACGTCTCTTCTCGTAAACTGCTTCTTATTGAAGTGACCTTAGCTAAGGAATTGGAAATGAGAGTTTTTGAGCTGGAATAAGTGCAGAGCTATTTTCAGGTCATTAACTATGGGGTTATGTGGGTAATTCAAGTCCGATGAATGATTTAGATTTTAACCTCATCTGAACAGTTGTAATTTGCTCCAATTGCCATCAGCGAAATTTATGCTCTAATTATTTCCATAACGATCAATAAAGAGTTTTTGTTACAGTAAGTTAGTTTATGGTTAAAAAACATTGCACTGGAAAATTTACATTGTATATATTAAGAGTACGGGTAATTTATCTTCTGAACCTAAGCTTGTTTATATTCTAGAAGCCAAAATAAGTGCAATTCGTTTGCAAGCCGCTGATTTGTATGCGCCTACAATTAATTTTTAGCGAATGAATCTGCTTTAATGAATATAATGAAATTAATATTTATTTTACGAATTTTCTATAGGTGTTTCACCCGAAAAAATGAGAACAGAAACAAAAATAAATGAACTATACATAATGAGTATGCCTGTACACTTGTATGATGAGAAAACACGGAGAAAATACGACGAGACGGAAATGTAATAAACTGATGCTGCGTGGTGGTAAAAACGAGATATAAGATAAAAATAGAGGAATACTTTGAAGAGGCGAAAACAAATATGTAGTAAAAAAGGAAGCATTACTGCTCATGAAATTCGACAGACAAACGAACGCAGGGCACCACATGGCGAGGACTCACTTGAGATGTCGAGCATGCGGAGGGTGTCGAGAACGGGTTGGACGGTGTCCTCCGGCAGTCTCGTTATCTCGTTGTGCGCGATCTTCAGCCACTCCAGGGAGTGCAGGTCCGCGAACGCCAGGGGCGGGATCGTCTTGATGCTGGTGGTCACACAGTTTGAAATTTTATTCAGACATTATGGAATCGTTACCCTTATTCTAAGGTATTAGTGATACCATTTAGACATGTTCCTTTGTTCCGCCAGCGGCGGGATCGTCTCGATGCTGAGAATCACAGAGTTTGGAATTTTATTTAGACGTTATGGTATCGGTACCCCAACCTTAGGTATAATTAATGCCATTTAGACCTGTTCCTTTCGTCTGCCAGGGGTGGGCTGGTATTGATCCTCGGGATCACTGAGTTTTGAATTTTATTCAGACATTATGGTATCGGTACCCTAACTCTATAGTATTAGTAATGTTATTCAGAAATGTTCGTTTTCATAACCAGAGGTGCGATGACTTTGCCGGGAGGTATGACAGAGTTTCAACTTTGATTCAGGTATGATAATATCGGTATCCCCCCTCTGAGGTATAAGTCATGCTGTTCAGACATATTCGTCTGTTCAGGCAAGGGTGTGATGGTATTGATGCTAAGGATGGCGGCGTTTCAAATTTCATTCAGATATGAGGGTATTGGTCTCCTGACACTGAGGTGTAGGTTATGCTATTTAGATATATTTGTTTGTTCAGCTAGGGATGAGATAGTATTGATGTTGAGGGGGATTAAGTTTTTGCCATTGTTCAAACATTTGGGTATGAGTATCCTTACATTAAAACATAAGCAATACTACTTAGACACATACGTTTGTTTCAAAAGAGTAGATACGTGACCATCAAATCATGGAATGCATTAGGTCGCACAATCTTTCACAGGGTATTTCTGAGGTATATTTCTGTAAGTAAGACGCGTTCCAAAGAAATGAGGCACAGTTAAAATAAGGGAAGAGACGTTGGGGTTGACTAGATCAATACACAAGTAAAGAGAGTTTGCTCTAAATTTATGGATCAACTATGATACCCGGAACAACAACGAGTGTAGGCGCACAGAGGCAGGCATTTGAAAGCGCAACTCACAGCAGCACTTCGCCTCACGCACCGCATACAGTGGCGTCATTAGGAGAGTTCCAGATTTCCTCCTTTAAAAAAGCCTTGCGTACTTGTTAACAGTTTGCTTGAAACTAGTATTAAAGCTCAGATTCTCGCAATCATGACCAAAAACGAGATCAAAAGAGTTCTGATTCGTTAAGTTATTATTTAGAAATGATGCCCAATTTAAGGGTATCAATGCTATTTTCACAATCAATGCTATTTTCCCAGTATTATTCTCAATAGTCAAAAACCTAAAAATAACAAAAAGCTAGATGGAAGTAATGTACGCAAGCCTTGATGAAAAATTGTAAAACCTAAAATACTGTACATTAATTTTAGTTTTTACAGTTTAGGTGGCATTTTCGAATTTAGAAGGCATTTTACCGGAAGCATTCAGTAACCCACCTTCAACTGTGGGTTACATCAAACTTTTCACCTCGTAGGGTGAGTGGTAAATTCGAACGGATGAATGGCAGCACCTCTGGCACAATTTTTAATGAGTTTGTCCGGCAACGCAAACGCTCAGAGTTCTGAGAGTATAGCTAGTGCATTCAAATGCACGAAGTGCGCTGCTTTGTTCGTAATCGATGGCCTTTCACGTGAAGGCATGTTCGAGTTGGAAAAAGTTCTTTCCTAGCATCTGTCGTGTGAACATTTTTTTTCAGCAAAAGGTGTGACTTCATCCTCTATTGAACACTGCAAAAATTTTGTATTCGGTTCTCGAAAGCTTTGAATGGAATGAGGAATTGGACACGTTGCATTCACTGATCCTGACCAAAATTCAGGAACTGGAAGCACGGCACTCACTGATTCTTATCCAGTACGATGTACTTGAGGGTGTCTCCGTATCCATGGAAGGCGTCTTCTTGCATCTCCTTGATGGCATTGGAGTCGAGGTCGAGTTGACGGAGGCTGTGCAGAGGCCTGAGGGCGTGGCTCGGGATGTGGTCCAGGCGGTTGTTGCCTAGCTCCAGCCAGCCCAGGTTTGCTGGCCACACCACATGAACACGATTAGATTTTGTGGTGCAGGTTTCGTGGTGGATCGTGGTGGCAATTATCAGTTAAGCTGTTATTGTGGCCAGGTTTGCTGGCCACACCACATGAACACGATTAGATTTTGTGGTGCTCATGATCGTGGTGGCAATTATCAGTTAAGCTGTTATTGTGGCCAGGTTTGCTGGCCACACCACATGAACACGATTAGATTTTGTGGTGCTCATGATCGTGGTGGCAATTATCAGTCAAGCTATTATTGTGGCCAGGTTTGCTGGCCACACCACATGAACACGATTAGATTTTGTGGTACTGACGATCGTGGCGGCAATTATCAGTTAAGCTGTTATTGAAAGCCCAGATTTGCTGGCCAAATGACATGAACACGACTTGTTTTTGTGATGCTATGGTCGTGTAGGCAAATATCAATAAAGCTGTTAGTTTGCTATAAAAATTGTGATTTGATGACGAAGAAAAAAGGATGGTAACCCGCATTATAGTTATTCATTGACGTTGTGTTGTAATCATTGTTGAAATATTTTCCAAGCTAGCAATAAGATTTGAGTTTGTTACTATGCTTGACTGTTTGATTTGAAGGTACTTTACCAGCCAGGTCACGAGTACTTCGATCATAGACTGCAACAGATCAAGGTGTGTCATTTTAATTTAATCAAGTTGAATGCAGGCTTTTTTATAGTTCAAATTTTGCGTTCACATTAGAATCCTTTCTATTGTTGAGTAAAAAAGTTTTTTACTTTTTTTTTGCTTCAGCCATCCATGTTGACACAACTTTCATAGAAAATGCTGCTAATTCTATAAAGATACTTGCGTTTTGACGGAGTGATTTTCTCCGTACAACTGCTTTAATTTCTAAATGGTAACAAATACTCCAAGAAGTACCTTTCCGCTCGAGCAGTTAATGACACGCAAGTTCAATGAACTGAAAGTAATTGTACACAAAGTATTCAATCAAAGGTGTACAAGTATACACGCTCAATGAGGTGAATGTATACATAACTCACTTTCGAGTCCGTTGAAGGCGTTGTCACTGATGTTGACGATCTTGTTGTGCTCGATGTTGAGCGAGTTGAGCAGTGACAGGTCGTGGAACACGTTGTCTTGAATCATTTCGATGCGGTTGTGCTCTAGCTTCAGCATGTCCAGCTTTGACAGACCTGATGGTGAGGAAGGAGTGAAACTTTTAATCGTTCACAGACTTTCGACAATGCTTTACCACCATCAGTATATTTACACACGTAATGAAATTTAACTTGCTCATTGACGTAAGAAATTATTAGTAAAATCTATTTGGTGATAGCCCTAGTGGATTAATGGAAAAGTTGGAACACCAACATAACGCAGGAACAAGAATATGTTGTATGAATTTTAGCGCCCCCAAACGACGAGCGCAATTTGAAAGTGTGAAAAAATACACAAAAACCAAGGTTCATGTTTTCATCGTAGGTTTAAACTGAACTGACCACGTGACTCATTGCATTACTATTTCTTTAATGTTAATCAAGAAAATTTTTAATCATGATACATTTTTAGAACCTACAATTCATTGTGTTTTGATCTTTCATTTCAAACGTAATTCTTTTTTTTCGTTTGAACTGATGATGGAGCAGGACTTCGAAACGTTTTCTCAGTGAAGATGATAAATCATATCGGAATTTTCTTCGTATTTAAGTTTCTCTCAAGAAAATATACTGCACATTTTTGACGCCTTAGATGTGTAATCAAACTGGCAGTTTTACTCAGTTGCTATGACGCATCGCCAATAAAACGACTCTATAGGTATGTTAACGAGCCAAACTGCGACAACGTCTTTATTTTATATTCATGTAAGAAATATTCAACCAAATTTTGTGACAAATTCAAAATGAAGATCAATTTTAACGCCCAAGAAAATAATTGAATAAAAGTCCTTTAGAAAAACGCGTAAGAAATATCATTCAAAACTTTGAAATAATAGCTATTTTACGTCATATTGTTCATAAAAATCGTACACGCAGTAATCAAGCATGATTAGAGAGGAAAAAGAGAAATTTAAAAATTGTTTCAGTCTATCCAAAGCTCACAGTCAAGAAACATGAATATTGATTAACTTTTGTATGCGTTAACTTTTGATCACGTATTCCAAGTGCACAATTTCACATTTCAGTTTCATTGAAAGTTTTTCGTTCTTTTAGAATGAATAAATTTACACGCATTACGGTTTTTTAAATATAAATACCATTCCTATTGAGAATATCAAATTTGTCATTATTCATAATCTACAATTTACTAGAAGTGACAAGTGTGAAGATTCTAACTAAAATTTAGACTCATTTGAGTTGTTCCCATGTGTAGTGTGTTTAATAAATACACTTTGAACATGAAAAATTTGGTTGCTGAAACAAATTTAGGTACAGATTTAGTGCCTATTGGAAGTCAAGTTAAAAACTGATGTTTTCCAGTATTTGATTTCGTAAATTCTATCCCGATTATAGCTTGCTGGAGGGAAAGTAACAAAGATGTTTTTTCACATACACCGAAATATTTGGAGTTGAAGGCTCACAGTCGATCAGGTATGGACAATGGACCCGAAAATCACCTTCGAAAGCAGCATCAGGGATGTGCTTGATGTGGTTCTCGTGGATGTCGAGGACTTCCAAGTTAACGAGGGGGTGGAAGGAGTCCGATGGAATGTCCTCTAAGAGGTTCTTACCCAAGTTCAGCCTCGTCAACCTTAGCGGGAGAGCATGGATAAGTAAATACGAGTTTACTAACTTTTCACTAAATTAAATTCATAGATCGTTTTGTATATAAACTATAACTGGTGTTTTTTGTTATAAATAACAGAGGTTTATAAAGACAAGCTATAGCATCAATCATTTGAAATTTTGCATATTTTTCCAGAAAATTTCCGACACCTGCAATTAAATTCGAGGATTTTTTCAAATAACACGACCCATAGATGAGCGGAGGTAACTTTTTTTATCTATTAACAGTGTTTACTTATTAGGGAACAAAAATTCTATTTTTAAATCGACATAATTGTCTGCTACTTTTACATTCATTTGTAAATGACACAAAAGCAACAAAAGAGCACGCCCTATATCCATAAAGTTCAAATGACACAGCGTGAGTCAATCGAAAGTCATTTATATAATCAATAAGTGAAAATTCTGAATCCTATTCCCAAAGTCAGTGGGCACTGTACTCATGGTAGAAATGCACAGAGAAATCGGCACTATAGTCAACTAAACGTATACCTTGCTAGGGACGTCAACTTGGGAAGCTTACTAGCCCAAAGAACTGCATTTTCATGTACTAAGCCTGTTGTTTATTTCACAGACATAGTAAGATTTGGATTGTTGTGTTAACAAGGACTGTATAATACCTCGGTATTCCCTTGAAAGCGTTGTGGTGGATGTCTTTGATGCGGTTCTCGTACAGAGTGAGTCGCTGCAGTACCGTCATGCCCGCAAATGCGGACTCCGGCAGGTTGGAGATGCGGTTGTAGTTCAGATTCAAGAACGTCAAAGTTTCCTGGCCTCGAAGTGCAGATGAAGGAACCTGGTGGCGATTTGGAAGCAAGTGTAAGAACTCGCAGAGGCTGAACATGGTGTATTTTTCATTCAGAAGATGATGGACGATAAGTACATAAAGTTTGCTGCCATCGGGGTGTTATTTGGTCGGCGGTGAAAGGAAGCCTTTTCGGAGAAAGCGACGTGTAGTTGAAGAAATTACCTCACAGTGTAAGCGAGCAAAGAAAGTTTATGTCAGGCTTCGTTCAAATACTTCAAGCCAAGGACTAAAAGTTGTGAATATTTGCCGCGGAGTCGATAGAGTGTAGCAAATGAGAATAAGTAACGCAAAGGATTTTTTGTCATTTGTCCGAGGTATTTTATACAAGTGAATATTAATCTAGGCTGAGAAAAATCTCAAAGTGAGTGAATAAGGTAAATAATTTTCGATACGATATACTTTTGATGGCAATAAGAAATAGGAAATAATGAAGTTATCCCATTTAACCACGGGCCCCACCAAAGATTCAGGAAAACACAGTTCAGGGTTTAACGATAGGTGGTGCTTCAACTTTACCTTCCCCGACGACTAACGATTTTGTGCGAGCTAGTCCTACCGCGACGATTACGACTGAAATTTAGCTTGTAACTTGTGCAGAAATAATACACTGCTATAACGAAGAGTTTGTGCTTCACGCCCGTCTGTGGCATCGACGTGTGAAGACGCGGGTCAAGAAAACTTTTCAGAGTCTCTCCAGCGTATGAAAAGATTTCATGCTACACAGCATAAGAATTTGAGGGGCTTCCAGCGTCGGAAACTGAGCGAAGAAGGTGAAATCTTTACACACTTCTGTTGACCCACTCAAGGTCCCGAGACCTGAACAAACAAGCGCGTGTTGGGAGAGCGAGGCTGCGAGGTAGCCTTCCTCTAGCGCGCAACTACCTCATTGCTTTGTCTACTTTACTACGCATTTGAAGCGACCGAAATTCATTTCTCCTCGATTTTTTCAAGCTTCCATTTTGTTTATATAAACAGTAGGAAATAGTTGAGAAGTTGCCTCATGTCAATCAGGTCTTGTAAGTGAATTTGGTGTTTTAATTTTGAAGTTTTTCAATTGCATGCTCATGACATTCGACTGGGTCTTCGTCGATTTGATTGAAATGTTAATAAAAATTAATTTTCTATTGATATACGTTCGACTTGTCCTTTTAGGTTATGATTCCTAGCTTTTTAAGGAGGAAGGTTGTGTTCTGAAACAGATTCGAGGATTTCTTCAATTAGTGTTTCTTTAGAGTCGGATGAACAAAATTCTGCCAAGATCCAATCAATATTACCTCAAAAGTCCGTGTATAGTCGTAGCTTTAATTTTTGTAGCTTAGACTTGTGTACACTCAGCAGTACCCGAAGACGAAATGAACAATAAATGTCTGCTACTCGATGTTTAGCGCATGTCAGAGTAAGTAAAATCACGAAGATTGTGAAATTTGAAGCACACCCATGAAAACTTCCAACGTATGTAAAGTATACATTTAAAATCATATCAAAATACTTGTATTCTAAAATAATTTTCGAGGTCGGGCACTGTTTTAAGTCTTACACATGACGATGTCTCTCTAACCCATACGGGCAAATGCAATTTCCTGGACTTACAGCTGGTAGGAGGTTGCTGGCGAGGTCCAAACTTTCAAGAGACTTTCCAAGTGCGGACAGCGACGAAGATTCTATGACGCTGACGTTGCTCCTGATGATGTTCAAGTGGATGACATCCAGACCCATAAAGATGAAGTCAGACACGCGAGGCAGCTTGCAGTTGCGGAACTTCATCCAGTACACGGATATGCTGTTGTGCTTGAGCACGTTCAGCGTGTTGCGTATGTGGTTTTCGTCGGAGTGGTCGCACACGATGTCTAAGCCTGCACGTCACCCAGTAAGGCTTTAGCAACATATCAAAGTGAAGTTATAATGATGAATATAACGTATACAAATATGGCATCGTTTAGAAGTCATGCATGTGAATTTTGTTTTTTGATCCCTTGAGGTTTTTTTACCTCAGAATACATTTGAAATTCGAGAACATTGAAACTGTGTGTGGTATGATTTAGTTTTATTCCATTCTGATGGAAACACGTGAAAATATTTCAGGTAAAAAAGTATTTGGTACAATTTCAACCACTGAAGACATTAATGTATTTTGTCATAACATGGTGGTATCAGATAAAATCTTCGTGTCAATACTTATTGAACCCATTTCTCCTGCTCTGAGTACAATTTCTGAGCCTAACACAGATCCAGACGTAAGAAAACGCACTTCTTATATATCATTGTTTGAATATTCTGGCAGTATTGGTAAGATTTGTTTATCACCATTGTTTAGCTCGATACTCAGCTACAATACACACTACCAAACAAATTTGTTAATTTTTAATATTTTCTAAAAATTTGCACAAATATTGTTACCTTGAGCCCCATTCAAGTTGTATCAACCGAAACTTGTGTTCAAGAGAGTGACTTTAAAAATATTTATTTTATCGAATAACCTCAGAGTGTCGCTCATAAAGTTGCAAAAATTTCGATTCAAACGAAGTTCCCAGCCTGTCCTCAACATTTCGTTCGAGAAATTGCGGAAAGTATACCTTCATATTAATCCATTTCTATTTAATAAAGAAACAGATTTGATAAAATAATTCAACGTTAACAGAAGTGCTTTCGATGCGACAAAGCCATTCAAAATACTAAATTTGAGAATCGAGTTAAAACTGTTTATTTATTAAGTTCTAGCTAGATATGCCTGACATAGCAGCCACCTTTAGATATGACGGAGCACATGCAGGGGGCTATTTCTTTGGGGGGCGGACACACTCGAGGTTTCTGACTGTACACAGGGAGCGCGTAGCTTGGGTTGCGGCCTTTGGACCCGGCCTCGGTCTGCTGACACAGCACAGCGCTCACGGCGAGCAGGATGAACCACCTCGTGCTGGTGCTCCAGCCGCGTCTCGGAGCCGGTCTTCTTGTTCCGCCCAGAAGCTCGCTGCTCCCGACACGGTTGTGTCTGTCGCCAGAACAACTCATGGTTGTTTGCATGCCCCTTCACGCTCAGTCGACTGACTCTGGTCTTCTTGTTAACAATCACTGGATGGAGAGCGGAAAAACTTCGCTCCTGAAATTTCTTCTCGAAGGGAGGTTGCGGAACCTGAAACGAAGTAGAAAACACGGATGAGAGTGCGTTTCATTTTATTGTTGAAGCAATGGGTGAATAAATTTAATCGATGGATTAAAGGTTTTGATGCATTCACTGTTACCCAGTTTAACTTTTTCGCCACATGCATTTAAGCGGCAAAAAAGTTAGACTGGGTAAAGTAATCTAGCGGAAGATTAACGAGGGAGGATTCATCATTCATGAATACATTCTATTGAATCACCATTGATAAAGGGTTATCGTCGCTATTGTTCGTTATAGTAGAGGAAAATGTAACGGCGAACTGAGAGCTATATTGAAAACCAATCCAAACATTGTCTATCAAGGAAAAGTAAAGGAAGAGTCAGGGCTCTGAACTTAGCTGTTATGCTTAAAAACCATGATGGTTTCAACTCAGAGTCACCATTAATGAAAGGAATAGGTCTGGAATAAAGTTGAAGAACACATTATACATATTTCTTTTCTTAAAGAAATAGTAACTCAATAGAAGCGTCAAAATATACATTCGCAAACGATAGGGGAATTGAGTGTCTTTTAAACCAGGGTTTAGGCCGTAAAATATACAGCGAATCCACACTGCAGGGATCAACAAGGTATAAAATCGTCTTCACAAAAGTTGAAATCGTTGAATTTTACATGAAGATGGGGCGTTTCGGTACAGGAGCAGATCGTTATCTTTGAAAGAGAAGCTGGTAGATGATTAGGACTATCCCGGTATGGTGGAGTCTGCGTATTCATGTGCTCACTGACAATGACATCGAGCGCAAACGTGTTGAATTTTAAAAGAAGAGGCATGCTTTCCTTCCGGTAGTATACCATCGCTGCTTGGAAGGAACTAAATCTTCAATTTGTTGTACTGCCTTTTTTGGGATTAGCGCACACATTTCAACTGCATCAGTAGAGGATTTGCATCATTTAATTATATACAGCCACATTTAGTCAATGTTTGAGTTAAACGATTTTTCGTAATGATCGCTGCTACAACTTATTTCAACGAAAATTTTACTTCTACTCAATGGTATTTTTGCTTTGTGAACTCTATTATGAAAACACTGACAAAATACATAAATTATTTTTGGAATAAGAATCTGTCATTCCTATTTCCTAAGTCGCTGACAACACAGAAAAGCGCTGATAAAACAGCATTTCAGTTCCTGCTTCACGCTCATCTAGTTCTCTGTACAGGCACAGTTTCGTCAGAAAAATTTGTAAGTCATTCAATTAGAAAAAAGGATCACTATTGATTGTTAATCAAGTGCCCCTATTTGACGGGTTTAACAATCATGCGCCTCAGTTAGGACCTGAGAATTTGCGTTGTATTTCTTTTGAGTGTGCTACGACGGCACCACCTTTTCTTTTTGAAGTTGCAGACTCCAGTCTACTCAATGCCATGTAGTCATTCTAACTTTCCATTTCCATGGAGACTTGGACATTTCTCTTTAGAAAATTCAGAGACTTTTAAGTTAACAAGGTACCGCTAGTTTGAAGTTGGTCATAAATTTTGAGAAATGCATGCGAAGTCATCAAAGTTGGGGCGTTTGTTTATGGCGAGGCTTTCAGTCTAATTAGCAAAGTTAAGGCGGGCCCCAGCCCAGGCTAGACTAACTTGGCCCAACTGCGGCTGGGACTTGTAAAGGCTTCAAAGCTCAGTTCTTTCTCGTGAGGCTCACTGGAGACCAGGCCATTCTTAGCGCTCTCTTCCCTCTCTTTCCAGGTGTACATTTTACTTGTGTACTGCAAGCAGGGTCACCAGCGTTGTCGGAAAACTTTCGAGTACTTCACGCTGCATTAGTTAGTTACCCTTTTGCATCTTTATTTTTTATTTTCTTAAATCGAAAGCGCTGAATTTTGTATTTTACGACTTGGACAGTTCCCAAAAAACTTGTGATTTTCAATACCACTTATCACGAAAAATGAAGACTTCAAACGAATGTTCAATTTCCTTCATTACATATACTTGATTTACGCACCGGCTTGAAATCTGCCTTGCTATTTACTGGACAAAATTTATAACAATTGACAGCGTGTCAGCTTTGCGCCTACAGCAATTCGTTACAAATATCCGACGTAGTTTTGCAAGAAACATGCGAGCAAATTTTTCTAGAACAAATTTTTGCTAAGACCACTTCATAGATTAAGTTTAAAGTCAAATTCAAGAAAACACTAAAAAATCTCAACAAAAAAATTATTCGAAGTAAATAGAGCAAGCCAACTGAGCCTGATTCAAATTTCTATGGCCCTTGACGTCAGACAACAGCTGGCTTTTTTCATTATTTTGATAACAGACTGTTTAGTGTTTGAAGGAAGTTGTTTTCGTAGCAGCGACCAGGCATACTGGCTGTGCTCGTAATAAGCTCATCAAACTTTACGGTGTTGCAAGAGCAGCGCTTCCAAATAATGGCAACTCAGTGTCAGCAAAGAACTCGCCCATTCATCACACACAAAATAGAGGCCTGTACTGATTCTGTTTGCTCATTCGTTTAATATTTGTGCAAATTTTTCGCACGATCTACGATCGTTCCTCTGATTTTGAGACAAAAAACAAGGTTGATTTGTAAGTATTTACATTGCGTTCATTAATTTACGGGGCGGATTATTGTGTTGACTTAAGGTTCATAATTAGAGTAACAAGCTTGAATATCCGCAGCATTGATTCTGAAGAGTTCATTTAGAATAATTAAGGGCCTTGATCCAATCAGTGGTATGGCAGGGGTCGCTGAGACTTCGTTCCGTGCTGATGTTTCTCCGAGGTTCTCTCTTTTCATGTGTGCCTTTTGTTAATAGGGGAAAAAATTTATAGTTCCCCGAACATTGAGTCTGGTTATTCGAAATCTACGTGGAAGCGTTGTAGGCTTGAATCAAAAATGAAATAAAAAGAGTGCACCTTGAGGTTTCAAATGTCATTTTTTTTCTTCCACTCAACGTGAATCCATCATTAAATTATACCTGTGATTTTTCGGTGTGTTAGAGTTTTCATTTTCTATACATATTTCTGAGCTAGAATTTCAGTTTTAGAGTTTTTGTTATTTATTCAAATTTATAGAAAAACATGTTCCAGCTTCCTTCGTGCAAGTTCCAGACTTCTAATGCATTATCAATCATTTTCTCGCAATAATATGATGTGTTGATATTGTCAAGGTTACGTTCCCAAGTTCGTTCCCTAAGAACCCCTGCCAATCTAGCCAAGTTATTTTCTTATTAACGCAATTAATGTGCGAGGAACAAGCGCAAAATAAGTTTTTAGAAAATGAATTGTCAAGGCTACAGTCACTAAGCTGGCGCTTGCAAGTGGGAGTTAACAATGGACGCTGACTCTCAGCAAAATTGAACATAGATCTATAATTGAGGCTAACCCTCACACTGCAGAAAAAACTGTATTATGATGAAAATATACTACGCGTTGACATGTGGTTTCATGTTCGTGATTTCAGATGATTTTGAGTTGATGTAAAATCTTTCAAAAGTTCGTCCGTTGTGTCATATTCACTTCTCTCAGTCCAAACATGGAAAATATTGACTTCATGTATTTTTTTTCCTGGAAGGAGAAGAGCCAGCGTAATGTGCTTGCCGTAAAAGTTTATTATTACATCGTGGCTGGACTAAATAGAACTTATTCGGTGAAACTTTATCGCGACTTAGAACGTGTAAACATTTCGAAGTCTACTGGAGAAAACGTGCTTTTCACATTCTTTACTTCCGCCGAGCGATCACATGAAATTTTTTCGGGCAACTTGGAGACTGTCTCCTCAAATTCCATCGGGTCAGCGAAAGTTCAACGTTAAAAACTTTAATTCGAGAAGCACTTGGGCAACAAAGACTATTTTTATTATTGTCTTTCACTTGGAAGAATTGCGCGACTCGCCGTTCCAAATGGAGCACTTTGCTTTGGGCCCCACGGTTTTTCAGCACTCGATTGGGGCCGCAGCGAGATGGATTAGCTTTCGGGAAAGGTCGTAAGAAAAAGAATTATTCATGGCCCGAGGTTCTTTTGCGGTTTACGTCGATCACTGAGGAGGAATGAGGGTCTCGGGAATGGGCCATCTGGGAAATGACCAAATGCTGGGCAGCCTTGATTAGATCAGCAAGTGTAAGTTAGTGTTGGTGTCGTGGCGGTGGGAGAGTAGGAGTTGGGCACAGAGTAGGGGTGTGTGGGAGTCGGGAACAGAGTAGAGGTGTGTGGGCATTTAGCTTGGGTGTGTGGGAGTCGGGCAGAGAGCCCTGATGTGTGGGAGTCAGAGAGTGTGGGTGTCGAGGTGTGCATGCAAGTGTCTGGGTGTGTGGGTCCGCCTTTGTGACCTTTTGAATAGAAGCGCAGTTTTTTGTGATGTCGCTCAATGTCACTCTATGACGCTGGGTGACAAGCGACACGGATTTGCAAAGGATTTGCACAGACCTTTATTGGTCTGAACATGGACAAATATCTAGCAACAACTGCCAGAGTTAATTTGCAGATGTGTCGAGGTATGGACCTCGCCACGACCGCTGTTGTGTGAGCATGCTCTGGCATTTCCTTGCGCACGGTTTCCTTTTTCAAGTTTTTTAAAGTAAAAAATCTCAAACGCACTACAACCCTGATAAATTTGCTATAATGGAGTAAATGAGTTTATTGTTATTATTTCCTGATCAGCTCTATAAAACTGGACTTCAATTCACAAAATAACGCTCAGTCTCTTTCATAAGAGGGTGGCTTAAAAATCTGGCATGACCCATTGGTCAGTATTCTAATATACTAAAGTAGTTCTTTTGGTGCAACCCTGTAGGATTCTCATTTATTAGGAAAAATATTCCTGTTTACTACCAAAGGAAAATCTTTCTCACTCTTCGTTTGGTAGCATAATGAAAGCATGACATTATCCTTTGATCGTACAATAACATATATATGTAGTTAACTTGAAAGCGGCTCAAATTGATTCAAAATATGCTTTCAAAATTAGTAATCCGAAACCGATAAGATTGTTTTTTAAAGACAATTTTTAGGAAGAGTGATGCATAGAGGATATTTCATAACCACTAAAGCAAGGGAGACGCTGTCGTTGTGGCTTGATCTCACACGACCTGTTGCGTGCCACAGCAGAAGGGAGGTCGTGAGCGTTGCTGTCGCATGAGCGAGACTCGAGTGCGCGAGACCGTCACACCTCCTGGCTCTTTAGTACACGGGAGGTGAAGTTCAAGTCCTCACTCAGACATAATAAGCCCAAGTTTTGAAGTCACAGAAGTGCACACAATCGTGACGTAAGGCGAGTTTTGAGCTGGTCTAGAGATGCTTGAAAGTTATCACGATAACTTCCTAAAAGTGTTAGAAGCGTTAATGAGAATATTGATTTTTAATCAGTGTAGCCAGTTAGGATAGAGTGCGGGTTCTACAAGTTCAACGAGTAGTGAGGTTCCTCCTGTAACCTCTCCTGCCCTTCCTCGTTGTTCATTCTTATTTCCATTCGAAATAAAAATGATTTTAGTTAGGCCTCATTTTCAGTTTGTTTGTTTGATTGTATGTCTACCTTCAAAATAAATAGGAAGATAACATTTATGCTTTCAGCAATGGATAGATGGTCTCTTAATTTTAAAGTTTTTTTCTAGATGTTCAAATGCTTTTGAAAAATTTGTGTGATGTTGAAAATAATTGCGGAAAACGAAAACAATGTTCACACATTGTTCTTAATTCATGACACGCATCTTTTGTAGTTTGATTCTCTTTTGACGCGCTTTGTAATACCTAGGTGAGGAAAGGTCGTCCTAGCTAAATAGATATACATTAATGCGGCCTCTAATATGTGCAACCCCGGTTACAGGGGTCATGAAACAGGGGGGTTACAGGGGTCATGAAATGACTGCTAAGTCTATTCCTACTGTTATAGAATGTCCTTTTACAAATGCCGTTAGTTGGTCTCACTGAAAACATTACGGTGTCGAAATGTAAAAGCTTGTACCTCCTGCTGTGTAAGTGAATGAGTAAAATTCGTGTGTTCTTGTCTAGCATGAAACACTCAGTTTCAATATACAGGGTGCTAAAAACAAGACACACAAACTTTGACGGTAGGCCGGGACAAGCACTTTTTTATGACTGTCAAATATTTCAAAACTCCATAGTAGTCAAGAAACTGAGGTTTAATGTTTAACTTTCGAGCTCAGTTTATCAAATTTTAGTGTCTTTATAATGTAAATTTAAAATTAAATATTACATTCAAGTTTGCTAACACTCGAGAGTTTAGGGTTTACGAATCAATTCTCGGTGCGACATAATGTTGACACCATAGCGTCTTGGTGAAATGAAGCAACGGCGAATATGCAAATGGCTATAACAGTGCGGCCATCAGCAATGCTGTAGGCGTTGCTAGGTTGTATCAGAAGCGTTTTCCCAATCGATGTTTGCCCGAACATTGCATGTTTATAAACACATCGTCGTCTACTATAAATGGAAGCATGATCGTGAACAGAAGAGGTTATAGTCGGCCCAGGGAATTACGTGACGTACTTGAGGGCGACATGCTGTGAGACTTCCGTGACAAGCCTCATGCGTGCATCTGAGCTGCAGCGCGTGACTCAAGAACACCAAACCATGTCGACGTACAGCACGTTTTCAATGACTACAATCTACATTCTTACCATTTTCAGAAGCACCATGATCTGCTCCTGACCGACTACATCCCTCGTGTGCAGTTTGTTCTATGTTGCCTGCGGCAAGAGCAGGATGAAGGGAGTTTCTTGAAGCACATTCTCATCACCAACGAAGCCACTTTTACTCGCAATAGAACGTTCAACTCCCGTAACTTGCACCACTAGCGAAAGGATATCTCTTATGAAGTGCATCGGTTTAACTACCGAATTTAGTTTAGAGTCAATGTGTGAGCTGGTATTACCAGCGTCTATCTGATTGGGTGATGTCGAGTCCTGTAAATTGCCCGGCTTACGTCACGCTTTGGAGGGACGTGTGGTCTGAACTGCTAGAGGATGTGTCTCTAGGTGTTCGTTGTCAAATGTGATTCAGGACGATGAACCTCAGGTCCATTCCCATAGGAATACTCGACAATATTTGAACGACGTGTTTCCAAAAATATCGCCCAGGCGTAAAAAACCCGTTGCGTCTTTTTAAAATCCCGACATGAGTCCTTTAGATTTCTTTTCCGAGGGCGACATGGAATCATTGATATACGAAACACCGCTGGAGTCTGAGGGGGATCTTGTCACGAGGAGCAGGTAGCATTGCAGAAGGACCAAGAATTTTTTATCGTGTCCAGCAATCCATTTGGAAGAGGTATCACTAATGCTACGACCGAAGGGGCAGTGTTGTACTGCACACGGGACGCAAATGTTAGGTCATCACTTTAGAGTTCGCGACTCTCAAGAAATAGCGATTATTTTCGGCATTTTTTGACAAAAATCTCTACAGGTCAGCAATTTGGCAAATTATACGTGCATTTACGGTTGAGCAAAAATGCTTCGAGTATGATTATGACACGGTAGGTGTTTAACCAACATGTTTTTCCGTGGTCTGTAAAATGAGCAGCTGCGGTCTTTGGAGTTCGTACGATTGCGTACACATCGTGTCTGCTTATGTTGGCAAACATTTTTCCACACATCCTCGAATGCCTGTGCGATACTGTGCGAATATAGTCATTGATTAGCGGATCACGCTATAGAGGAAATTTTTCAAAATTTGAGCATCCAACAACAAAACATTATCTTGTTTCAAGGAGATATCTAACAGTTTGTTAAAACTTGCAGCATAGCTAACCGTAAGTCACAAAGCAAGAATTCAAAATATCCCCAGAGACGAATCTCTTAGCAGATTAAAGCTAGCACGCCGGCTGAAATAGAGAACGGTCACGAATTGCTAACAGAGCTGTCATTAAACCGTTGTCACGGAAGCTGCAATGATGGGCCCAATGCAACAATTATTCTCTGGTCCACAGTATTTGCTGTTCGTGGGCAGTAGTGTCCTTAGTTTTTCTTCTCAATGTCACGGGCATATCGAGGGAAAATTTCATTGAAGTTTGTTGCTCTGCCTATCATTAAGTTTAGTGTCCTAATGTAGCTTGAACTTGAAACTAACATGCAATACAAGTTTGAGACTTTTATCTCAAAAGATTTGACGTGAAAAATTCGAGCAAATATTTTTATTGAAAGCTGTATTATAACAGCCGAGTTGTAGAATGGTTTTTCAATTTCTTATCCTAAGGTGGAGTGAGAAACATGCAAGTTCAATGAATAGTTCGTTTCTTCTGTGACAGACCGGTCTGTAATAAAAGAAGTACGCAGGTAATGGTCATATAACCATGTTTTCTATTAAATCTCAGTTATTTTTGTGAAAGTTATTCGAATCACAGTTATTTTTGCAAAACAGAACCGTTCCCATCAAAACGATAGGATCACCCAATTGCTAGAAATTTATTTTGCGAATTGCTTTATTCACTTATCCCTAAAACACGCCTGCAATAGTTTTAGCTTTCAAAGCTTCCGAAGGCTTGAGGAGGGGCGAAAACTTAGACATTATTCTTTAAAACGAGTAAAAATGATGTTCTTGTATGACAAGTGCACCACGTCTATCTCTCAAAGACGTTCTATTCAGAAGAGCTCTCAACGTCCTTTTTTAAAAATCTATTAATGTAAATTTTAAAGACACCGTACACCTTTTTCGGTCAAATGTTCAAAAACTTGTTTTGCTCCAAATTGAAGCTATACATGTGTTGAACATCCACAATAAATTTTACAGACGTGTGCACAATAGAACGCTCACTATGGGGGTGGACTGGCGGTGAGGAGCTGTTTTTGTTGTAAAAAAAGTTTTTTTGTGCAAAACTTTATTACTTTTGAATAACAAATCTTTTAGAACTTTTTCAATCATATAAACGAAAACAGCAAAAACTTTTTTACACACGATGTTTTTTTGTGAAAATGTCATTTTGTTTTTTCCGCTTCTGTGGAAAAATAAAATGTAATTTTGTGCTACTCCTACAATTTTCAGTGTAGAGAATCGAGATATTGCTTTTTTGAAAGAAGAATAATAGGGCTACAGCGTTGAGGCTGCATTTTGAGATGTACGAATTAGGTAAAAAATGGCAGGTCGTCAGAGTAGAAAAAATCGAGTTTTTTGTCAATTAAAAAAATCGATTTTTGCATTCAAAATATTTCAGAAACCAAAACGAGCTTCTAACACTCCTACCTCAGCGTTGTTGCTCAGGTGTTTGTATTTCAAATGACACCTGTTTCATGTCTATGGGTTGAAATTTGTGTTAAGAGTTGGGTTTGCCGTTTTCTTTCCCGTAACTCATTTTCTATGAAGCGAATCGAAAATTTCCCATAGGATGACCCCTATTTTTCTCATGCGTTTTACCAGTCTATCAAAGTTCCTAAATATTGGTTCACAAATGAAAAAAAAGTGCAAAAGGTGTACAGTCCCTTCGAGTTAATTTCAAGATCAACGCGAGGTAAATCTCATAAGATTTTCCAATACTGCAGATTAAGATTTTCTGGACTAGCCTCGTCTGCTGATCATTCGTCAGCTGACCCTCATATAATATTGATGTGTGGGATTCAAAATATACGACATTTTTATTAGCACAGGATTTCATAGGCGCTGTATTGAGCCTCAGTGAACGGATGTGTGTGAAAATGCCACCTATTGATAGCTCGAGTATTCTTATCGATTAAAGATGTTGAAAATTACAACTGACAAATATTTACAGCTTCTCAATGCATAATTAATCCATAGATTCATTATACACAAGTAATCAATACCTTCACGTCTAAGATCTGAATATATTGATATTGTTTGCCGGTAATAGAAAATTTTGTATCAAAAGCGTTCTTTTCGTAAAGGGCTGAGGCTAACGGAGACTTGATAAACTCTAAAATGATGTGAACATATTATTTCCTGAGTCGAGTGAGAATTTAAATGACAGCATACTCCCATGAATGAATATTGTCGAAATTTATTATGTGAGGAAGCGCTCAACTCTTGAGATATTGATTTCCATAAAATGCTTTTTCACATACATTAGAGGTGAAGCTGAATTGGTTACTCATGTACTTTCTACATGACAGGTAACAAAAAATGGAGGGCAAACAATTCATGAAATTCAGTTAGTGTTGAACAAATATCCGCACTACTATCCTTCTTTTGAAAACGTACTTTCACTATATTCACACACAAATGCTACCGTTCTCTTTAACCACAAATGATCAATTTTGAGATGGGGAAAGTATTAAAAACGTATGCAGAAGATGCTCATTATGTTGGAGTAAGAAAAATAGTCACAGAATGAGCATAATTAAGAGAGTCCCATAAGTTTTACCTTATACTTTCCTCAATTCCGCGTTCATTTATATCTTTTATTAAAGTTCTTGATCTGCTATGAATTTTTGATCATCCATTCCTTGTTGCCAGTTACCGAGTCGTTCTTAATTTTTCAGTTGATTGAAAATCAAGAAATGTTTTTAGTAATTTGGTAATTTAGGAGACAGCTAACAATAAAGTTCCAGTTTAATTGAAATTTGCACATTCATCTGTGTTGAACACTTTGTTCAACTGTTGAGCACATGCGTGTATTTTTTGTTCAACCTGTTCTCAGCATTTGCATATATAAACTCACAATTTAGATGTTATAAAGCTCATGGTGTGCGTTTGGCTTCATGTCGTTAATTGTCTGAAACTTCTAAATTTTATGTTTTAATAGTCAAGCTAACTTATAGTGGCCTGCTTACGGTGACGAATTATAACGTCGTTCTAGTGGCAACTTCGTTCTAAGAAGTATGCCATCACTGAAAAAAACTATTTGCCCAATGAACCTCAAATGAATTTTTTAGTACACATTTTAAACCCTGTGTCAAGAAATTTTTTCGTTGCTGAGATCCGATTTGCCACAATGAAGTAGAGTCCTTGATTTACTATGAATTTTTGAGCGTCCATTCCTTGTTTCCAGTCATCGAGTAATCCTTAATTTTTTGATATAATATATGTTTGGCCCCTAAAATTGTAACGTTAGATATTCATTAAACATTCGATACCTGCAGCAGATCTCATCACACACATTGGCTCCCAAGTGGTTAAATTAAAGCCATTTCGGAACTTCACAGGCACTGCTATCGTCTCCAGCTCAAAGAAGAGACTCTGCAGAAGATGATTTGAAAATCATTCACGGCGTTGTCGAAAAATATCCTCCGATAAAACTGATGTTTGAGAGCCGCTGCTAGTTATAGGAGCTCTCTCAGATCACAGCGCTCCTCTTTCATCGCTAGGAGTCATTATGAAAAATTATTCATGAATTGCCGCGAGCCTGCGTCGAGATCTTATAAGCCAAACGAGGTTGCTCCCAGTCTCGAAATCTTCGAGTTTATTTCCCGTCACAAGTGAGCGTCAAAGGCGGTGTTTACATTCAATTACACCAAGGTCTTCCCTGTAAAGAATCTTCATGGTTCACCGACTTTAGAAGAGCCTGAGAATGGTTTGCGCTATTTCACAGTACCGAGATCAAAAAGGTGAAACTGTTTCAGATCAAATAAGATTCGACAGTATCCAAACAAGAAAGGTTAGACAGTTGCGATGATGCTAAAGTGAAAAAATCCTTTGGGTTAAGGCAACAGTAAGGTGATGTGCAAGAAAAAATTTCATGCAAATGACAATGAGACGTATGAATTGGCAGTTCTCAAACAGAGCCTAATCATCACTGTAAATAAATAACATCAAAGGCAAAATAAGCCCGCATGAGTGCACAAAATGAAAAAAACAGCATTTTTCGAGTCATTCTATGTACCGGCATCGTTCGGCGTTCCCATTTGTATCCGAGCGCCAGTTCGTCTGCATCGTTCATCTCACTTACTCCTTAGAAATTTCATCTGCCCTTTTACGTTCTGAAATATAGTGTTAACGTTAATTCTGCCTCTGGACCGTCTCCTTCAACTCACGCTGCACGGTGGAGACGGGGGAGACGATGCCGCCTCGTGCGTCGGTGCCCGAAGAAGCGGGCGTGCGTACCACGCATGGCTATGATACAATGTATGGCCTCCTAAAGCTAATGAACTGGTCGCCCTTCCATTCACGTATTGATCCAAGCTCAGACACTCAGCTTTCTGGGTCAAATCATGAATGCTTTATGATCTGCTCTCTCCTCATTAGTCTCCAACTTTCAGAGTAAACGAACGCTTTTGTTTAGATCGCTTGAAAAATATGTGAAGTCTTCTGTCATCCAACTAGGCACTTCAAAAGACATTAGAGCGTCGTGGAGAGTATAAACAGGCCTTGAAATTAAGATTTGTTTTCGAAGAGCATGCGATTTGAAACAAAACTCCTCACTTAAAGTCATTGTTATACATAGATTTCATAATTTCTCAAAGAAATATTTGACGTGCTAGGAGTTTCAAAAGACTTGAACTCATGGTTTTCATGATGAAAGTATTATTCTAAAGCATTATTTTTAAGACAAATGAAACAGAAAAATGAAAAGAATGTGGTGGCGTCTCGTTTTAGATTCGAGTCGGGATTTAGAAATCATTTCAGTTTCATTGATTTTATACTTTCAACAATATAGAGATGACATTTTTTAGCCTGAGTAAAAGCGACGAACGCTGTGTGGGCGATCTACTTCGAAGAATAAGATAAAAAATTCCAACGTAATTTCACGAAAATAAAGGTATAGTTGCGGTATTAGGAGCCATGTTCAGTTCCTGTATTTCAGCCACCCCAATCTGAGAACACGGGACTCCAGAACCTTACCGAACGCTGCCCCAAAGTTAGACTCGGCTTCCTTCCAAGCAGAAATGAGAGACAGATTTGGTCTTGACATGCATGCTGGTTCTCTTAAGCAAAGCGCTGCAAATTTTCTTGACAAATTTATTGGCAGATTAAACAGTTTTCTTCAGTCAGTGTCCTGAGTTTGACCTGGCGACAATGCTTCTCACTATACGACGGCGACATTCTGATGCCTCTGACAAGTAAGAGCGCAGAACTGTGGTTCGCTATTTCTCGCTCGTGCCCACTACTGAAGTAAAATTTAAGATTTGAATTTTTAGTTAAAAAGGGATTGCATGGTATGACCGTCCAGAGTATACATTATTTCCGGCAAATAGTGAGGCCTGCGTTTTCCTGTGAGGAGATCTTCCGGCACTTAGAATAACTTACAAGGTAACCTGGGTTGTCCAAAAGAAATAGAGCGAAAGATATCTCGAAGTGTGATGACTTAGTATTATACAATAGTAAAAAATTAAAATTCAGAATTTCAAAAATTAAAATTCAGCACTCGTTTCTCCCATATGCTTGAGTCGTGAAATATTTTAAGTCGTCAAAGAAATTCAAGTTTATAAATCTTACACGTACACTTTAAAGTTGCGGCACTCATTTTTTTTTGCAAGTTTCTGTAGTGGGAAAGTAATAAATTTCATAAGAATTGTTCATACTTCTCTTTCTCTTCTTAAGCTAACTTTCTTGGTGAAAAGAATATTGGAGGGTTATTGTACTAAGGCTATTTAGAAATCATTTTTTAAACTGCTTAAGTGACTTCATGATGATTAAACAAATTCATTATACTGCTCAAATACTTAAGCAAATTCGTAATAAGAAAACTTATTTGGAAATAAGAAACTAAAAATTGCATGTGAGAATACAGAAAAGATTCAGTCGTTAAAATCATTGAGTTTTAATTCCCTTTTGTAAATTGGGCGTACGCAGCAAAAAGAAGTTGCAGGAACATTGACGCAACCAAAAGCTGATTTCGCTTTGCGATTTGAAAATACTAAACGCTTTTCTGTCATGCGTACCAGATATGTTGCGCGCTCAAAAACCTGTCGTCGCCGCTGACAACAAAACCTTGACAAAGTACGAGGAGCCTGTGTTCATTACTCGTTGAAATTTTCCGTTGCGAAAGTTTCCGTGGCTCGAGTTTTCTAGGAAATGTATCGGTGCGGCGGGCTGTCAGGCCTTCCTGTTGAGGGCTGCCACTCGTACCCAGGGCTAAGGCAGTTATTTACTCGGAAGTGAGGGGCGGGCAGCTTTAGTGAAAGCTTTAGTTCAGCGCTTTGGTGCTCATCGTTAGTGCACAGGGGAGGTTCCTCTCTCTCTCTCTCTCTCTCTCTCTCTATGGCGTACGCTGAATGGGTCGTTATGGGCTAAGATATTTTCAGGGACCCTTTTCCAGGTGCTTGGAAGCAGCCGACGCCAGTGCCCAACTTGAAGGTCTTTTATGTCCAGTGTTGCACCCAACTCTTCTCTAAACATCGAATAAAAGCTTTGAGTCTGCATTTTGCGACAATTTGAAAGTTCCTTTTGAAGATTTCGATTACTTTGATGGTGCACGTTTCATGGAGTGAATCGGCTTCAAAATCTCATGGTAAATAAATAAGAAACTGATTGAATGCTCACACAAGGAAAATTTTATTTTGAGCATCGAAGAGATACAAGCTTTAGACGCAATACTGGTTGAATGTAGGCTACTTCCATCAGCTTTGCAACGGAGGCACGAGATCTCTCATGTTTTTATGCTGTCTGTTGTACTCGAGGTCAGACCATTATCAGTCGGTGCTCTTCGAAGGAAATGAGAAAAGCTACTGCAACATTGCATGCTGAATTATTTCTCAACTGCTGAGATGTTTTCTACTTTAGGAGACATAATATGGAAACATTACCATATCAATCAGCAACAAATGATGCTTAGTGCATCAAATAATAATGTAAGAAAGGAATTTAAGCTTGTCGAAGTTCGGTTGTCACTCACCTATGGCAGCGATAATTCTTACAACGCGTCCTGGTGTGAGTCCTGGTGTGAGTCCTGGTGTGAGTGCTGGTGTGAGTCCTGGTGTGAGTCCTGGTGTGAGTCCTGGTGTGAGTCCTGGTGTGAGTCCTGGTGTGAGTTGGAGATATTCAAATGAAACATCTCGAAAGTAGACATTTGCTCCTCGTAAAGACTGACAGTGTCGGCACTTGCCTCAAATTAACATATGTTTACAGTCACGCTTCACTGAACTGCTGGAAAGGGCAGACTTCAGGGGTCGTAGACTGGCGACTGAGGTCAGTCTCAGGATTCGGTTCTGCTCGTTTTTTTCGCTCTTACTTTTTTTTTGTGAGTCGTGCATCCTCGAAATGGAACGCACCTGGAACCGTCTTACACTCACCTTTACACGAGAGTTTTTTAATTCTATTTGACCGTCGTCGTTCTCACATGAAATTCTTGTTGTATGTATTTCCATGTGATAGTATCGGGGAAGGCCAACAAAAAACAATAGTTACTGTTGAAACAAGCTTCGATGAAAAGAGTAGACGGAAGTGAATGAAATTTGCGCTGAAGATTAGAAGAACTTTTTTTACTTCGTTCAAAAGAAGGCCTTTAATCAAAAGTCCCAGAAAGACTGTGCTTACGTCGTGCCTTTATCGACACCTTTACCTTAATTGGGTCGCTCGAAAACAACTTTCGAGAGACAAAACTCTTGTTTTGTCTTCAGTGACAATAGACTTATTTAATCTGGCTGTTTCCTTTTTAAAACTGTCACTAACACAGACTTTTGTTTGGAAAAAATGGGCGCTTTTCGACTTCATGGCGTTTTCCTGACAGTCAAGACTGTATTTTTTCTTCAAAATACATTGTTTGGACCTTCAACGTGTAATTTTTCTGAATGAAATTTAAAATTTGAACTTTTACCCAATCGCTAGCTTGTTTTTTGTTAACTTTAGAAATGAACACTAAGTTAACAAAGTTACTTCAGGCGCAGAAGACTTGGAAGCCTTTGTATTAAAATGATTACACTGAGAAAATGAACGCAATACCTTTCCTTATGTACTTATGTGAAAATGATAGTCAAATTGGGAGCTCACAATGGCGCAAGACACATGCTGGTGTCAAGCTTATCGCATCTTATCGCAGCAGTCGGACATGATGGAATCAGCCTTCAATACATCAAAGACAGTTTTCCAGTCACAGCACCACTGAT
>JACJUY010000111.1:0-16190 GCA_014220935.1 Platorchestia sp. MABIK | reverse complement strand
TTGAGGTGTTTTAAAATCCAATGTATCGACGTTTCATGTTTGTACTTTATTGGAAATAAATGTTTTTTCTTTTTTTTTTCTTTCTATTGACATGACTGTTTAAAGAGAACTATTTTCTGAGGACATGCGTCAACTAGTGGCATAAACTTGTCCTTTACATGCAGTTAGTTAAGAGGAGTGATCGAAATAAATCGACTCCCACCATCTTTTACTTCGCTGTAACAAAATGCCACCATAATGAGGAAGTGGATAAGCTGGTTGGCCTGTGTGTGGTGAACAACATATCCGTATCAAGAGATCAATAGATAAGGTCCCTCGTTGCTCATCTGTTAAATCTATTCTGAAAGACGTATTGAATCCCTTCTGGGCGAACGTCAGGAGACCTCTACAATTACCTTTATGTGAGTGTTTGAGTGCGTCCCTTGCCGAAATTCAGGTGAATGTGAGCTTAGTAACAAACGAATGAAACTGAAGAAAGTTTCCTTTGACTAGAGTCCAGAGTGTTTGACAAGAGAGGAAGTAATTTTGGCGTTTTAGTACTTGCACACAAATTCACAGAGATGTTAATGAAGATGTAAATTTGAGCTGCCGACGGGAATAATTGTACTGACTTTGAAAATTGAATCACATCTAAAATCATTCCGTGATTTTCCAATTTCATTAAGGTAGAAAAGAAAAACTTTTCAATACATGACATTACGCTGTGCTTCATCAGATCGAGAGCATGATAGAATTCTCTATTTTCCTTACACTGCAATATCTCCGTCTTATATGTCACAATACAATGCCTCTCCAGTCTTGCACAAGTTGAGTTGCCATCTGAGTGTCGAGTACAGAGAGCATTTGGCGCAGATGGAAGAAGTGTATGGAATGGCGAGGAGTGCTGAGCATGATAAAGAGAAGACTGATGTGTGGCAGTCTCGTGGCCTCAATACAGTGCAGGAATTGCCATTATTGACGACTAAATTTGATTGCAATAGCCCACAGAAGAGGTCAGCAGATTCACTGATGTGCTACAACGAAACCTAACGAAAGCTTTGAAAGACTCACTTGAAGAAGGGTAACTAATGGAAGAAAGAGCTGGAATGTTTCTCAGAGTTTTGAATACATGAAAGGAAAGTAGCGGTATGAATACATTCAATAAAGTACGAAGCTGAAATTTCTAAGCTTTCATTTTGCGTAGAAAATACCCGTTCAAAAACAGGGGTTCGAAAACTAATGGTACACACTTTGACAGTAGAGTTAAAACTTCAATGAACAAATTGCTCATTAATAAGTATCAATAAAAAAATTCCTAGTTTTCGAGTTATCGAATCTTGAAGTTGAGTGGGGCCCACCTGACAATGGAGGGGCAGTCCTCGGAGTCGTAGGTGATGGGAATTGATTTGATTATATGAACTTTATGACGGAGTTGATATCGCAGTAAGAGTTCGAAATGTCCACTTGCTACGTCAATGCAGGTCTGGTTACTACACAAAAGCGATTCCCAGACAGGAACAAACACTCGAGGATTTTTCGCAGTGCAGCGTCGGGTATCCTTCCTACAAGATTCATTTCCTTTTTTTTTGTCGGAGCTATTTTACGATGTTCACTGATCTCAGGGGGCCGTTAAAGGAAACAAATGTTGCCATAATTTGTGAATCTAAGACAATGCTAAGAGCGAGACATTTCCTTAAAGACCTACAACCATTACGATTCGATTTCTCGAAAACTAGGAATGTTTTGATTTCCAATTTTACATGAACAACACGTGCTTACGATTTTTTTATATCTATTGATAATGCTTACTCTATTCGTTTTCTAACACCCTTCGTATATTCTTATTAAATTAATGTTCGTGAATTTGTTGAATTGTTACATTCTGTTCCTATTTCGGAATTTAACTCATAACTTTTTGAGTTCACGCCTCAGTATCATCAAATGACCATTTACAAGGTTTCACGACTAAAAATTACCTCTGCTTAGTATATTTTTTAACAATGCATAGTAGCATTCACATGAGCCTTGAAACTTGCACCGCACATAGTTAATATTTTCACTAATTCATTGAGCAATGAAGGCGTCTTAGGACAAATTTAGAATTCCATTCACATTAATATTCGCCGCAACCTGAAAACGATGTCTGTTTACACGAAACAGTAATGAATGCACGGCAAAAAGTATTCCATATTGTAGTTCGCGCATCATATTTGCTCGTTGCAAAATATGAATAATGAAACATACTAAGCTTCAAAAATTTCATGACAACCATAAGGCCCCAAAATATTTGATACAAAGGTGAAAACTTTACTCAATACTACATGGTTGCCCCCCAAGAAAAATAACATTCTATATTTTGTACGTGGGTGAGTTTCTCGTCCCTCTAACGCTGGGACTCTAGCATTAACATTTTTGGAGCAGCATGGGATCAGTATTTTGATGTCCTGATCTTGACGTCAGGAGTAAAGTGAATGTATTTACGAACACCAATACGCAATTTCATTTCATGACCGGCCATAAAACGCATCCTAGGTTCATGATCGCCGCAGTGTCGTGCGAGCTGCGAGATCGAGGCGTTTGATGCTCAGAACATCAAATTTAAAACGAGCGCCGCATCATGTTTACCGAAATTTAAATCGAAAGCGTTAGGTGCTGCTTTCAAAACTATCGTGAACGTTCTGCTGCTAAGGCTGAAGCCTGGAGTCTCAAAAATTGAATTTTTTTTGGAGGAACGTAAATATTGTGCGAATTTTGTGTTCGCTGTCAGAAAACCATGGCTACAAACTTGCTTATTCCTTGACGGCTGTAAGTTCTTGGCCTAGAAGTGACAGCCAGGGTTTCTAGCTCCGCGGCTCTGCCGTCAAGCTTGTTAGGTGAAGTTTGGCTTTCGAATTGCGTTTCGAATTCACACAAGGCGTGCAGTTCCCGTCGACTTCGAACGCCAGAGGGTGTTCAATTTGGGATAAACTATTCACAGTGAGGATTATTGTTTTTGTGGGAGCAGCAATGTAAGCAATATTGCTCGCTGAATGACTCTGAATTTCATTTACATTTTCGAAGCAGTATGTGATCAAATATTTCGAAAGAAAACTTTTATTTACAGCAAGGGAAAATGCTCATTTTCGTAAGCGCATTTCTTGATGGAATACTCCTAGTTCAGCAGTAACTTGATCTTTTTTGATTGAAAAATGTCTGAATTCGGTCGTAAACGTTACGTAAAACTGCTTCTCAGGCTTAAACAAGGTACATAAAATGTTATCAAGTGCATTGCGTCGAGGGTCAGGTTACTTATGGGATCAGATCTTTCGACATCGTAGCGTTCACTCGTGAAAATCCTCCTACGCGGCATGTATTTTCAATAAAAATGAGACGGATATGTGTAGAGCCAAGTAGCTTTACTCGGTAGTAGTAGTAGAATGTCGCTGTAACGTTTTTTGGAGTAACAGTTTCTTACAGCTGGGGCTACAGATTATTGCAAGTGTATGTTGAGTCGCTTGAATAGAATGTTCTAACAAATAGCGTTTTTATTTCAATGTGATTGATACATTTCGTGCTAGACATTGGATTTTCAAATACCTAATGATAAATACCAAGAAGCAATGAGAATACCTCGGGTTAGGCTAGGTCTTAAGTCTAGGTCGAATTAGGAATATTTGGTGGCGTTCTTTCCCAAAGTTAAAAACGCGCTTACCCTGAGGATGAAGTAACTACTTTTCGCATGGAAGGGTGGTGCTCTCACCACTTGGCTACGGTTGCCCACTGAACCAACTTTCTTTTAAAACAACAACGTAAATTGAAATGACTGAGTTACCATGGAAACCACGTATGTAGGCAGCAATGAGAGATGCACCGAGCGTGTGGAACCATTATTAATGCACACACAGGCCTACACGCTGCATAATGAATGATCTTCAACGATCAAATACTCCAGATTAAGCATAAAGCATAGCCTCATGCTTGCATGTATCGACGTTTCCGAGAGCTGTTCAACAATTCCCGGCGCACGTACGAGTACATACAGTGGCCAGTCTTAGCATTGACCAGACAAACATATGCAGACCAGCCCTGAGCTTCAGAAGTGCTGCAACGAAGGAGAAACTCAAGCCAAGGGAATAACGATCAATAATGCTTGTGAATAAATGAATAATTAAGGACTGATTTCAGTTTAGTTATTCCTATTAAGGAATCCTAAATTGTTTTAAATAAGGCAGAAGTTGCGAGGCTAAAATTCAAGGAATTTGCCCATTGTGGGGAATTTTGCATGAAATACATTTACACATAAGTTCCTTTTCTCAATTTTCTGATTTTCGTAAATTTTCTATTTGTTGCACCCCTTAAAGAGATCGACCATAAAATGTTTCGAACTAAAACTTTGTCTTAGCTCAAACAAAGTCTTGGTGTGTTAAAAACTGCTAGAATTGCAAAACAAGCCGTAGTAAAGGCAAGAACGTGCGTAAAATTATGAAAAAATATCCAACCTCAGCGGATAAAATCAGTTGTCTTACATTTATATAGATGATAAGTAAAAGTCAATTTCAGTTAAATTTTGGATATGACCTACCAACAATTTTAAAATATTTTTTCCAGGGCATTTTAAAAGTGCTTTATCGATACTCACTATTTACAGGAGAAGCGTAGAAAAAACATTTACAAGCCTACAATAGCCCCCAACAACATTTCTAAGGTGCTAAATAATCCACATTTTTAAAATTGCGACAATATCTCTCCAACGCCAGCACAAAGAGTAATGAAGTCAGCGCTCACTAAGTTGTCTTTATTTTCCCATGCGTGCACGACATAAATACCATTAGTGCACTGCCATTAATTGCGGCCCAATTAAGAGAAGTTGCTGCGACGATGGCGCAGTGCATTGCGAGTTGCCTCGGCCACACACGTCTCAAGTTGGCCAATCAGCGCCGATGGCAATACACACTCGGCAAATAGAACCCAACTTTGTATCCGTGAAACCAATTTTCACCAAATTATCAGCCCCAGTAATAACGACTCAGAGGAACATGAGGCTGTAACAGAAGGAAAGTGCAGGAGAAAAAAGAAAGGGTGTGTGGAAGAGAAGGTCAAGTTATGGAAAAGAATAACTAGTGCAGTACGTAGTTAAGCAATTGGAAGTTCAAGACAATTATCGCTTTGGCAATCGGCCACCTCTTCAATTGAATTGAGACGAAATATTTTTGTGGATTAAAAAAATATGTTATAATGTTCAAACCGTATTTAGTGCACATGTAGCGCAATTTCTGACTCAAAATTTTTGTCTTTAGCGTATAGTAATAGTTTTAGTAAGTGTTGGTTTTTGGTAACTTTAGTTTTCAGCGTATAGTAATTATAGCAAAAAATGGAAATTACCTAATTTATCATTGGTGTCGCCTTTGTCTAAACGGAAGGGAAGATTCTAAAGGAGTTCGAACAGAAAGGCTGACATTTTCATTCAGCGTAAAGTGTGGGTTCGTTGCCACTGTGGAATACCTGGAAAACTTGAGCGTAAAACAAGTAATTTCACTCCCTCAAAATGAAAAATCTCCCAAAATCGGTCATTAATAATGGGTAGATAATTTTCTTTGTTTCACAAGGAAGGCATAGGATTTACTCGAGAAGAGAATCAAGTTCTGATTCTTGAAAAAAAATCTAGGAAAGGAAATGCAAAATTTTGCCCTCCTTTAAGGAAGCTGGAAAGAATAAAAAATGTCCCCAACTCCCGGCAGCTGCTGCACGATGACAAGAGCAGCAGCAGAGCTGCGGGCAACAGACGTCAGTGAGTTCTCATGACCTCTGTGCTATTTTTGGAGAACCAAATATCACGAATAATGAATTGCTGCTTAGAATTATTGTTTCTCATAATTATTGCATGATCTGAAAGATTTACTCTCACTTTGAATTTATTCGGAGAAAAGTAAAAGTAGATGAACGAATCTAGAATGATTCTGCCAAATTAATTTCAAAATCATTTTTTAAGATTACCAGTGAAAATTCGAATAACTCTAGAGTGCTCGTACCGTGGGATATAAAATCGTCGGTGCTCCGTGTGCACAAGTAAATATGTGTATTTGCCTCTTTGTAATGATTTCCTTAGCTTTAGCTTTTCAAACATTGATGTTAATTTTTAAAAATAGCAAGATTGAAAAATATGCTGAACATAGAGCTCAAATGTGCTGTTATTTTTCTGAGATGGATTGCAAATAGATACAGTACACGGAGAAATTATTTATTCGCACAAATTCACCCGGGTTTCGGGCAAAATGAATTAATTTTGTTCAAAAAAGACAGGCTGAATTTTATTCCAAATAAATTGAAGAGCATGAATACAATTTTTCAATCATTATGTAGGCTAAGACCATCAAGATGCTTTCCACTAAGTTTTATCGCAAACACTTTTCGTTAACCTGTACTTTTAAAAATGATTAATTTCCATGTAAATTCACTCTTGTACGAAATAGAAAATAAATACATCAATAACTAAATACACACGAATGAATACATTATAGAGTTTTTACCAACATAACATAAATATTTCTTCGAAAAACAATTTTTACACACTAATTTGTGTTAGAATACTGTGGATAAAAAGAGAGTCAAGTCATAGTTTATTCGTTCTTCTTGCGCCTCTGGTCTCGGTATCATAGATACGACACAGTCGCTGTTGTGCTCTGCAGCCTCGCCCTATTGACTGACAGGCGTGCTGTCAAACTCAAGAGGAGTGTGACTGTTGCCTTGGTTTAAATATACCCCGCATGATATTAGGTGGAAAGAATCTGACATGAATCAATGAGCTGGCGTATTGTGTGCACATGTTCTGAAATATATGTCCCTGTCTTTTCCAGCTTACCTTTGCTGTAAAACATATAGTGAGTCCCATCCCAATTGACACTGCAAAAATTCCGTCATTTTTTATCTTCTTGATAGAAGTTGAAATAACATAAAATTAAAATGATCAAAGTTGTCATTTTATGAACAGCTGAATGTGATTTTTCAATACTTGTTTCAAGTACATTTTTTTGGATGAATATTCCAGACAGTAGAGTAAAACACTAGGAAAATCAAACGACAGATCCCCTAGTCACGTTATTATTATTTTCAGAATTGCCCTATGATTTCGTCCGAAACCTCTGAAGCATCTAGTTAATCTTTATTCAAGTTCATTCTGGCAGTGTTCACGAAATAATGTTAGAGGAATCAAACTGTGTTTAGTTCAAAGAATTTCAAATTTTTTTTCTTTAACCTAAGACTTGTTTGATTCAGTGATGCAGAAAGCCAAGCCCTAATTTGAATTGAAGTGTTCTTTATAAACGTTTTATAGGCTTTCACTCCACTTTGAAGGGAGCGGAATACACTCTTAACTTTAGTATTTCATCCTGGGAACATCGAGCACGATTTGCAGAGACAATTATTGTAAGGAATTTGTTTTGAAAATACAGTATTTTTGCTCTCAAGTTGAGCAGATGAGAGACAATCTGAAATAGAAGACCCACTAATCTCTGAAATAGGGCCACGAATCTGGGCCCAGTCCCATTAAAGTCGTGAACAGAGACTGATGAGCTACCAATCTGCGTTAATTTACATACGCAACGGATGTCTCCCTCCAATCCGAGAACGGTATCCAGGATGCGTGTTGCCCGCCTCAGTACAGGCGACACAAGAACAAGTTTGCACCTGAAGTTCCGTCTCGTAGCTCTCGCTCCTTAATTGCGGTGAGCTGGGTGTGCAAATGAAAGAGATCTAGAAATCAACCTTGACGAGAGCCTGAAAACTTGTTTGATTTCGATGGGTTTGATCTTCGCTCGTTTTAAAAATGCATGTAATCCTTACATATAATTGTATTCATATACAAATTTAAAACAAGTAATCGCTTGATTGAACTTGTTTCTTCTTTAGTGGATGAAACAACAGTTGTACAAGCAAGCTAGTGAGATCGTTTGCAGTTAAAGTTCCCTCAATCGTAAAGTCCCCCAACTTATAATTAGCTCGAAGCTACCTCCAACTTAAGCCGATATTTTTCCATCAACTTTCATCAGGTTTAACATAGGGCAACGGTACATAAACAGCGTAAAGTCCAGAGTAGCCCACAATAAGTGAGAGTAATATTTTATCCGCTGTGGAATCATTTGCATTAGTCATGGACGTGAACATAAGAGGAAGAAATTGCACCTAAATGTGTGCATGCACCGGTACGCAACGATGAGTGAATGCGCTCAGCAAATGCCCAGCGTGGGCATGGGATGGTGTTCGAGCCCGGAGAGAGACCATGCCGGTGCGTGGAATGGTCCCAGGTATTCATTATTAATGAGGCATTAATATTCAATGAACACTAAATCAAGCTACAGAATGAAAGCAGAGAATATCGCCTGTGCTCGGCCTGAAATAACTTGTATCAGCCCCATTCCAGCATCGATTGGAGTTGACAAATGTGCTACAATGCCAGCGTGGTTTCATTGAATTAGTGATGCAGCACAGCATACAGGTAACGAGAAGAGTGCCTGTTAATGATCTGCTGCAACAGGATGAAGAATAGGTACTCAAAGTTTTCAAATAAAATCTTTTTATCAGTTTGTTCTCTTCGATTCCAATGGAATCACGTTTTTTGTTACAAATCGATTTCGTAAGCAAAATTTTAAATGAATTGCTTAGCTTCAGAACACGTCTCTGAGAACGCTTTTACAATATACAAGTGTCCAAAGCCTAGTTATTTTCAATTAATTGAAACGCTTAGAACCTCACACATGAATGTGAGTCTCACAGGCATCTGAATTATCAACAAAATACCATTAAAAAAAATTCTATCTTGAACAAAGAAATTCAACAAGCGATTTTTGTGTATTGAGAGAATATACTTATGGTGAGGTAAGAGTGAGCGCGTCACCTAACGACGATGTATGAAAAAATACATTCTAAGTTTCCTCATGCAATGTGAAATGAGACAACGAATGCCTGTTTACACAGCTGTAGCGGAGCGGCACATATTTTACACACTTGTAAAACTTAAACAATCATGCTTGTTTGAATGTTTGCTGTTATTTTATTGTCACCGTTCACACTGCTTCCACTGATACCATTAGGCAAACTCAAACTCCCTGTTTTCAATGATAATATCAAGGAAAATATAACTTTATTTTCAATATTTGAAACATTTCCAATTTTTCACTTGTATATTCGGAGAGAAATTTCCTTCAGCTTCGCAGAAATTTTTTCTACACTCTGCATAATGGAGACTGTCCGTTACATGTGTCCATTTTACAAAAAACATTTCTCATAGACTCAACAGAGAAATCTTCATTTAAATATGTTCTAATTGATGTAGAGATACCTTATTCTCGTAAGAAGAATGCTTTCCAAACAACTACTTACCAGGGTTGAAAATTAGATAAGTATTAGAAATCAGCGGGATCAGAGGTAATCTCTAGCTTTATTTAAAATTTTACAGAACGATTTCAGTGTACGGTAAGGGGAAAGCACTGTTTGGGAATGCAAACCAACCTCTCTTCTCAAGAGTGATCGTTTTCATGATTGTTTTTCAGTTTGTGTTCGTATATGCTTATGGTTGAATGGCTATTTGTGTTAGAGTAGTTAATTTGATCACAGTTTTCAGTTGTGTTCAGTCGACCTGTGTAGGGGACGGGAAAGCTGCGTGTAGTAAATTAGACTGGCGAGGCAGTGTGGAATTTGTCAGATTTAGGCCATGACCATCGCTCACATCTTGCACAATAAGTCAGACTTAATTACGCCTAATTTACCTGATGCAATGTCACCCACCCATCTTGAAACCTACCATCGTACACAGGAACAGTTGAGAAATTGGTGTACTACACATTACCGATTACCACGTCAACAGGTATCATCCAGTAGTTTTATAGTTTTATGCCCAGGGTAAATGCACATTCTGTACAGGCACCTGTTGGGTTTGTTTTTCTTATGCGATCTCATGGTTTCTGTAGTCCCAAACCGATTTGGTCAGAGTATTTCTCCAAGTTCTGTAGTGCTTCTCACACTGAAAATTTAGAACAAACTTTAGTTAAATTGCTGCTAGGATTTTGATGGGCGAATAGATAATTACAAAATTGGAAAACAAGAATTTGACTTTCGAGTATACAAGTTTGTCTAGCATTTTGTTGGAGTGTAATAACAGGGCTCGTGGGTGTTATCTTAGAAGGAGCTATTAAAAAATTATCAAATCTAAGCGTTCAAGAAATGAAAAACGATCATGAGCTCAGAATCATTGAATTCCTTTTCAAATGGATGGAAAAAATTTTACTTTCATTTGTTTCTTCCTTTTATTTTTTCAAACGTATTACAAATTACCTACACAGATGCTGTTCGCCCTATTGAACTTTGCGAATGTATGTATTACCTCTTTCGCAAGTGGAGGAAACACGTGCTGACTCCTGACATTGAGAGCAGGAACGCTGATATTCATTGCTGTACTCGACAGCGACTGGGTCAAGTAACAACCAAGGCCAGGGCAGACGACCGTATTCTGACAAGCCGAGCTGCCATGCCTGCCTTAGCGTTTCTTGCACGGCACAATGCCAATGGAAGACTCAAAATAGCACACGTAGTCGTACAATGGTGAACGCAATACTTTTTGTTCATTAGAGCGTTAGTGTAATGACACTTGAGATTGACTTGGAATTAGCATGAATTTTGCAAGTTTAAAAAGGCCAGAGGTTCCTGGCTGAGGTCTGCAAAAGTGACAGCATTTCTGTGAGGCAGACAGATCGAAGGGACCTGGCTTGTTCGGACAACAGTTCAAAATGAAGCTAATTTGTTCGCCTTTTGTGCCCTGTTGCCCAAGTGTTCCCAGTGCCGACATCACCGGGCCTGCATGACCCTCAGATCGATGGCTGACAGAATGGAGGCATGAATTCAGAATTGGCTGCTGTGGGACAGTCTTTTTTCTGTCGCTCTCTATACTATTGGGTACATACCATACATTTTCTGTTAAAGTGTCAAACCCATTAGTCAAATGAGCTGAAATTTTTAAAAGTGATTTTAACAATCATGCAGCACAGAAAAGTTTTCGGCGATGATTAACTCGAGTTTATGTGTTTTTAGAGCTGAATCATGTTATTGTCATATAAACCAGGTGCCACTTAGAATTGAACTTATTCAGATTTGCACAGCTCTTTCGATATTTTTAAAGTACATTTTTGCACAATTTTTATCAACATTCTTAGAAGGCGATTAGCTGTTAAAAAAATTTCATAGTATAAAGTTTGTAAAACCCCAAACAAGCCAAAAAATTAAAGATTATCTGTTCACAGGGATCTCACACGATGGATTAATACGACACCACATTTATCAGTACACATAATACGTCACGAAAACCAACTTATAATTTTTTACAGCATCATACGGGCTTACTATAGTATCGTCGTGAGTGCAGTTATACTTTCCTTGAGACTACATCCCTCCAGACGCTTCAGCACGAATGTAAACAGTGTGTTATGCTTTTGGAGCGATGCCTGTCTGCGAATGCTTGAGAAGTCTTCTCTGTTACTCTCTTGTTTTTGCTAGAGCGATCGCAATTCACGTCTGTCAATATTTTCATTGGGAAGCGTAGCAGTGCTGCCTTTCCTCAGTCGTTCGTGGTGAACGTTTTGCCTCGGAGTTGTTCAGCTGCTGGATTACGTGAAGCGAACCGTGAATTTTTTCCCTCACAAATTCTGGAGCCAATATCAAACTTTGCGGTTGCCGATGGGATAGGCGACTGGGTAGAGGAATTGTGCCTTGGAATGATTTTAGGGTTTCAGTTGGGCTGTGACACGCGTCTATAACTGTACTCCTTTAGAGAAAATACTTCTATTATGAAATGAAAGTATAGAAAAATCTAGCATTAAATCCAAAATTTATTTTTGGGGGTAAATGGTACACAAAAATCTGGTTTAAAATTGTTATGGTTACCGTGGTGAGAGCTGACGAGTGCATGCTCAGTATGACTTGAGTTTTTGCTGTCATTGAGTGGTATTTAAATTCAGGAAAATGTAACCCACCAGCAATGTAAAATTTAAGAAATTCAAGTATGGGATTTTGTGGCGTACTTTAAAATGTTATGAAGTTAAAATTGTTGCCGAAAGCAATGACAGATTTTCGATCACCAGGTAAAATTTTTCATTTTTTCAATTTGTTTAAAACTTAAAGTCAAGATATTTTCAAATTCGTTATAACTTATTTCCTCATTTCTGATATATCAAGTAAAATTCAAGTTCGTCTAACGCAATTTTAACATTTGTCTAGAACCGGCACAAAAACGGATGGCAAGACTCTTACTGCATTCGAAAAGTTAACGCACTCGGCTTCTGAGAGACAAAGACAATCTCAAATAAGAATGCAAGTACAGCAACGCGATCTCGAGCCATCAGACGCGTTCAGTCTTGAATATCAAAGGTGATCGATGCAAAAGGTCGCCACGTCCAGCAGCCGCTGGAAGACCAGCGACGGTCAGCAGCGTCTGACGCTCTGAAGTTCACCCTCTCTCGCGGCACACACCGCGTCGCAAATGTTGGAGCTCTTCTCTCGGACTTGAGGCTGGTCGTCTTCTCTTTCAATGCGATAACAGCCCTCCGCCGCTCTAAATATTCCAGCTCTTTCACACGTAGCATTTGTACTCAATAATTGTATCTTCTGACTGAATTTTAAGGGCTTGCTAAATTTTTAAAATATTTTCAATGGTTAAAGTAGAGTGAAACTGTACATCCTTCCTGTGTTTTCATTCATTAGGATGTTATGAAGTAGCTGATCATGATTTATAATAAGGGTGAATTTCAAACTTTTCGAGGCGGGTTGCAGTGTTATTTTGGTGTATGTAGTACCCAATTTCCCTCGAAGATCATGTTCTTACCGACAACAAGTTTAAGGACCGCCCTCGCAGAAGAACAGTTGCGACCACCTCCTCGCTGCAGCAGCGCGCTATTCATCAGGGGGACTTTTACTCGTCACAGGACGTTATTGCTGCAAAAGCGGGCTATGTCACTTTGTACTTTTGCACGACAGCTGCACAAATTGTCCATTGGAGACTGGAGACAAGCGATTAATGTGACGCACGCGCGTAGTAACGACCGACAATTCATTACCGTCACGAGAACAGCATTTGCACTCGGGAATATTTACTCTGGGGGAACATTTGCTGTAGGGAAACTGAAGTGTGGCATGTCTCAGAGAGAGAGAGAGAGTCATGACCTCCACGGCAGGTTCAAGTTCTATGTTCGTGTCTGCTCGTGCGTTTGCATTAAACGCACTCAACTTATTGTTTGCCGGCCCTGCGCCTTCATTAAGGGACACGCTAGACCTGAGGGTTCCTGAGTTCAGGTGTGCGCCCAGCCACTGCAGCTGATCATGTCGCTGCATCATTGCAAGACTGTCATAACTCAAAAATTTTAAGTAAAGAGTTACAATGTTGATAAGAATGCTAAATTAATTCTGCGTCATTCGGCAGTAAAGTCGTAAGTCGTAATGCATTTTTGGCTGAGGGATGAAGCTGTTGATTTGCGTAAAATGATTAAAGTTAAATGATTTAGATACTTTAAAATACTTCTCATGAAAAATCACGAAATTTGAGTTATGACAGTCTTGCAATGATGTAGCGATGTGTGTTTAATAGGAGAAGGTTTTATCTGCTTTGGATGAAGCAACGTTTGCGTTTTAGAACATCGCCACCTAAAGTCGTTTTCTGGACGTACTCCATGATCGTAATCTCACCGAGGACTGAGGATACATGAGTTTCGTCATGTCCAAACACACACACTTTCATCATTGCTGCCAAATGAATGCTTTTACAGAACCTATCCTCAGATTTATATTTTTACCTTGAATAAAGTTCGTGTGGATAAATCCATGATACTACGTGTAATCAAAAATGTAATTTTATTTAAACGTGATGATGAGGCTTTCGCACATTTATCATATACACATATTATTATACACTGATAAATCAATGATACCGCTAAACAAATCACGTAGAATAAATGACAAAATCAGTACTATATTTTTATTTTTCTTGGCAGTATTGCATTCAGTAAAATTTAACGGATTTGTAACTTTAAGCGTGTGAAAGATCTCATAAGTCACTTTCATTTTGAATTTTATTCCCCATTCAGTTGAGGAGATCATCGCTACGAGCAGCCTTCATACGTGCTCTGGTCTTCATTGTGTCATTTTATATATCATTCTACAATACACCATGAGCTCTATTTTGAGTTTTAAGCTCATTTAAGGCAAATGATTTTCCATTTATCGTAGAAAACAAATTATGAACGAATTATTCATTTTTTCATTCCTATATTTCATCAAGCCAAGTTCAGATGTTCGGCTTCACTTTTCATAATTCAAGTAAAAGCTTAAGGCCCCAATTCTCCTACCGAGTTAGAACCGACTCAGCCAGCGGAAGTTTCGTCTTGCGCTCTTTTAAAAGTAAGTCAAGACACCGCAGGCAGGCAACGCAAGCGCAGAGCTCGACCGCCGTGTTTCTCCGCTTGGTTCTGACTGCAAAGAAATTACCGAAGGCCTACGTACGCTGAAATACTATACAGCTTCATAGGATATTAACTAATATTTTTTCAACATGGAGCATAGATGAATCGTACGAGTACACCAAATAAACACCTGTATTAAAAATTGTGAAAATAAGAGTTGTACAGACGATAGGACAACATATACTCCCATTAGGTTTGTTTTCTCGCTTACAGGTGTTGCCTAATTGTCATCGAATTTTAAAAGCATGCATTTTGGTGCGTACGCTCTATATTTTTACCTCCGCGCTGTTGTGTGAATACCCACCTGCCATTGAGCAACGAATGAGAGATAATTTTTTACACTAATTTTTGTGCGTTTCAGTAAGTCCAGTTGAACTGACGAGAGGGTGACGCTTCACTATTACGCCATTCTCAAAAATTGCATTGAATTTTTTCAATCAAATTTTGCCTGCTCTTGTTAGATTACATGCCAAATATTTTTATAACTCATAACATTTGCCCGACCAGCGTTCGTCAGATTCCTTATGGAGGTTGGTAGAAGGCAGGAATAGGATACCGTAGGCAGAATTCTACGTACATGAGTCCTGGAGTTCAAATGTTCGGAGGCACAATGCCATTTTAGTTGATGATGGGATAAACATCCCCACAGTGTTGTTGGAGCTGCGCTGGAGGCCCTTAAAGAGTTTAACCAATATCGCTCTCACAAAGATGCTGTGAAAGTGACAGATCGAGTCCACAGTTTGGGCTACGGAAGGAACTACGACTAAAACTGCAGAGTTATGTAGACAATTACGCCCCTCGGCTTAGCTAATAAGAAGGCGTGAAGAGAGTCCAAGTGGATAGTCTAGCTCTTAACGCATGCTCCTATTCTTTTAATTACTCGCGCAAGGACGTGAAGAGAGGAACACAAAAAGACCGTCGGTCACTCGTCTCGTTCTTTACCATCAGTCTGGTGCGAGCGTCCCGAGGCTTTCCAAAAACCCTCAAAAGCAGCAAGAAGAGAATACATTTGTTTTTTTCCCTGCGAGTGCTCATATCAAGTACATGACATCGGACCCGGACATCTCCGCTCAGGGACATCGCGGTCGCGCAACTGTTCTTATTAGCTTGGTCTCGTTTTCTTCGCTTACCTGCAGAAAAAAGGCTCTCACAGTCTTTCGAGTATTTTTCATGGATGTCTCTTTTTTGTCAATGATTTTTCAGTACACATTATCAGGCTTACTTAGTGTTCTTCACGTGCATTCTGATGAAATTCTATTCGATCTTTCTCGAAGAGTTTCATATCTTCTTCATTGTATTCCATTTCTGTTCGTTGAGCCAGTTATCTCTCAACCATTCTCTTGCATCCTGTAGTTTACCTCTTCCATCCAGACCCTTTTTTTAACCCCGCTACATCCTTACTGTTATTCCCGTCATTCCTGGAACATCCCTTCCGTCCGTGCTTCTGTCGCCGTCTCTTTCAGTTTGCAAGGAGCCCCTCTTCTCACTCGGGCCCCTGCCTCCCCGGCACAGCGGCGGCCCCCACTCAGCCCCTGCCCCTTAAAGCATCACCTGGCCGATCAATACCCCCACGGCAACACGTAGCTGACCACGCCCAGCTCTGCCTGGTGCGCTCTCGCTCGCTGCTCCACCTTGCCGCCTCTGTACCTCTCGCTCCGCACCACCCTCTCACTCATACACCAGCCACACCACCACTCACGCTCATGCACCAGCTCCACCACCACTCACACTCATACA
>JACJUY010000110.1:348255-359182 GCA_014220935.1 Platorchestia sp. MABIK | reverse complement strand
GCACAACCACGGAGGAAGGGAGGAGGGGGGGGGGGGAAGCACCACGACCTCTCCCCCCTCCCGAAATGTTGAGCTGGCGGCCAGTTTCAGTCGCCGTTTCAAGTAGAAGAATAAAAAGAGATAGCTGATAATTAATGTCTGCCAACCCGAAATTATTCATCGATGCTTGAGCATCGGCCAATGCTGTGAGAATGAGGCATTGCTGAACTTTTCGACTAATTTGAGTGAAGACTTATATATCAAGCGCTTTCGTTTTAAAACTACAGAAGTCTTGGTTTGCTACGGCAAACGTTTTCAAGTTTAACATGGTGTTACATAAACGATGGCTATTAAGAATTATCAGCGAGCTAACATTGAATTTTATTCACCGGTCATTTTATATACTTGAAATCTCTCAACAAGTTGGCAGCAAATATACTTAATTTTAGTTGCTAATGAAAATAATGAAGTTCATAAATGAATACCCAAACATCTTTCCAGCCATATTCATACGAACCTTCTCCCATAAAACCTGTTTTGCTTATATTTATGCTTTTAAAGGTTGCGTTCCTTGTTTAATAATGGTTTCAGTTAGCCTTTTTCATACGAATAAAATAGTTAAAATCCAGTTTCGCTGACGTTTTTCCTGATATATCGTTTATACGTAGATGTGAATTATTTAACTGTTTTATTTCCCCGCTGAAATTCCCAAACGTTCTAACCTCGCAAGTAAGGAAACTAGAAAATTCATTGGTTTCTTCTAACAAGACTTGGCCATGAAAATTCAGAACACCGAGCCCAAAAGAATGCACCGGATCTCAAAAATCTAAGATGCCCAAATGGGGTACGATGTCTGAATACCTGCTGCTAAAAACGTGGTCACTGGACCAACGCTAGTTCACGGGCAATTATTTACCAGTTTGCAGTAGCTCCGGGAAGAGACTGTGACGTATTTTCATTAATTTCGCCTCACACATTGTGATAAACGCAAGTACACAATACCAAATAACACGTCCAAATTCGTTATACACCGTGTAAATGCTGTTTCCGGGACAAATCTGTGTTCTTAAAACCTATATTTTCGGTCCCAGGCACTTCAAAATACTGTCGGTGCGTCGCATCGAAGTTACAGCAGCACAAGTCAAAGCGACGCCAACGGAACTCAACGAGAACGGTAGTCACAAAAATAGAACATGCTCAGTGATGAAGCTAATGGGGAATTCTACATTAGGTTCCATGAACAACTGCGTAAAAAAGAAGTCGAAGACTGGATAACAAACTTTATTAGCAGGATGTACTTAATGTAAAGCACAATTGTCTGCCAATCAAAAGAAGAGATCGCGAGTGCTCATCAAAATCATGAAACTAAAAACGGGGCACCAAAACACGTGGTATGGTCAATGCAGTAGACTAAATTCTATGCGCCTAGGCTGCAGTGACTCAGCTTAGAGTCTCTGGAGGAATAAATAAATAGAAAGCCTAAAATTATGTACAAAATTCACTGTGGACGATCAATCAAAGCTAAATTGACAAATTTCCATGGACGAGAAACTGTTGAGAAAATAAAACATTACTTAAAGAGACATTTGTGGAAATAACTCAATCGTCAGTGACTCATACACAAACTTAATTAGAAATTTACGGTAGAGAGAAATAGAATGTTTAACAATTAAAAGGCAGAGGCAATGACCTGAAATGATGTTCCAAGTTCAATAGATGATATCTCTCGTTATTTTAGGTAAAATGGCTCCATCGTCAACAGTTCTGTAAAGCAGTGCGGGCATTGGCGCTCTGCCGCACACTCGCTCCGTGTTCTGGAGATGGGTGAGCAGATGCGCTTGCAAGGCTTTCATCGAAACAGAAGAAAATGAACACTTTTTACACTGGATCAATTCTGAAGAACTTGTCTCAAGGGATTGGGGCGAGCTTTGGCTCGAGTCATCTGCACAATAACTCTTTATGTAATTGATATCAATTGAAGGAGTGACCTGAGACGGGGAGTTCGTTTGTGAGTGATTAGTAGTGAGGTGATCGTTGAATATATCAGCGTCAGGTGACGAGAAAGAACACAATGTACACATAAATTCCTCTTTGGGCAAGTGGGTCTTCACATGCACTTTGAACTCCTCTTCGTCAAGGGACTTAAATGAACATAAATCACACAGAAAATACTCTCCTTCTTCTTCGTGGACAGACATGTGAACTTTGAGTGACTTTCGCCAAATGGTTTTGAAAGTGCAAGCTGGGCAGGAATAGACCTCGCTGTTCGCTCGGTTGTGCTTTGAATCGATGTGCTCTGTTAACCTGCATTTTCTCGCTGCCGTGTAGCTGCAGTGCGGACACTTGAAAACATTATTTGCTGTAGTAACTTTGCTAACGCCAATTCTGTGTAGGCTTCGTTCATGCCTCATTACTTGTGCCTTAACTGGCGACGAGTAAGAACACCTGGAACAATGAAATACATCCCCAGAGTGCATTTTCTTGTGTACTTTCAGGTAGCTTTTCCAAAGGGTAGAAAATTCGCATTTGTCACATTTGTGTAGAGCTTTTTTCTCAGGATAGTGGCGGTTTGTTATGTGTTCGTTGAGGCGGGTCTGCCTTGTGGCGCGATACGAGCAGTGAGGGCACGCAAAGCTGCGTTGTGACATGTCCAGATGAGTCATCTCGTGCTCGTTCAGTCTCGTCCGAGTTATGGTGGCAAATTTGCACTTGCTGCACCGAAACAAGTCTCCCGAATGCACTCGACTGTGTCCCTTAATGAGGCGCTTCCATTTAGTCTTGTAGTCGCAATCAGGACAAGAATAAAGTAGAACTTTGTCAGCGCCATGACGTTTGTGAACGTGGTCCTCCAACTTATACTGCTGGTCTGTGATGAAGGGACATACCGCACATGAGTACTCTCTCCGCTCCAAATTATGGACTTTCGTCTCATGGTCAATGAGTTGTTGCTTGTCTCCTGCCACAAAAATACACTGGGAACAGCTGTGGACATCCCCGTTGTGCGACTTGATGTGCTTTTTTAGGGCTCGCACCCAATTTGTTTTGAAAGCGCACTGTTCACATTCGTAAATTTCTCTGCGGGCATTGTGAAGCACTTCCATGTGCTCTTTTAAGGTCATTTTGCGTGCAGCTGCATACGAACAATGAGGACACTTGAAGGGCCGCTCTTTTTGGTGTGTCTTCATATGATTTAAAAGGCTGCTTTTTGAGTGAGTCCTATAAGAACACTCACCACAGGACTGATACTCATCTAGGTTGTGACTCTTGGTGTGGTAATTCAAACTAGCCTTAGTGTAGCTGTAAAATTTACACTGGTCACACTGAAATTTAATCTCATTAGTGTGCCTGTTGTTGATATGCACTTTGAGATTATAAGCTGTACTTCCCCAGTAGTCACAATGGGGACACACGTGCGTCTTTTTAGATGCGCTGCTCGCTAGTGTGTCTTGAGACGAGCAACTGTTCGTCCTGATGGGCTGAGAAATGCTCTGCTGCTGCGGCTGCTGGACCTGGTGCTGCTGTAGCTCCCCACTGAGAGGTGAGCCAAGGATGGACTTCACAGCCTGTGCTGATTCCTCACTCAGGCTTGATAAGGTGCCAGGTCCTGACGATATTTCTTCCCCCTGAAACACGCAAATAGAATATGAATACTTGAGCATGTTGGTAGTGTGATGATGGATATTCTGACACAAGGGATAAACTGAAAACACAAGTGGATTACAGCAGTCAATTAAACTAGCAATGTTAGCTGTTTTCAACCATACAATGGTATTAGGGAGTGATTAAATGGTACCTATACAACATTTGAAGGCAGTTCGGTTGGTGGAATTGTACTCCAAAAACATGTCAATCCTCTGAAGAATATTGGTTTTCTGCAGTTCAACATGTGATTTTCTTTTAGATGCATTGACTTGTGAAAATGCACCAAAAAGTCTTCAAGTGTACAATTTAAACTGGCTACTGAGAGAGCATCTTATCTGCATATTTAAACTTACTACCACAAATTGTGCTGTTTCACTTGCATCAAGGAAATGTGAATACAAAATGACTTTCTTTTCATTCAAGCCATTTATGATTCTGAACAAGAAATGAAAATGAAAAAATATTGGCCACTGGAAGACTTCAAAAAGAAGAACATGCAAAATTATTGAAAGTTAATTTAGGACTCCATAGCCACATCAAAGGCTATCTTAAGAGAGCAAAGAAGAGGAACAGTTTAGTTTGTTCTGCAAAAAATAGGGAGCCTATAAATAAGGCATGTTCTCATGCAAGATAACATAGGCATTGAAACAGCAAGTTGAAAATGAAGAGGAATAAAAACTAACAGATAGCTAAGAAGGTTTAAGCACTGAAAGAAGCAAAGTAGGCACAACAGGCAAGTCCTTTAGGCCTATTTACGGCTTAGGTAACCCAAGAGTACTCTTCTGAAGGCACCAGTCCCCACAAAATGAGATAGACAAACCTCACTAGCCTAAGCCTGTTCTAAGTCTAAAATCCTAAGCCTGTTCTTCACTATCCTATGCCTGAAAGTAGTGCACACAAAAATAAAATTTGTACATTCCATCATTGAAATGAGTGCATTAAGTTCATGGCAAATTTCACCTTAAAAATGCTGGCAGGCTGAGAAGGCACCCCCTTGAAGGTCTGGTACACCCTGATGCTATGCTTCACTTCACTGCCGGCACCACCAGCATCATCCGTGTCAGTGATGACACCTTGCATGTCTTCAGGGAACAGCTCCAGGGGCTGGGTCTGGAGGGTCTGATGAAAATGTACATGAAAATATACTGATCAACCCAAAATATTAGCACTGTGAGATAAGATTTCAACCAATCAACACAGATAATTAGCACTATAAAATAAATTTTCAACCAATCAACACAGATAATTAGCACTATAAAATTAAATTTCAACCAATCAACAGATAATTAGCACTGTAAAATTAAATTTCAACCAATCAACACAGATAATTAGCACTATAAAATTAAATTTCAACCAATCAACACAGATAATTAGCACTATAAAATAAGATTTCAATATTTCTTTTTATAAATTTTGATAAAATTTTAAGGTACACTATCTCTTGTCAGAACATTTCATGCTGTTTAAAGATGTCACAAACTGAAAATGCTACAGAGCTGAATATTTCAATTTAAGTAATCATGCCATATATTTTAATGTATAAAATTATGAACAACACTAAAATAATTAATTGTAAAAAACTTCCAACTATTCAGCTCTACATTTAAAAAACCATACCCACCTCAACATTGTCATCAATGATGACATTGTACATGGACCCTGATACCAATAGCTCCACATACTCAGGAGCAGCATTACTATTTTCTGTCATCCTAATTAGCACTCTGAAAATAAAACAAATTTATTGGTAGTGCTACACATTCAAGCAAAAATTTTCACATTCCATTTTCAAATGACATGGGAATGTTTTCTCTGCAAACAAAGTATATTTTGTACACTTACTGTCTTAAGTCCTCAAGGTTATTATTAAAGCAGAAATTAAATGCAAAACAAGTGGTTGGTAATAATCTTAGAGCATTGAAAATTGTACAACACTCTCATAACAATATGGACCAATGCTTACCACAAAACATGGACTTTTGCAATAAAACTTTACTGCAAGTACTGAAAGGAGAATCCAGGCTAAAAAATTTACAGTATAGTAGTTAGTTTAGGGCTCTGTTACCATTGCAAAGATGTTTTAACAGGGGAAAGAGAAGGAACCATTATGTATGGACTAAGTAAAATACAGAATCTAAGCAAAAAGTGTGTTCCCACACAGAATGATTCATTTTTAAAAAAAGCATATCACAAAGAAATAAGAAGAAAAGACAAACAAATAGTAGCAGAGATGGTATGTAAACTAAATTGAAAGAAACAAAGTGAGCCCATAAGATGAAGTTATCCAAAAGGCCTATCTATAGCTCAGATAACCTAACAATCTCCCTTGTAAATGCAACTCCTCTTACTATATAATAAATAAACTTAACTAACCTAAACCTACAGCCTATCTTATGCCCTCTTGAGGAATAAAAAATTACAATGTATAAGTAGATACAATAAAAACTAAATGTCCTATATGAAAGCCACAAGGGTTAGTCATGAATCCAGGCTGACAAATAATATAAAGAAGAAATGGGAGGAATTAAATGTGTGAAAATTCAATAAATATTGTCTTATACATAAGAAAAGCTTTTAATAGATAACTTTTTCAATAAATTTAGTATTTGCAACATGATAAGTGAAAAGGAACTATCAGCACTGGCACAAGCTTAAAATAGTGATCAAAATCATGCTATAGTAGCAAAAGTTAGGAACACAAGGAGTGCATAAAAAAGCCTATCACAATTTACCAAGAGCTAATATTTTGCTCATCGCCACGAAAAAGTTTTGTTCACCTGAAAATATTTGGTATTTACGTACGATGAATAATCAAATAAAGTGATTTCAACTGTGCTCCCATGTAACCTTGGTTATCTTTTCTTTCAGTATCTATAGTAAATTTTTATGGAAATAAATACCAAAACCTTAATAATTAAAAATTGAAAAATCTGCTTCAATTGTTTCAATCTACAAACTACAACCAAAGTAACCCTCAAAATGATATTTTAGTCTAAATTTATAGGGCTTTCTGTACTATATAAAACTTGAAATTATCCCAAGATTAAATACTATTTCTTCACATCCTTAAGAAGTTTTTGAATTTTATGTCATTACAGCAGCCACTAAAATAAGTTATTAAAATGATAAAAATGCTGAAAAAATCATGGAGATATCCTAAGTGAACATCAAAAATTTTCTATAGTATAGAAAAATAGCCTATAGTATAGCCTATGTTATCTTGCATGAGAACATACCTTATCCATACCTTAATATTTTCTATAGTATAGTAATTACGTCATCATAAAATAAATCCTTTGTAAGTATTAAATTAATTCTCAGAAAAATAAAAATTATTTGAAATTATACACACAAATGCTATCATCAAATACACAATTGAAAAATCCTTTCCTTTCAAATTTACAGTCTAATTTCATGAAGAACTTTCAGACAAGCAACAGCAGGATGACAGTCTCACTCATAACTGATATAGTCCATTTAAACAAATCTGTTGCAACTCTAGAATACTAATTTTACATTGATGTTTGAAGTGAACTAAATAGTTTCATCAGCATCATCTGTAAGGTATCTCAATGTTGCACTAGTATGGTAACCCAACTTCTAATTTTGTAGTGGCCAGAAATTTACAATCAAACCTAATAATACCCGTCGTGTGTTTATTTATATATTTATTTATATATCTGTTTGGTGACCGCTTCTTAAGAAACATAAGATGCCTGAGTATGCGGTATCATGGATACAAAATTCCTCAGTGTAACATTGAAGGATGGCCTTACATCCATTCAGATGGATGGCATTTTATCAGGATAGGTTAGCATTGGTTAGGTAATATTGCCAGAATTTTTTCACGGGTCCACCTAGCTTAACGATGACATTGTTCAAAGAATTTCCACGGGTTCTGCTACTACCTAACAATACCCTTAGTTTATTTGTTTGGAGTCTGCTTCTTCCATTTCTCTGTCACGCTCATAAAGATAGCCATAATAACCGTATCTGTGATAGGAGTTTCACCGCTGCGCAAGCACAATAATGTTTATATCACGGATACTATTAGGATGGATATATTTGTTGGTCATCCACGTGTGGAAAGTTTGTTCAAGAAAGGTATTGAATCTCATCATTTTTGGTGGGCCGTGCATACTATACCATTTAAAAGTTTATTTGCTTCAAATGAATTTTGATTTGATCCTCGCGAAATTAGAATTGCTTCAAGTGAATTATAATTTGCTCCTTGTGGAAATAGAATTGCTCCAAGTGAAATTTGATTTGCTCTTTGTGAAAATAGAATTGATCCAAGTGAATTTTGATTTGATCTTTGTGAAAATAGAATTGCTCCAAGTGAAATTTGATTTGCTCTTTTTCAATTTAAAATCATTCCATAAGAATTTTATCGGCTTTATAATGCTATTTGATGGTATCTTAGTGAAATATACTCATATTTTTTCTTTGTGAAGTAATGTTATTTCAACAATGCGTACAAAGATATCGAGTTTTCACAGAGTGTAATTTACAAAAAAATACAGAATATGATTTTTGTTGTATTACTCCTTATCAAACCATTACACAAAGGAGTCATATCTGAGACACTTTGATCAAAGAAACATCTCAGAGAGACCGCCACGTTGCACATTGCTGCACATCATGTTGCACCTTTTGTAGACGAGCTACCGTCATCAGCAATAAGTGTCCACCTCAACTCCAAATTTCAACTTTCAGAAATTAAACCTTCAAGATGAAGTATAATAAAACAAGTGTGCGAGACACAGAGAATAATAGAAGCCTTCAATAATGAAGAGGACTGGAAGAAAGTTGCAAATGCATTTGGAGTAAATGCTAAGACTGCTTACAGGTGGCTGAAAAATAAGCGTCTTACCAAGAAGAAAGGAGGAAATAATAAGAAGAAATGTCCCGAAATATTGAGGACACGTACAACAGCCATAGAAGGAAATGTTTAGATTACTTTCTCACAACTTAGCAGAAAAGTAAAACAAGCTCATGACATTTAGGTGTGTGTTAATACATCAAAAATTGGCTTTGATCATCAGAAATCAAAACCAAAAATTGGTTTTGATCTCTGAAAGTTGAAATTTGGAGTTGAGGTGGACACTTATTGCTGATGATGGTAGCTCGTCTACAAAAGGTGCAACATGATGTGCAGCAATGTGCAACGTGGTGGTCTCTCTGAGATGTTTCTTTGATCAAAGTGTCTCAGATATGGCTCCTTTGTGTAATAATTTGATAAGGAGTAATGGTTCATACAACAAAAATCATATTCTGTTTTTTTTTTGTAAATTACACTCTGTAAACGCTTGGTATCTTTGTACGCATTGTTGAAATAACATTACTTCATAAAGAAAAAATACTATATAGTATATTTCACTAAGATTCTATCAAATAGCATTTTAAAGCCCAAAAAATTCTTATGGAATGATTTTATATTGAAAAAGAGCAAATCAAATTTCACTTAGAGCAATTCTATTTTCACGAGGATTAAATCAAAATTCACTTGGATCAATCCTATTTTCACGAAGAGCAAATTAAAATTCACTTGGAGCAATTCTATTTTCACTAGGATCCAATCAAATTTCACTTGCAGCAATTCTATTTTCCCGAGGAGCTAATTATAATTCACTTGGAGCAATTCTAATTTCGCGAGGATCATATCAAAATTCATTTGGAGTAAATCAACTTGTAAATGGTATAGTTAGGTAATAAGCAGACAAGAAGACCAAAGAAATTTTAGTCTTTATCTTTAATATATATGCCAGAGGCAAATGAAAATAAAATATATTTTAAAGATTTTAGCCAAACATTACAATCTCAATTGTAGAACAATATTTTACAGTCATATCTTACTTTGCCAAATTAAATCCTTCAAGAAGTGATTTTGTAATATGATTTTTTTTCATAAGTAGAGTTGTGTTTTACATGTAAAAGGTCTGATTTGTTCCAAGGCCCCTAATAATTTCTTTAAAAATCATACAAGAATACCAATTTTGTATGATATATGTGTTAAAAGTAATAGTAAATTATTTATTAAATCTCAAAAGTGAATCAAACTTGCAAATCATTAGCCATTTACTTTATCACATCAATTTCAAAACAAAAAAACAGGATGCTACAAGTGTATTTACGCTTTGGGAAATTTAGGCGGCTGCAAAGCAGAGTGCGCATTATTTGAATTTATGAGATTTTGCGTTTTGTAATTTGAATATTTTTTCATATTCAAAGTTGAAAATTTTGCATAGAGGCATTTTGTAACATAGATTATTTGTTAGTTGGGTGACAAATGACTGTACACACATTCGAATTCCACAAATATGTTTTGTAAAAATTATAGTCACCTAAAGCTTAAGCAAAAAACCCACTGTGAAAGAAATTGTGGCAATTAAATAACATAAAGGTTCACAAGCTATTACCATTTCAATATTTTGAAAAATAGTTTACAGTAACATTTCGGCTTTTTAAGGCTTTATTTTATTGGCTTAAACTCCTCTATGACAAATTTGAAAGTTTTTATAAAACTGACACAGCACACAAGATCTAATATACATGCACTAGGATGTCATTGTGAAATTGGTACTGAGGGTTTTTAAATTCTTCATCAAATTGAAAATAAGGTGTATGTATTGTTGAAATTTTGTACAACTATTATTAGTTCCGGATAAGTAGTGTTTTACTACATGTGAATGAAGTTTTTTCACTGTCCACGCATAATACAGTGGTCTCATATAATACCTTTGTTTTACTTTCTTAATAACTTTTATATTGAAAATGCACAACAAATTTTTTCCAAATATACATTGTTTATGCTTATTGAACTAGAATGTGTATCTCTAATTTCCTTTGCAATGATTTTAGAAAATACTCAATACCATCTATAAAATTTTTAAATGGCCGTTAAAGCTTTGAATTAGCCAATGCGATTGCACAGAAATCGTAACAAAGAGAGTAATGAGCTGAATAGGGTGAACTATCAATTTCATACTTAATGCCTTAGGTTGAGTCAAATAAATTTCTAACAAATCACAACGCAACAGGGTTGCAGAGTATAACAAACTAACAATGTCTTTGCGTCCATCTGAATGGGTTGAACTTGAACTTGAAGATGAGGGCCGACAGTGTTGGGGCCTTTGTAACGGCCTACAATTCCCTCCACAATTCTCACAATATTCACACAAAGAGTTCAGCGCCTCTGTACCAGACTTGTCTACTAAACTACTCAGGATCCACTAATCCTTGTCACAAACTGCCATAAGACGGCATCACTGGTAGAGCCAGGACGTCAGGACACCATCCCCAGGCA
>JACJUY010000110.1:169687-342053 GCA_014220935.1 Platorchestia sp. MABIK | reverse complement strand
CCGAAACGTTTGTTATCAAAAAAATGTTCCCTTTTATATTGGTTCTTCTTTTTATCTTGCGAATTAGGGTTCTCACCTGTTCGAAAATAATGTTCAGGAGAACTCTTCTCAATAAATCCGGCTGTCCCAGAGCCTCAAGGTCCTGTGGTAGCGAGGAGTTTTAACCGACGACCACCGGAGCGTACACATCTGAAGTGCTCGGGGCCACGGCTGATGTCTGTCTGACGGGGCAGGCGCTAGCGACCGCCGACGTCAACTTGTCCGAATCCGTTGCTGTGACTTGGGACTCGGAACAAGAAGTGTAGACGAACGTTTAGAGTTTTCAAAACGTCTACAACCGAAGATGTGAGGAACCCTCACCATTGCTCCGCTTAGTCGTAAATTATTTGCGTTAATAATCTCAGGCTGATTAATTGGACTGCAGCTCAAGACCCTTTATACTGCGAAAGACCTTTAAATATTGCCTTACTAAGTTCGCAAAGGACCTCAGCTTTGAGCAATGGCTGGAATTTCGACAACATTTACGAAGTTAGTTGTATGAGTCGTCATAATTACGCACATGTCTCATTCATATTCACGATTTTTCTCTCTTGTGTCTGAACTTTTTACCCTAGTCTCGATTTTCACACCTAGTGTAAAAGGAATAGAACACCTGCGCAGAAGAACCCGATTTTCTGGTTCAACACGAATACACAGGCGGACAAGAATTCTTGTTCAACCAAGATACATTGTGCAGCAAGACACGATATCAATCTATTTACTCAAGTTACCGCCAATGCAAATGAAGTTGATCTTACAGCATTGCCTGAGCAACATAGCTCCATGTATTATGAGAACTGGATTAAACGTACACAACGCGTTCAGTTCGATTACATCATGCATTCTGTGTTGTAGTAGATTTTCCTATCTCTAAGAAAGAAGCATTGATTATAAAGTAAGAAACTTTCTAGTTTGCTATAGCCACCCACGCCAAGTTATTTGTAACGGAGAAATCGAAATAATAAACCAAAACTTAAAAAAGGAATGCACAAAAAATAGGCAGATTTATTCAAATTATTATACCAAAACGTTTAGAATCTTATTGAGCTCTAAAATAAGACACAATTTCAATACATTGGTGTCACATTTTCTTCTATTACTTATGTATGTTGTGGGACTTCTGCAAGACTGTGTTTTGCCCGTAACAACTCCACATTGTTAGTAGTTAACGGAGTTCCGACTATGGATGCAGTTGTATGAACCTGTGTATTCACATTATATGAACTTTGTTAAAATGAATTTTCTATCAGAATTTTCTGTTGAAATCTTGATGTAAGATTCTGAAGTGAACGATCCGATAAAAGTTCATGTTTGTCAGATTGGCAGGAAATAAACAATAAACCAAAAAGTTTAAAGTCGCAAGCTAAAGGGTATAAAATTATAGAGTTAGTTTATGCTTCGTTCACCACCTCACAAGTGTTCCAAAGAGAAGAATGGGGCAGGCTTTATGAAGTATGGAGTGAAGGAAACGGGGAATCTATGCACAAGGTGTGCTCTCATATCATGCGCAGAGAAACTTCATAATTAGAAGTAGTTTAAGAAGCAATGTAACAGTTAGGAAAGAAAGTAAGATGTGCTGAAAAAGAGGACAGCAGTGAACCCAAAAAAGATGCTCCGCAGCAAAAGAAACAACAGATTCTATTTCAGCAAAAAGAATGTGGTCCCTAACCTTCAACTTGGGACCTCTCGTCTTCCCTTTAGAAACGCTACTTCTCATAGATACAACAGTTCCATCCTGTAAGGGATTCAAAAGCTATTAGTTATGACAAAGAGTGAAGATTGTTATGAAATTTTGATGAACAAAATTAGAAAATATGGAAAAAACTTTTAAAAAATTAAACAAATTAAATCTGAAAGTTATGTATGGGAATTGTAGACAAAAAATTAACTGGAGATGAAAACTTCAATAAAAATTTAAATTAAAAATTTTTAAATTATAAATTAGAAACAAGCACTTGGGATTCTAAATTGATATTAACAATTTAAAATTGAAAGTTGAAAATTAAAATAAACTGTGAACAACCAAAGCTCAAATTACAAATTATAAAATTTTGAATTGAAATAATAAATGAAATTAAAACTATGATGATAAATAAAAAAACAGAACTAAAAAGTAAAAATTAAAAACTCAAGATAAAAAATGTAAAAAACACAATTCAAAACTTAAATCTAAATAATTTCAACATTAAATAGCGTAACTAATCCAACAGTTCTAATGTGATATGTTACAAAGCTTTAGAGGCTGCTCATTCCTTATTTCACCAGTCTTATTCGGGTTGTTTCTAGCTTACATTACGTAAGCGTTTTCACCTCGTACATAAAAAGATTTGAGTTTTTTATCAATAAATTTAACTCATCTGTCAGACACTGGGTTCTCACCTTATCACTCCTCATGCGTCACTACTTCAGGGAAAATGACCATTTCAATGACTCGCCGACCCTGCATTGGAGAATTCATCACTATATCTGTATATACTGTCTTTATTCCCTACACCAGAAATAAGTGATATGTCGTTTTGCGTTCCAAACTTGGCATTTGAAAGTATGTTATTTTTGGTTGGCGATGGCAGTTTAAATAAATGACCTAGAAACATCGTTGATGATGAGATGAAAAGGAATGAGTTAATTAATGAAGAAAATGCACAACTGATCTTGAGAACTCTTTCAACTCATTAAGTTACCAAGACTAAATAGTTACCTCATCCATGGGCAGATCATTTGCAAATGCCGATGAATCAAGATAATTTTTTTTGTAGCTTTAAATTTTTTCATGGACCAGTGACACATTGTAAAAACTCGACTCAGTTTGATATTCCTGCTAAGCTTTTGACTGACAAATGGGTCTTTTCGACTTATATATCTATTTCAATTTTGTGTTTAAAAGATCGCTCAGGTCGAATTTTTCGTAATTCACTTTAGTAGAAAAGCATGTCATAGAGCTTATGTCAGTTAATATAATTTCAGGAGTGTAATTTCCTGTGATCTTATTGCGATAACTGAAACGGGGCTGAGCGTTCCTGCGTGATTTGGTGTTCTACATGCAAACGCTTGCGTCAACGCAAAGGTGTAGAAGTTTCGGTCTACACTGAAATTGTTTATAAGTGCCAGCTATATGTAACTGAAGAATTAACTTACGTGAACTGACAGTAACATGCATCTCGAATCCTCTACCAATGCATTGCATTTTTAATTACATTTTCATTTCACGCTCGCTTGACAATATTTACACAATATCTTGAGTCGATGAACGAATTTAAAAAATTGATTACTTATTTACCGGTAGTGTAGCTGAGCAGCCTTCCGTATGACATCTCGGAAAGAAACACATTTACTTGAAGACATAAATCAACTAAGAAGCGTAAGCCCGAGTAACGGACTCCAGAATTGAAACTTTAATTAATAAAAACGATTTATTGTTATGGCGGTACAGGAGGGATACAATGACCTAACAATCATGCTACGCCTGCAGAAAAAACGTTACTCATCATCGTACGCAAGAAGCGGAACCTTCATTCCCTTCGTAACTTACAGAGAGCTAAACATAATTTTAGGCAAGTGCTGAATGAGTTTATTGCAAAGCATCCTCTTAAATGTGACATTTCATTGCGTTATAACGACACTCCTGATCTATGTACCCTCTGATGTATGCACAACACAATAAGCTCATTTCTCACTTCCGTTAGGCAGCGACTGGGAATGAGCGTCCAGTCTCAGCTAGGCTACTCATGTAAGGTGAGTGGAACACCTGTTCCATCGTCCATCTTCTTGTCACCAACTGATCCTGACGAAATGCAGAAAACGGTGCTCTCGATCTCAAGAAAGTAGTCTCAAGATTTCTAAAATCAGCCTTCTCACCTACTGGCCTTTGGTAACCTCTTGTTTTTTTATTTTTTTCCAATTTTGAGAAGTGTATTTTAAAAATAACAAGTACCAATAAATTTAAATGTACTGAAGTCATTCTTATCTGGAAACCTGGTGATTCTACTGCTTCTAATTACAGCTCTACATCTACTCAATCCTCAACAAGAAAGATACAGGAACAATAAAAAGATACGTGGGCAGTTGAGAAAATTTCTAGATTATCAATCCCTTGTTCCACCATCTCAATTTTGTTTTTGTGTAAAATTCAGAGATAATTTCGTAACATTTCATCGGAATAATTACTTGTCTCATTTAGTCATAAAACCCACACAATTTTTTTTTTATTTAATTAAAGAAAGTGTGTGAGACGTTCATTTTCTTCTGGCTGGGAAAATGCACTTCTATAACATTAGAGGTTGGGCAAACGTTGTCTTGGAGAGCAGCTTGGTAGAAATTTTTCATTGTGTCTCTTGCGTTCGTGCGAAGTCTCAGGTAAGGCCAGTAAATGTTGGTGTTCTGCATGCAGGGATCAACTGCATGGCCACTTCTTTTCCACGTTTTCTTCGACACTGTTTCTACGAGCCCTGTATAAACATTTTAATTCGCTGACACACTCCTTTATGCTCATTCAACTTCTTTTACAGATGCATTAAATAAAATGAATAGTTTGATGAAAAATTAAAGTCGATGGCTTACTTCTATACAAACTCAATTACCGCTCGTATAAATAAAATCAAGCCAATGTAAGCTTCCCTTCGTGTCCGAGCCATGATCCTTGTCTCAGCCTAAATTTTAACAGTAAAACTTCAGAGTGAGTGGCGATGTTTAAAACTTTGGAATTATGATATATGACGCACTCACCTTTAGTATATACGAATAAGCTTAGAGACAGACTTAGCAAACGCTGCAGATTGATATGACGTTTGGAATTTTTTGACTCGTTAATTACAGTTCGTTGTATATACCCTTGTACTTTTGTATTAGATACAGTGTACAATTATCTGGTGGTGCCTCAGCCTCAAGCACTGTGTACGTGCTGATAAAAGAATTACTTATTGAAATCGCAAGCGTAATTTTCCATAAGAAACAGTATTACGGAATTAACTGAGGGAACGCACACTGTGAAGTCATCGAAAATCTTGAGTAATATACCTCAATATTTTCTGGTTGAATTCATTCGTTCTGCATGCTCAGGCTTTCCAATCCCCCACATCTACGATAATTTTTGTAAGGCTCAGATATATTCTGCCGTACGACGCGCGTACGTAGTATGAGACCTTCAATATGCCTTCTGCAAGACTGGAAATAGATAATCGTTCCACAGTTACTTGCAGTATCTGAACCTTTATCGCATTATCTCCCGTATTATTTCTTCAAAATATTGATAACAGCCTTTAAGTAGGAAATTAAATTCATATCCCACTGCTTAGCTACTTTGAACTTAATTTCTATGTTCTACAATTACAATATATGTCTCTGGTCAACTCTTAATGGTCTGACTTTATTTGTGAATCGTCTTGTTAAAAATGAGAAGTTTTCTGAAATTAATTTTAACTTTTACCATCCCCAGATTCCGTCGGCGCATGCGTGAGTTTTGGACCGGGCCAAATAACGTTACCTGATTTGAGATGACTGACTATAGCCAATAATTTCTATTACCCTCTCTGTAAATTTCAATTGCTCTAGCTATTGATACTAGTTAGTTTCGCAAATTTTTGCTACAGTATTGAGCCTCAACATGATTTATCCTTTTTGAGAGCTGCTGCTGTAGTTCAAAAATATCTTTTAGTCTTATAGCCTGTTCCCCTTTTAATTTAGTACAAAAAAACGTCTAAGAGCTCAAACCAGAAGTATTGCACTTAATATTAACTTCTGTTGGTGCACCAATTGAAAAGGAAAAATTGTGGTAAACAAAATATATGAATTAGCTGACACTGGTTAGCTGCTGAGGATTGAAAAGACTAACACTGAAGTCTCTTAATATAAGTACACTTTAATGTGCAGCAAACATAAACAAGGAGTCCACAAAAATGTCTCCACTGACCGACAAATGTGTGTATGATACCGGAACCAAATTCTGATATATGGCTCCGGTATCATATGTACGTACATACATAGGTCAGAGGATACATTTTTTGTGGACATCCTGCACAGGAAATGGACTGGTTCAAAATACGGATGAGAAGTGTAAAGCAACTGGACGAGGTGCTTGGAACCGAGCACAAGCACTCCGGCCACAATAATCAAGTTGATCGACTCGAAGCAAAAGGTTGCCGAGGTCTAATTCACACGAAAGGATCTACAACGAAATATTAACACTAAGTATTGTCTGCCCGTGCATTGTTCCTGTTTTTCAGCCTTGGGTGGTATTGTTCGTGACTTCTTTTGTTGATTCAATATTGTTATTGGGTGAAAAAAAAGATTTCACTCACAATATTTCTTGAAGTATTTCTTGAAAACTTTTTTACGAACATTTGATATCTAATGCCACAATCTTCAACATTGCCATCGAATTGAAATGTACTAGACGATAGAGTAGCTTATAAAACTCTTAGCTTTTCCACTCTAAAAAAATTTGCTTGAAAAAGTTTTGCTCGTCCACTCAACATCGTCATGTATGCATGACGTGTGCACGCGGTCACAGTAGAAAATATGTAGCACAGTATGTCCGTATCAACACGAAGCAGCGCACATTTCGCTCGTAAGTGCCCACGTATTCACCAAGCTAGCTGCCCCCAAGCACCTCCATCATGTGCGTACAGCACGCAATGCCAGCGTATTTGTAATCATAAAGTCTTTCAGAAGACGCACAGCTTCAATGTCAACCTTAATTTTTAAGTAAGTTATTGATTGTTTTTACGTTGGTTTCAGCCTCCCTTAACACAACAAAGATGTTCAAAGAGAGGAAGGATGAAGGCACCATTTAGTATGGAGTTGAGGTAACGCGGAATCTATGCACAAGGTGTGTTCCCACCCTTCCCTTACGCATAGAAACGGTAAGTTAAGATGGAAGGTTAGGAAACAAGATAAAAGTTGAAGAAGAAAGTTAGAGGTGCAAAAAAACAGGACGGTAGTGAACTGAAAAAAGATGGTCCTTAACAAAAAAACATTTTGTTTCAACAAAAAGAAGGCATACCTAACTCTCAGCTAGGGATCTCTCATTTTCCCCCCTGAGAGTGCTAAAGCCCATAGATACAATAGTTGTATTTCCTGCAGGGGTCAGTATATTTCTGTGTGTTCGATCGAGTCGCACAAAATAATCCATTGGATTGCAACCTGTGGTAGATGATCGAGAAGCCATGCATATGCTGGGGCTGATGAAACCATACGTGCTTTCTGACTATCAGTACTGTCTCTTAGCGAGAAGTGATGGATGGAGCAAAATGCAAATTGCAAGACCAACATCAGCGTTTCTCATAGTCACACCGCGCATCCATGGCCTTCTGTATATGTATCCAAAGCCATACAGCTGACGTGACACCCAAGTACTACTGCTAAGTTATATCATGTCTCTATAATATTAAATTACTCGACCATGCCTCCGAAACAAGACAACTGTTGAGATTGATGGAAAAATTGAGAGCTACGCAGACGGTATTAATTATGTACGAGTATACCTCGAACGCCTGTTAATCGTGGGACTTGACTACTACGTTAGCTGCAATGTCGAAAGGTTTGTGGTGCACAATTCTTAACTTCACAATTTTCATAGAACTTATAGAGAGCGTTACGCTACATTTTGTGAAGTGTGAATTGTTAAACACGATACGAATCAGAACGAAGCATGTTATACGTATACGTTCAATATTCATGCAACTTTCGTTTCTGCGTGTTACACATGTACGTGGCCGGATTGTGTTTCTACATCTTCAAGTTAAAAAAAGAAGTATGTTTACGCAAGGCTCCTTACGCCAAACTGAGATTTAGAACTATCTAAAATGAATATCAAATGCAGCATTGAATTTATATAGGTCAAACTGATCTAGGATTTTTCAGTACGTCGAGGAACAGTTCTCTGATTTTCTCATTTTGAACGGCTACAAGGGATGATGCAATATAGTTACTAAAATATATAATTGATGCTCTTTTATTTGATTATATTGGTCTTTTAGATATTTATCTGGTAAAAGGATAAATTTATGCTGAATTAACAAGGTAGACTTCATTTCGTAATTGTAAACTTGTTTTCAAATATTAACTCGATGGAGAACCGTTGTTATAACGCTCTGCTCAACTCAAATAAACCGTACGTGTTGCTTGGTCAAAGTAGTTGGCGAAAAAGTGCCATGCATGGGATCAGTAAATTGTGCAGGCTTTTGAAGCATGATATCACATCACAGTTCGTTCATTACAAATAAGTGTTACAATTTTTTTTCAATAAAATCAATGGGTAGTCAAGGTCAAACGTAGTTCAAGGAAATTAATAAAATTTTGAAATATCTGAAATGGCACTAACAAAAAAATTATGAAAATGTAATAATTAGGCAATATTATAACGATGAGTCACTCTCACAAGGGTATGAAAGACGTCCACAGGCAAGGCAGACATAATGAGAGTAAATGTGAGCGTTAATGCTTGATGGCAATTTATATTTCCTGGAAACGTTGCAATGCATAATTACCAAGCCGTATCTCACCAATTAAAAACTACACTCTTGCGCATTCGGGAATAGTTCCTATTTTGGTATAACTCAGCAAATACATGGGTATTAGCACGCGTCACTTTGCATCCCACTTATACTGGGAACCAAATCTATGAATCTAGAAAACTACACCACTGCGTCATTTCTTAAACATTACACTATGACAGTTTCATGCCATGAACTACACCGTAGTTTCAAGCCAACCATTATTCCACGAGGCTGTCATGTCAGATATGCTATAAGATGTCATATTCAGTAGCCCACCAAATCCCCGCCTCTTTTTTTTACTTTGAGACGGTTATTCTGCTTCATTCTAATCGTCTCATGATCGTTACAGAATTGGAATGAACGACTTCAGACCACATCAAGCTGTCCTAACCCCGTCATGCTTGTGGGTCGCGGCGCGCAGGTAACGCTGAGTTTCTTCTTCCAGCGCGGGGAATTTCCTTCCAGCGCGGTGTATTTTCTTCCAGCGCGGGGTATTTCCTTCCAGCGCTGAGGATTTTCTTCCAGCGTGGGGTATCTTCTTCCAGCACGGGGTATTTTCTTTCAGCGTGGGGTATCTTCTTCCAGCGTTGAATATCTTCTTCCAGCTAGAGGTATTTTCTTCCAGCGCGGGGTATCTTCTTCCAGCGCCTGGTATCTTCATCGACGTATCCTCCAAGCCAAAGGAGAAAAGGCTGTTCAATTGGCTTAGTCCTAATTCCGGGTACAATTTGAATTACAAGGTCATCATGAAGCACGTTTCATTCAGAATACCCAAGTAATTGCGCACAGGAATGATTATTATCGCTGTATTCCGTGCTCATTAGAGCACCCGATAAATGTCAACTTCGCTGATCCCTCCAACACTACTAGGAATTTTGAGCCTCAAACATGAGTGCAAGCAACACAGCAGCAGTCACGCAGCTCCCTGCGTGCAAAGGAAAAGCTGCCCACAAGGCCGTCTGCCAGGTGGATGCAGTGATGTGGCTTTATATCTACAAGGTGAACTTTACACTTCACATATTGATCTTGACGTGATCGTATCGTAATCCTTCGTATCACTTCCATACGTGCACTCGCTCAGCAGATGCCTTCCTCGCTATGCCCTTCTTCATTTAAGTTTCTATCGCTCATTTCCAGCAACTAATAAAAGATGAAACGATAATACAAAAAAATGGGCATGAAAAATTCCAGGGATATGATAAATAAAGCTCTCCAATTTGCGAATGCAAAATTGCCAAGTACTTCCGTTTGCGCAACATGCCCTCCAGGGCATTGACGGTGACACCGAGACGCTCACGGGGCTCTCAGAGAACCGCCCACAGAATGCTTACGCTCGTCTTGAGAATCCTTTAAAATCAGTGCCTCCATTTTAAAACTTGATCGGTTTTAAAGTTAACCCGTTCAGTGGTGCCTTGCAAAGCGTTCTTAAAACCACACCGCCCTCGTAAAGCCGGCATCCAATAGTGAGGGTAGCGAGGGTAACTCAAAAAAGGGTCGGTGGGTGGAGCCAAGGCGAGCAGGACGTGATTGGCGCTCGGCTCCTGAAGTCCAGCCCAGCGCGCCTGAGCTGGTGAGGCGCCTGAGAGCCTGAGTTGTGTGGTAGCGTGCGGTGCTGCATCTGCTGCTATCTCGGCCTCGTCAGTTGTGATCGAGCTGGTGTCGTTGTTGCATGTGTGGCTCGGGTCAGCCCTGTCAGACCTACTCCCTCTCGCACTCTCTTCTCCCGCATCCCATCGCCGCACGGCATCGATTGGAGACCCACGTGCGCTCGCTCCTTCGCCCTAAGATTCTGCCACTAGATGGTGCCAGCGCCCCCTTTGTCGACATCTCCGTGCAGTTGCTAACTCGAGTGCACCAACGAGAGCTGTTCTAACTTCATCAAGAGTTTTCACATGAATCCACGCAGGTGAGTCTTCAAGAGTAGTACCTTACTGATAAGTGTTCAGTAAGAAGCGATGAACCTCGAATTTCGGGCCGTGTCGTAAGGAGAAACGGGCGAAAAATCGCGCTTGGTACTCGGAAGACGCGCTTCCGTCGGCGCCGGCTTGCCAAAAGCAGATGGACAGCGGGGAGGTCCGCTTAGCGGCGGCGCGCGCACCTGTTGGTGGAGGAATCTTCTTCTCAACTCTGAAGCTCGCTCGCCTTGACCTTGAAGTCGAGGAAATAAAGAGGGCTTCTCAACTCTCGAGCTACCGGCCGATTTAAAGCGGCCAAAATACGGCGATTTATCGGCTCCGGTTGCGGTCGCAGGTAGAGGAGACCGAGCAGGCTCGGATGATCTCAGGTCTCGACGTCACTGCCTTGTTTCAAAATATTTGATTACACTACTCTTACACTTTTTATTCATGCTTTCTGCAGTTTCATTCATGAGATATTTCAAGAAAATCACGTTTCATTCATTCATTGAACAACGTTGTTTAGGTGTTGTACTTTTGAGCTTTTCTCGCGTTCGTTACTGATCAAATACATCAGAACTAGCATGCAGTATACGAGGGAGTCAGGTTAATACGTTGACGGCTAAGTTAGATCTCACCCATTGGGAGTATGCATAGGAACAACAATTCAGATTTCCACGTTAGCCTCACTAGAAGATTATTTCATAAATGAATAATGTTTGGACAAGCATAGTAACTTCCTCATGAGCAAATTATTTCACCAGATTTATACTGTGGGAATTAAAAAATTACTGCCGAACTCATGATGCAAATGATGTTACACGGATGGGAAGCACTGATGAAATTAATCAAAGTATGTAAGTCTCCTACACGGAGCAGCGACTAGCGACATAATCGAACTTTGCTGTGCGCGCAATGAGAGCATTTTACTGATATGATAAATTACGTTCTTCATTTTGAGAAATAAAACTGTTGCAGATACAAAAAATTGACCTTTGTGGCTTTTTGAGACACAAGGAAGTATCTGTCGGATAATGATCCAATGTTGATTATGTGGTAGAACAGTCATTTGCTCTTAATTTAAACGAAGGCAGAAAGAGTTTTTCACTCACGGAAGACGTTTTTATCTATTCACTACAATTGAAAAAAAAATAAACTTTTAAATTAATTGAACGGAATCCAAAATCGGTAATCCTGTATTATGTGTATGAGCTAGAACTGAAAATCATTGCACCGCAAGATGCTTTGCGTGACAACAGGAAATGAAGTATTTCAATTATATGCAGTGTTGAGTTTTCAGGGTATTTGAGTTTTTCCAAAATTCTTTGAATAATTTGTGAAAAGAATTAATGAGTATATTCACACGCGCATGCAGAAGCAAAGCTGATAGTTGAGCTAAATAAGGCAAGCGTGCGGCACGTGCCGCAAATGTGCTTTTGGGCAATTGACGCTCACGCAAATACCGGCACCTAGAGTGAAAATGATCGAGCAAAAACGGCTGCACTGCAAGCTTTATGAAGACGTATGATTTAATTGCATAGCTTGGTCGCCCGAAATCGGAAGCAAGGTATTCAATGGCCATTTTGGAGATTATTGAAGCATATCTGGTGAAGGCTAATTCAATTAATGAGACTATCATGTTCCTCTAAATGATTCTGCTGCAAATCAACAAGTCTTCATTATATTCTAGGAGAGCGAAGCCTCAATAAGTAAAATTAAATCGTTAGAGTATTTGAGTGAACGTTTGGACTGATTTTATTTTCAGTAAATATTCAGCCTCACGGTTGAAGGAATAGTTTGTTCGAGAAGACGTGCTTGTGGATGATTGTTTTAATTTGTATCTCAAGCTGTATGTTCATTATTTTATTTTATTTGCGATAACGTACTCAAGGTATCGATTGTTTGAAATTAACATTAAAAGAAAATGCCTACATTATATATACAGTGTGCCCTGTCTCTAATTTATATGTACATTGAAGTTCATCCAAATCATTTTCTCATAAGTAATTTAACAGGGTTGAAATCCTTCACAATTAGCAACAAAGTATCATTACAGTGAACCAATAAGTTGCCGTCAAGCGTAATCATCTATGATTTAGCTCGACACCCTAGTAATTTTTTGTCGATTTAAAAGCATGGCTGTGTCGTGGCCCTCGTGTCTGTTACAATATTGAAGAATATGAGTGTACGAGAGTCATTTCATGATTGCGTTCCAGCTCATTGTACACTCGGAACGTCGCATTTCCCATTTAATTCCAATAAATATGCCCCTGACTTTCACGTAATAGCGAGTTATAAGCGTCCTCTTACAAAAAAAGGTTACATAAAAAATAATATTCTAATTCAGTGTCAAGATCTTAATTTGTCAATAAGCTTACGTCTTGCATTGTCGAAGCCTCCTTTGCATTCATCAAGAAATGATCAGGTTATTTTCTAAATCATCTCGTTCGTATACTGTATACTACTCATCGGCTACCAGTAACATGAAAAGCCCTCGTCCAGTATTCAACGTTTCACCGATGCTTACAGATGTCACGGATTTGAGGCGTGCACTACGATTTAAATGAAAAATAACCGTTAGAATTGAGGGCCTGTTTTCACAGACTCATCAAAATGATTATGAGCAATACTGTTGGATGCAATTTGGTCTCTTGCTTAAAAAATTACTCGCGGCTAGGAAAAACTAAAATAAATTGGTCACTCTGAATTTTAGCTTCGGGGAAGCATAAAAATTATGATTTCTTAGGTGCGATTAAGTCAGGATGAAAAGTGAGGCGCTAAAAATTGTATTCCCAACTTTTTATAGGTGAGATTAAGTCCATCATGTACGAGGTAGTTTTAAATTATAATTAAGCCTAAGAGTGAAGTTAAACTGGGCTTCAAATTCATTTCAAATTTTTGTTTAACTCAAGGCCCATCTCAAATAAAGAATAATTATTCTGAAAGCAAAATTTGTAATTATGAGGAATGATGTCATGGATAAAGAAAACAATGTAAGTGATATCGTCGTTAACAATTATATTTTTCTAAAATCTGTATTTAGATGAGTTGTATTGTGTTGATTCATTGTGGGATGCGGACGGAAATGATTGATTATTACGTGCCTGAAACAAAACGCATCATTCAGGCTATGAAGACCACCGTACGATCGCTGTGGACATTCCTATTATGCAAAAACATGCAGAAGCAAGTTTTTGAAGCCAGCTCGAAAGAGTCAATCTCCCATGCCAAATCTATTGATAGAAAAATTCAAATTTTGAAATGAGAAAAAAATTGCAGAAAAAATGAAAAAAAAATTGGCACCAATTTTTTAATTCAGTCATGCCTATCATATTGGCATGATTATGTGTTTTCCAATGAGTTTCCTTTGTTTATAAAAATGGGAGTTTTTGGAGAAAATGTTATTTTTAAGCAAAAAATGTGATTAACTCGAAACGCAATTTTCTAAGAAAATGTTTCAATTTTAATAATTATTAAAAACATTTCTGATTGAGTTAAAACATGTGTAATTTTGTTTAAATTTAACGAAGACTGTAATTTAGCACAACACACACACACGCACACTCACATGCTCGCTAAAATTTAACGCTCCATTCGCTCTGACGTACGAACATTGCTGAATTACTTTCGAATTGCTCCCACAAGGTCAATTCTCCAAAGATAGTGAGCTTTGTATAGGCTGACAAAAGTTTTCGCCACTCTTCAAACGGGCAAAGAGCGACGGAAACAAAAACCTCTTTCTTTATTGGAGCACAAAGTTTTCTATATAAAGGACGGCTTGATTGAAGCCTGGCTTAAATGCTTCCTCCGGCCAGCCCACTCGATTGTCTTTAAAATAGTAACGAAGCTCTGGCAAAATTTTTCTAAAGCTCCTTATAGATGCTCTCTTGCACTGGACTCTCAAAAGGATGTGCTAGTGACATATATAGAGCGCTTGTTTAATTAATAAACTCTTTTTCTCGTGGTACTCATTTTTCAGAGACTGACGTAAATGAAATCATGTACGTACGTTTAATACACTGGACGTGCTGAACGTTTTTTTCTATTTTTAACGTATTCTAGGAAGATTTTGTTTGGTGTAATTCAGATTCAATTTAGACGCAATTCAATTGGGTTGAGCTAAAGAAAATGTTTCTTGCGTATGGTTACGCGGGTGCATTTGTGGTGGATGTATTTTGTTATATATTGCTCGTCCACCCACCAGCGCACACAGCGGCCAATTATTGAATGGTTTCGCTACCCAGTCACTAAGCAAAATCGGTTGAGAATAAAACCCTGCATTCAAGTTATTTCAGTCAAAAAAATTGGATATCTGAGAGAATGATAACACTTACTTTGCGCTGAGCTACGCGTACTTTGTTTGATACCATTTCCTTTCAGAAAAATGATCCCCTCGTAATAGGAATACATTTTGTAGTTATACATTATTGATAACGTGGTGCAATTAATGATCATATTCTGCAATTTATATAGCTCCCATGCAATAAGTTCCCGTATGAAGACAATTTTTCAAACGGATTATTTTTATTTTTAGTTTATATGTCTTTGAAAAACCTAAAATACGGAAAACTCATTTGCGACTCTGAATGGACAAAATATTTTCGTATGCAGAACATATCTGACCATTAAGATGAAAAAATGTTTCGCAGGAAAATAATTGGACTTTTATCTATCAAATTACCTGCGTCGATGCCCAATTTTGACAAAAGTTGTATCTTAAAATAGACAAAATGGTTTTAAGAAATATTGAACTCACATAATGAAAATATCATTAAACAATTTTGTGAGGGAAATTGCAATTAAATTGGAAGTTCTGAATTAAATACGCTCCAGCATGCAGAATAGTTCTTAGCAAGAAATTTAGAAACATGAAATTTTCCCACTTAGTTCCTGGAGCTGGAAATTTTCAAAGCAATTCTTGAAGCGGACATTCGTGCGCACGATTGAACAAGAATCAATCATCGAGCAAGAATTTGCGAGGAGCGACCGACAAAACTTCGTTTTCGCTCCACCTTAATTTCATCTTCAAACAACACACCACAAACTGGGGCCACAATCTTCACCTGCACTCAGAGTCGCGGTCATTACACAAATGACAGTCGTGCCTAACCTGTGCATCGATGTTTCGTTTACGTGATGCTTGAGCATCGATGTTTCGTTTACGTGATTTCTGTGCTTCGATGTTTCGTTTACGTAAACGTAAAAGTAATCGATGTTTCGTTTACGTTATGTCTGTGCTTTGATATTTCATTTACGTGATACCTGTGCATCGATGTTTTGTTAACGTGATGCTTGTGCATCGATGTTTGGTTTACGTGATGCTTGTGCATCGATGTTTGGTTTACGTGATGCTTGTGCATCGATGTTTGGTTTACGTGATGCTGTGCATCGATGTTTTGTTAACGTGATGCTTGTGCATCGATGTTTGGTTTACGTGATGCTTGTGCATCGATGTTTCGTTAACGTGATACTTGTGCATCGATGTTTGGTTTACGTGATGCTTGTGCATCGATGTTTGGTTTACGTGATGCTTGTGCATCGATGTTTTGTTAACGTGATGCTTGTGCATCGATGTTTGGTTTACGTGATGCTTGTGCATCGATGTTTGGTTTACGTGATGCTTGTGCATCGATGTTTCGTTTACGTGATGCCTGTGCTTCAATGTTTCGTACATGTAACGTATGTGTTACGTGATGCTTCATGGTCACTAGACTACGCGCACACACGGAATTCACCACGGGCACTATACGGTTCACATCATGGAAGAGCGACCGGCTCTTTCATGAAGTGAACAGCGCACTGATGCCGACGTGATTGTTTGCATACGTGCATTGTAAAGAACATTGTTTTAAATTTGAATTCTAAGCGCGCGTCACGCGTCTGGGTTGCAGACGTCATGCTTGACGTGTATGCACGCGCCTCGATTTGCATGATCGCGATGGAAGATTTCGATCAGAACGTACAGGGCTCGTTCAGGTGCTGAATGAATAAAGAACGTGCGTTGAAATTCGTATTTAAGTTAATGGTGCTCGCTTGAAGCGTGAAGAATTTGCGTGACAAAGCTAGATGACATGTAAAGAATCTGAAAGAGAATTCAATCTAATTGTTTGTAAATTGAATCGTGTCGAATTATTGTGAATGAACAATAAATTAGGCACGCAATGCATAAGCTTTTCTAGTAAAATAAAAGTCAGAGTGTCACGCTTAAACATGTTCGAAAGTAGACCACAAATGTGAGTGTCGTGACACCATATAATACACACTAGATCGGAAGCATGTAGGTTCAGTAGCTATATGTATATAGTGTTTGCCAGTAGCGGATGCGGGACAGATAAAAACTGCGATAGCATTGATTGTATGCACCCCTATAGGCAGGTTTTGTTGGCGTGATTGTTTCATGATCGATCACTAAATCTGGAACCTAGAAATTCTCAATTGATATGCGTGCATAAAAAGTTTGCAACTGTTTCGCTTCGAAATTCGTGAGTGGCGAAAAAAAAGTGACGCTGTAAGTAAGCTTCCTCTCCTGTAAACTGGTATCTTCTGCACGTTTCATGATGGTCCGTTTAGCATTGCCTACAAAGCAGCCATTAAAAACGTTAACATTGATGCTCTAAAGCAACAGAGAAAAAATCCTCCATAACAATGCATTATACCAGATTTCATAAGTTGTTTTCGTACTGAGGAGGTGGAAGGTGATACTATATAGTCGTTAAACACAATAACTTTGTTCAGCTGTTACCCATAACGTCAAACACTGAAAATCTAACCAGACTTGAGACTCAAGCCTTCCAGATTCGTTGCTAGCTAAGCAAATTCCTAAGGTCCTTATCTAAGCTCGCCAAAGATCAATTCAAGTTAAGATGCATTAAATTTCGCACACCACATGGTAATATGTAAATATTTTTTCATTATCATTCTATTCAGCTTTTTTGCAAAAACGAAAAATAGCCCTAAATTTACAAATGAAGGTGATGGTCTATTTTTGTTTCGAGTTAAAATATGCATGGCTTCAAGGTATGCATCTCGTTAAATAGCACTTGAAGCCTTTGAACTGAAAAATGCGAACAAATGTAAGCCTGAACGCTGTAAAACAGCTGTATTTCATTCTGAAAATCACAAACCAATATCATTTTCAATCAATTTCCTTCGTGATCACAACAAATATTCTTGTAAATTTAGGCGTTGAGCAACGCATTTATTTGTCGAGCGTAAGTTGATTTCATTTACTCCGAGCTCCAAAATTTCCCAACTTAAAGCAAACGCTTTGTTCGTTTTTATTCCTTAAGACTTCTTCTAGTTCTCGTGCTCCTCTTCTGTTTCGCTAGGTTGGTTGCCCGTGGCTCGTCGTGGACATGTCGTTAAGAGTGCATCAGGGTTAACTTATGCACACACTGAGACAGAATCTCACCGATCACAGATGACATTCCGTCATGAGCATCAGTGTTTACATCCATACTGAAACAGCGGTAGCAGATGACATTCCGCCATGTGCATCAATGTTTACAACCATACTGAGACAGCGGTCGCAGATGACATTCCGTCATGAGCATCAGTGTTTACATGGACACCGAGACAAATCATCAACGGTCGCAGATGACATTCCGCCACGGCGCACGTCCGGCAGCACAGCGGCGGGCGGTGCAGCTGAGTTAGGGACTCCAGAGAGTCGCGGCCTCCCCTCGCGCCACAGCACATCCGGTTCAAGCATTAATATCGCCAGTTCTTTAGAGTTTTTATTCGTTATTGAAGAGAGTTACGAGCCTGGACGGACGTAATTATGGCCGCCCTCACCTGTCTCCATAATAAATGAGGGAATGGGGTCCTCGCTGAGCCCGCATTTTACTTTTAATCCATAATTGTTATCGATATTCCTGCTTCCACGACTTCGATCGGTTGGTATTCTTATCCGTCAAGCCAACGTGCACTTCGTTAATTGCGCACGTTGCGTAAGTTTTCCAGTAATTTAGGGCAGTTGAATTTTGCAAACGGATACGGCAGTTGGATTTCATTCGCTCGTACAAACAATCGCTTTTGGGTATGATTTTCTTTAATTCGTCTTCATTTAGCAAAGAAGAATATTCGTGGACAAATTTTTGCTAGCGGGAATTTGAGGTTTCAATAAAAAATATTGCCTTAATTTCCTGACTTATATATGCAATGAAAGTAGGCGTTTTTCTTTCCGACAAAATAACAATAATAAAAAACGAGTACTCCTCTTACCCGAAAATTGGTATCCCGACTAAACAGATATAAAATGAGCCCAATTTAACCGAGAGCTCATCACAAGAAGATGATGGATTGAGCTGCGAATAACATTACCAGCGACTAAATTTTATGAACTCGATCATCCTGGTGCGCTATTGGCCGGAAGTCATTACGCTTTTAATTTTGCCCACCACAAAAACGGAGCTAATTTTTAACTTCTACCTGCTCGGTTCAGTCTCACGAGCTTAATTAACTAGGCTGCCACGTTTATTTTGTATGGTTTGTTCGCTTATTTTATTACGATGAAATGATCCTCGCTACTGCTTAGCAAACGTGTGGAAGAAATTTGCTCCAGCGAAATTCGTGGTTGTGTGCTCCACGATTTTGAAAACGATTTCATCCCGTAGTTATGAGTACGTCTAGACATTTTCTTTGAAACTCAAAGAATGTTGTGATGCGAGCTTGGTAGAAATTCGAAGGTCCATGATGGAGTGTGCAGTATAGATTCAGAGGAATATATGAGAAGATTTTATGTTGTACTAGGTTGCACATCGATATCGTATCAGGGCACATATTCAAGGACTAGCTGACGTCTCTGCACAACAACACCCGATTTTACGCATTTTGTGTTCATAATAGGAAATGCTACATCTTCGACCTGCATTATTAACTAAAGTTTAAGTTTAGGGATAAAACGGAAATAAAGTGATTTCACTATTTATGAACTGAGGAAAATTCTAATTTGTTATCTTTTGTAGATGATAAAAAACATTTTTCGTTGAGGAAAGGTCTTCGTTGTTCAATTTGGAATTTTACCGTCTGATTTTCCTCATTCTCAATAAAAAGAAATCTCTCGCTTTAAATACGTGTATGAAATCCATATGATGTCTACATGCATGACATCCAACGAAGTTTAAATTGGTTGTTTTCCTTCAAATTTACTGTGAAGAAAGCCTTTAAAAAAATAAGCTAATCTTAAAATTTAAAATTAAATTTGACTTAAAATTTAATATTTAAAATACCTAATATTCTAATTCCGTGTTTTACTTCCAATTACAAATTCAATTTTAAAAAGACAAATGGGTTATTTGCGTCTGAGGTTGCTTATTCCTGTCATATCAGGATCAAAGGGAAGAAAAAGGATCTAGGCGAACTATAATTATGTACTCACACGTTATTTCTTAATTTAATTAAGCTACAGTTCTGCTTTACGTAAGAAGAGCTCTTTCATGCTTCACTAATATTGTTTTAACAGCATTCCTATCGAAATATGTTCTCCAAACTTAGGTTTTCACGTCTTTCAATTCTGTGATTATAGAATTACAGGTTAATTATTTCAGCATGTACCGTTTTGTGCGCACTCTTGCATGTTGAAAAGACGATTAAAATCGACAAACGAATAAAAATATTCAACGGGATATTTTTTCAACAAAAAAATAGATGCGTGCAACTTAACCTTTGCTACACTGAAGAAATTTTCCTCGGAAAATTCAAGTCTTGGCACGAATGTGAAATACGATTCACTAACTGTACTCGCAAAATAATTTAAAACAATTAATAACAATAACAAGAATTCTCAATCATACGAGCTGGTAACTTACGTTAGCTCGTGTTTAGCGAGACCCGCAACGTGCGCCCCAATGAGCTGCTCCAGTAACGTTCGACGAACAGCGCGCACCAATCAGGACGCACACGTACTGGCAGTTGTGACGGCTCTCGGTGTTCCTAGCGCATTAGTGTCGTTTCATGCAAATTGCCCTCTGAAATGTAGGTTCAATTGGCCAAGCGTAAATATTAGCTGCTGCATACATTCTGCCTAACCTTGAGTTAACTTTCGGAAACTAATTCATTTTATAATGGATTGTCAAAATTAATGGTATGTAACGGAAAAGCTGACACGCAATTTTCCTTCGTTGGTCTACGAAGTCGTGATGTAAAACTTGTAAACTATTCAGTAACAGGTTGAAGAAACATCTCTGAGTATAAATCTGCATTAAGCTTGACGAACAATTAATCAACAAAACATTCACCTATTAACCTTGGTTTTTAAAGCTTCAGTCCATCTATCACCGCGCACTCAAATTCTTAGTGCTTAATTCTTATTTTCGAAGGGAAAACTAAATTCGACTTACTTCTCTCATTTTCCATTAGGCCAACGCAAGACCATCCTTTGGTTAAATGAAATTGCGAAAGGAGCGAGGCGAGGAGAACATTTCGGATGAAGCAATATTTTCCAATTGAGTTCTCCCTTGAGATTTATTGTAACCGATTTTTGGGAGAACTAGAAAACAGGTTGTACCACGGGATTCTAGAAAATTACACTCTTTCTATTAACTAAGGAGGGTCACCATGATAGTTTTCAAATGGTGAACTTGACATATACTAGAAGTTTGTAGCGATTACTTGCCTGCTGTCTCGAAAATCGTAATGGACAAATGCACTAAAAACTGTTATCCCATAGCTACAAATATTGTTAACTAAGTGAAGTCCTTCCTTTCGTAGCAGAACACATCTGCTCCCTCGCCTCATCCAGGAACTGAACATTTCCGGAAAGTTCTCATTAGCAGTGATAAACCTCCCCAAAAATTATGCCTGATGGAGTGAAATTTATCTTGTGCGATCTTCAGTTAAGACGATTATAATATAGTGCGTGCAATTGAAGATTGAAAATTTTGTTTGTGTTATCCATAGGAAAAAGAACATAAAGGGGAACATTTCTTTACAATAACAGAAGACTGACATTTGATACATTCAGTCTAGACTTCTACGTCAGAGATCCAAAATTTCCTACGATTATTTGATAGTTTCACGACGCCTTGTCATGACACAAACTTTTTTCCTGAGTTCCGCCCGAATGGTAGTTATTTGAGCAATTTCTAGTTTTGAGTTTGAGTGAGGCCTTTGTATTGATGCTTTTCATATTATTTTCTTACAGGTCGTTGAGGATGAGATGGCATCGACCGCGCTGAACTCGAGGTCCATTGAAGCCATGGTCACATCGAGGCCTGAGACTAGCACCGCAACATCGCCTATGAATGGTCAAGATGTGCCATCAACATACCTAGCGCAGTACACAGCGACCCTCGAAGATTTCGCCCGACGGAATGCGGGAAATTTGCTTAATGCATCTTCGGTGACGAGGGCCGCGTCACCCACTGGAGAAGAGGTGACCACGGAAGACGAAGACGGCAGTTGTGACGACAACAGTTCTGGCGGACAGAAAAGTTCCATTGCGTCGCCTCTGGACTCTGCTAAGAAGCGCCGCAAACAGAGCAAACCCAACAAGATTGGTGGGTCCGACGGAGGGAGCGCCGAGGGTGACGAGATGGACAGGGATGACGCAGAGAAGAGCCGTGCCAACGTTTTGGAAATGTCTCTCAATAATCCTGACAATGGACTTCGAGACAACAAAGTCTCCGAAGATGGAGACTTGAATTTCAAGTGCCCACATTGTCAAGTGTCAGTACCTAGTCACGAAACCCTGCGCAGTCATATTATTGAAGAACATATTGGTAGAATGCTTACTGAAGACGAGCTGATATTACGCCACGCTCACATCACTAATCAAAAAATACTCGAAGAACAACAGCAACAGCAACAACTGCAGTTTCATCGTTACCAACAACACGTGTTTGCTGAAACCCTGAGAATACAAAATGAACAGAATGCAAAACGAAGGGAAGAAAAAGAGCACCTGAAAGCGAAACCACAGCCACAAGATTCGCAGGCAAGCACTGAAAACCCTCACGAGAGAATTTCTTTAGATCATCAGATACTTCCACATCCCTTGCATCTGCAACATCAACAGCAACAACAACAGCAGCAACAACAACAACAGCAGCAACAACAACAACAGCAGCAGCAACAACAACAACAACAGCAGCAGCAACAACAACAGCGACAGCAACAGCAGCAACAACAGCACCACCAACAACCGCAACAGCCACATCAACGCCCGCCACTTGCTGAAAACCACACTCTATACGAAAGAGAAGAAGGTGAAACAGGACCCCTGAACCTTAGTAGTCCACGATGGGATAACCGATCTAACCCGTCGCAAGACCCGCAACGTAGCCCTGTAACCCCTTTACCAGCTTCTATTCCTATGCCACCTTCGTTCGTGGATGCCCGCTTCAACTTGCCAGGGCTGCTACCTTTCGGCCCCCCTCCATTTCTCCTGCCGTTTATGCAACAGAATGATAGAGAAAACGCATTGAATCCTGGTCAACCTGGCGGTTTCAATCCGGGTCAGTCAAGAATTTTTAACCAAGAAGCTTTCTGCGATCTGTGCAACAAAGAATTCTGCAATAAATATTTTCTGAAAACCCACAAGGCGAATAAGCATGGTATTTTTACGCCAGAGCCGAGTTGTTCACCGATGCCGCCAACTCCTCCCAATCCGATAGGCTCATCAACACCTCTCAGTTCAAATGCGCAACTTTTGGCTCCACTTGTTCACTCTCCCATGACCCCAACATCCATGGGAGGGTCTCCGTACGCAGGGGCCTTCTTAACTGCAAATTTAGGAAATTTAGCAGCCTTACGCCCCCCTCACCCCATTCAAATTCCCATGACTCCAAAATCTCAATCTTCTTCCAGTAAAAATGATGCATCTTCGGTTTCAAAATCAGGCGTTATTAACCTAGATGCGTATTGCGAATTGTGCCAAAAAGAATTCTGCAACAAATACTTCCTGAAACGACACAAGCTGAAGATCCATGGTGTAAATATTGAAGTTACCATTAAATCTCCGAAAACTAATCCTAACTTGGACCGACCAGAGGGCTGGTGTGATGCTTGCCGACGTAACATAGGCTCTAGATCCGCTCTAAATGCACATAAGCTCCACGTTCACGGACCACATATCGTGAACCACATGCCAGTATCAGACGCTGCTATAAGGCACCCCATGGATTTTAGACCGCACAATGTTTTACCAGCTAAGCAACGCAAGCCCGATCGCGATTTGAAGGATAACTTCAGTCCCTGGGATTCAATGATGAGGGACCGAGAAGCTCTCGAGAACCCAATGCTATGGAATAAAAGACCAAAATCTTTTGACGGAACGTCTCCTCGCGCTCATGAAACCAATGATGTGAGTGAAGGAAAACAACTCGTAGAAAGTAATTCTTTCGAGGAGAAAACAAACACACAGCAAATGTCTCCAGGGTCCTCTGAACAATATTTTAAAGGCAACAATTCAGGAATGTTGTTGAACGATTCAATGTTCTCTCAGTTTGATGACGTTCGGAAAGTTAAAATTCCACAAACTAACGGAGTTGTAGATGAAAATCCAGGAGACGTTGAGGTTAAAATTGAGCCAAAATCAACAGACTGCAACCCGACAGCGCCAAAGGATCGAGGAGAAAACGACAGCGATCCACCTATGCCAGTTCTAAAGCCTCAGAATGATGGAGAGCGAGAAATGGACATTTCGCATGAGGCCAACGAGTTTGAAGACAGAGCCCCACCTGTATTGAAGGAGCAAGGTGTCTCTCTCAGCAGACCACAAGAAGAAGAGATGCACGAAACAGAACACCTTACTTCTGAGCCGCCCCGAACTCCCGGTGGCATAAGCAACTCCACAGACGACAGCTCACGAGAAGCTGGAATCATAGCTCGAGTGGGCCAACCAGCCATAGTTCAAGCGCCGCCTGGCACTAAGTTCACGACCGAGCAACTTCGACAACTGGGCGTCATTAACCCAGATGCATTCTGTGAGTTATGCTGCAAGGAGTTCTGCAACAAATATTTCCTTAGAACTCACAGGTTGAAGAAACACAATATCTATACTCCTGAGTATTCAGAGCGTTCGAAACAGCATTTTAAAGACAGTACTCCAGCTAACCTTTCCAGAATATTTGAAAGGCAGTCGTTGGAATGCCGACCTCCAAATCCAAATGAGATGGAATTGGAAACTGAGTGCAACATTTGTAGAAGGTCTTTCGCAAGCCCATACATCTTACATATGCATAAGTTTTACTTCCATGGCCCGGGATCAGAAGTTATACAAAATGATCCGATACCAATGCCCGAACATTTACTATCTCAAGAGCAATTACGGCAGATTGCAATGCAAGCGCATCATCAGAAAATACAAGAACACCATCAATTTATTTTGCGCCAGCAAAAGCACCATGAAAATCAAATGCAACTTGAACAGCAGAAAAGTAAAGAACAAAAAACTCAAGTTCAGGAGAGCTTGCATAACTTCAGTTCTGCAGCATCCGAAGAAAACGCGCAAATGCAAGAACACAGGGAAACTAGCAACATGTCTGCTGATCTTTATGACAAACCAAGCACTATGAATGAGCGTAATACTGAGAGCAAACAAGATGAAGGTCTGCGATTAGTGAAAACTCCTGAACTAAAGTGTACCACTGACTCCTCTCCGAATGGAGAGGCTGATACAAGTCAGGAACTCCGAAAGCTGCAGTCAATGATTCTTGAACTCAATCGTCACGGCGAAGAAGGAATTATTTGCAAGGTGTGCCAAAAAGAAATTGGAAATAAATATTTCTTACGCGGGCACATGTTGAGTGAGCACGGGATCATTTTGCAGGATGAGCATATCAACAGTGAGTCTGCTCACACTCCGAAGACTCCTTTCGAACTGAATGGAAGAATTCCATCGCCGTTAAGTTCTCCTGCAACAGATAGCCAAGCCTACTGTGACATTTGTAAGAAAGACTTCTTTTCCAGGTACATTTTGCAGCAACACATGCTAAGTGCTCATGGAGTTTTCACTCAGCATCCGGGACCCACATCTTTCCTTGACCGAATCAGGGCTGAAGTTGAGGGCAGAGAAGAACGCAAACCCCAGTCAGTGTCTCGATCATTTTGTGATATTTGTAACAAAGAACTTTGTAACAAGTATTTTATGAAGACGCACATGCTAAAAATGCACGGTATAAACATCGAAAACGGTACTTCTGGGGGAGTAACGTGTGACATTTGCAACAAGGAGTTATGCAGCAAATATTTTCTCAAAGTTCATCGTCAAAATACACACGGGTTAGTTGAAGACATGCGGGACAGCAGAGATTTGAAAGACATGCCTCCAAAAGATGGAGAAAGCGATGAAAGTCAAGGAGATCCTTCGGCAATTGAAATGTGTCCCCTGTGCAAAAGAAAGTTCAAGAACATCAAATGGTTACGCACACACTTGACTCAGGATCACGGAGAGGAAGGCAAGATGAAATGGAGGGAATTAGAACCAAACTACCCCTCTCTTGACGCTCTCCCTCAAAACTGCCCCAACTGCAACATTTGTGGCAAATCTCAACCAGACCTAGTGAGCTTACAGCTTCATATAATTAAATTTCACGGTGGAAAACACAATGAAGAAAACTCAGAAGATGATTCTAGGATGAACGTTCAATGTTCGACTTGCTCTTTTGCTTGCCGCAGTCCAGCTCTACTCGCAGCCCACGAGAGGAGCCATAGCCCTGGACTGCAAATAAAGGGCAACTTTCCAAGCTCTAGTAGTATTTTTCAGTGCCAAGTGTGCTCCCAGATACTGCCAAACATTGAAACGTTACAGCAGCATTTGATAGGTCATCGGTTGCAAGGACTCTTTGAACCTCTCCTGACTAAAGACCATGTTAAAGAAGAGAAAGACGCTGAGGAAAGAATGTTCCTCTCCCGCAAGAAAATTGGAAAGCGCTGGAAATGCAAAAAATGCGCATTGAGCTTCAAGAGTCGAAGTAGCTGCTTGGTACATGTATTCAGCAGACACTCAAGTCGCCCAAATCGCAACCTGGCGTTGACGACGAAGCACTGGTGGGGAAGGAAGACTTTCAAGTGTCGAAAGTGTGGAGTGACGGAAAGGCGACTCGGAGATTTGCTCACTCATTTGCGCTCCCACTGTAAAAATACGAAGCAAGTCAGCCTTCCAGTTACTCAAGCCGAACCGTTCGACACAAGCATGTCCGACCACGAATTCATGATGCAGTCGTTCTTGATGAACAAAGAACATGATGAGGGAGGGGAAGAACATTTCGTTCCATCTCTTGTCAGACTTCCCGTGTCCCGACTGGTTCTCCAGCCTCTCACAGTATCTTTCACTCTTACTCCTGCCTGAGTTGGACTGTACAAAAACAATTGTTGATCTTGTTCAATCAATGATGAAATACGTGAAGAACTGCTTGAATGAATACTTTTCTATGTTCTACGAAGATCAGAACTCAAATCTGACATATCATTTATGGAGAAGTTCACTGGCTTTACATGCAGTATTCTCGTAATCAGTGATAGGACATTCTCGGAGTGTTGACTGTGTTTTCTTCAAGTTCATCAAGAAAACCTTATTAATAAGTGAAGCTATCGCAACTCCATTCGTACGTACGTGCGCACGGTTAGGAATGGAATCTACTTAAGGGTTATGCATGTGACTTGCAGGTTGTTTATAATAGTGTAGCGGTTAGGCAGAGCGTGTGGGGTGTTTTCAATCTTCGTAAGAGGATGTAAAATGAGTTCCTGTTAGGAATAAGAAGCAACTTATAATAATGATACCAGTAGTGTACAATAAAGTTTTTGTGTCCGTAGATATTTGAGCGATGTTTAGAACAGACGAACGTGTTTCTGAAAAACATGAGTTTACTCCGCATCTCTGTCAAAGCGCACGCGATGGCGGCTTCCTAAGATAGACTTGAAATTGCTGGTTATTTCAACTCAATGTTCATATTCTAGTCAGAGTTGAGGTGCTTCTTCAAAACTAATCTAGTTTATGTAGGATATAATTTCTATACATTAGAAGTGTTGTTGGCTGAATGTGGCAAAGTTTGATAAGCGCTGAAGTTTTTCTTTCATCTTGACGTACATACATAATAATGGTATATTTTAAAAATGATTTCCGAATTTTCCAGCTAATTTTTAATTTGAACGCATTCCGTTGTTGCTGTAGAAGCGAAGAATACGAGGGTTGGTTTTGTTCAGTTGCAATTAAATTCTAGTTTTATTTTATGAACATGTGCTTTATATATTAGTCAGCGCCAGCGAGTGACGGCGAGACCTCGCAAATACCAGAACAATCTAGTCATACACACACGGTATATGTATAGTGATATAGTTGTATGTTTCGGGCAACTAATTGCAGACGAATTACATTCCTGTCGCCATGAACAGCCAATTCGTTTTTCTTAATTTTTGCCTAGCTTACTACTTGTTCCTGTTGTTTTGTTGTCTCATGAGCACTCAAATAGATATTATGTTATTTCTATTTATTTATGATATTATATGACGCAGTCTCGGTCGCTATTTTGTATGATAACCACCTAACTATGCTGTGCCTGCAATGCATTGTGTTTCTCCTTCTGGATCAACAAAAATTTTGGGGTTTTTAAAGACCCAGTTTGAGTCCGTGAACTGCGAGGAAAAAAATGAATTCTTTCCTCTCGTGGCAAACTAATTTTTTAAATGTGAACTGCCTGTACTGTCTCGATAAATTGGGAGCTCAAAGTCATCTGTGGAATACTCCTTACCCAACTTGAATCCGATGCGAAAGATATTCTCTTTCGGTTAAAATAATGCGATCTGTTGAAGAGAAGCTCTCAGATACGAAATCTTACAAGCCAAATCCACTTTTCACGTGAATCAAAGTGTCGGGATAGCATATGCATGAATTTAATTATAGAGCCCTGAGCTGCTATTGGGAACAGAGCTTCTGCAGCACGAACATGTGCTGAAATGTTTAACATCGAAAGTCAATCTTTTTTCCAAAGAAAACCATCTCCATCCCTCCACAGAACGATGCACAAAGTGAATTTATAGACTCTGCATTTCAGCTCAGAAAACGCATATATTTTGTGACTATTCTTCCATGAATATTTTTCATTTCTATCAAGTGAGAAGCGCAACGTGGTTGGATAGCATTGCGTCGTAAATTGGCAACCCTGTTCTGGTTTGGTTCACGTGTTTTTACACAGTCAGAAGCTGGTTTGTATTTATTCCAACCTGAGGCACCAGAGACCGTTGCATGGAATTGCAGAAGTGAGCTTCAATTAAATATGCATTTTTTGTCGTACAGGTGTGCACTTAATTCACTACGACCATCTAAAGTAGAGCAGAAATTAAACAACAAAATTGTTTACCCAACGGTGCAAGGAAAGGTACAAAATTTGACCCCAGCTTCAGTTCTAATTTTGAGATCTTGCATACCAGTTGGTTTACATCTTTTGGTAAATGAAGATCTGTTTAAGCTATTAATATTATGTAATTTATACTTTATTGTTAAACGGTGTCTAAAGAGGTACGTGCATAAAAGTCCTATTGAAAAATTACGTGTATTATTTTTCTCATGTACCCGAAGTTTGATGTTTCACCTCTCACGTTTTTGACCTGCGCCCAAGTCACTTAACGGGCTTTTAAATTTTGTCTCCGTTTAGAAGAAGGAAACTCATTCAACAGGAAATTTGGCAACTCAATGACTGGTAAACTCTTCGCAGATTTGGCTCCATTTCACGGAAGGTGTTCAAACAGTGGTCGCATGTGTTACATTTTTATAAGACAGCACGGTAAGGGTGATCAATATATGGATAAATATCCACAGCTCTCCCAGCGAAATTCGATCAGTTGAAAAAGTTCAAGGATGATTCATTATGAGAAAAAACATTTTATATTGACAATTTTACTAAAAAAAATTAAAATCGATTTCTCAGCATTTATATGGTTAATGGTTCGAGAACGCTTGCGTCAGGCTCGTTACTATATGTACATTCGTTTCGAAGAAAAGATGTGGTTGTACCGCATGAAAAGATGTGGTTTTACCGCATGAAAAGATGTAGTTGTACCGCATGAAAAGATGTGGTTTTACCGCATGAAAAGATGTGGTTGTACCGCAGGAAAAGATGTGGTTGTACCGTTCTTTATCAATACTATTCTCAATATTTAATTGACCGAGGAAAAAAGTATCAAATGGTAGGTTCAAAACAACTGAATACATTAGCCCATTAACGATAAGAAACGAAAAACAGTGGATGGAACAGAAAACCAACCCCGGAAAAGATTTTCAAATATCAATACCAAACAATGTGAACGCTTTAAAGAAAGTGTTCTAATCTGCATGTGTGTGAACAGAAATTCAGAAACACAATAATCAGCATCACTTAACCAGAAAATATACAGCAAAAATAATGTTTCATCCCATGGTTTGACCGCCAGAACAATATAGAGCGCTGCTCTCCTGAACAGCATCACTCGATCGTGTAGCACACGACGTGTACGACCTGAGGTAGCTTCTATGGCAGGGGCTCCCAACCTTTTTTTCGCCCCGCACCCCTGAAGAAATTTCACTTGAACCTCGCACCCACTGAAACGAAAACGTCAACATACAGCCAATTAGCTATTATTTATTTTAACTTTTCTCGCACCCCCAGGGGGTGCGAGCACCCCAGGTTGGGAACCCCTGTTCTATGGTGACGGGCATGTCGTATCCTGGAAGCAGTTTTCGTAAGAAAATTTTTTAGAACATTTTCGAACGTAAAAATACACCTTATCGAGGCAATATAGGCTCCATGTATTCATAAAATATCCTAGAATCAGAAGGAAAAGAGATAGTGACACATCTACAATTAAATATTATGTAAACAAATCCTCCAAGCAGATGGCAGTCACGTATAATATATGTTTCCTTTAAAACGGTAGAAAGGAAGAGGTCAAGCAAAACTCCTATGTTTGAGTCTTGAAAGAAGCTGTGTCGCCTGTTATTTAAATGAAACACGTCGTTCATTAATATAGATAGGGAAGAGTTTTACTTCATTTAGAATTTGACTGTACTGGGAATACTACTGCAGTCTATCAAGCCTTCAAATTTTAGAAATCAGAACCAAATATCAGCGGTTATACTGTGAATGTTTGTGATAGCCGTATTGGGTAATTAATAGTCTGGTAAATAGCTTATGACTCGAACGACGAACCTCTTCTGCACGATTGAACGATTAAAAATTACAAAATAACTTCTCAGACCCCAAAACAAGTTGCCGAGTTAAAACAAGAAGCACAATAAATTGCTGTGTTTGTAGAAATTCATTTTCTGGCGTGTTCCCTTGCCTACTGTGAGGCTGTACGACCATGTCCTCGTCTAAAGTTGGCGAGGTCAAATGAATCATGACGTAAATGGATAAAAGTGCGCTTCTGACGCTCATGGGAATCAGCTCTCGTCAAATTAAGGCCTTAGCTCTGATAAAAAATAATTATAACAATATTTTTTTCTAAAATGAGTGGTTGTAAACATTAGCCTGAAGAAACTAAGATCACCGAGGTCTTCAGTGCACGATTTTCAAATAATTTACGTTGCCGTAGCAACAGAGCTGGCAGGGTTATTTTTTCACGCTGCAAAACTGAAGTACAAATGGAAAACGAACTTTTTTAATATGAAATCCAATGGCATGTCAAGGTCAACTCTGCTGCAAAGCGGAAACAATCGAGAAAACGCGTCTCTTCCACACACCTTGGAGAAAGCTAGAATGACTAAAATAGGGCATCAGTTTTCCTTTCAGGATTGATGTGTTTTAAGAATAGCCGAGAATGGAGGTAAATCCAGAATTTTCCACTTCGAATAAAATCTCTCTCGACGTATTGGTCAACTTGAAAGCTAAGACATCGGTTACGTGGTTGAAAAACAAGGAGAGTTTTCTTAAAGAATTAACACTTCATGCTTGTCAAAAAACAATTTCCAAATCCTGAAATACGAAACGCTTTATGAATTACGAACAGCTCCGTCAAAAATAAAGGTATAACAATTTACACCGATCTTTAATATTAGTTGATGAGCGGAAACATATACTCTAGCATGCTTTCAACGAGGAGAAGTGCAAAAAACACCGAGAAGGAAAACACCAGCGTTTGGACTGCTTTGAGTGATAACTTAGGTTTAAAATGAGTATCTGTGGCCATAAGCCGGAAGAAACTGAGATCCTTGATGTCTTCAGCGTACAATTTTCCAAGAATTTACGTTGTCGTAGATGTAGATTTAGCAGAGTTATTTCTTTTAAGTCGACTTGGTTACGCAACGAGTACTTCGGGTTATTTTGGAACCAAATTGAACGCATTCGCTAGCGGTGAATAATTCAAGCTGTTCTCATTCTTAGTTTTTCCACTTGACCCAATTGTGGGTGCTGTATTATGTAAATTTAAGAACGCTTGCTGTCTGAATTGGGGCCAAAATCAACTATGCCATCACACAATTAAGTGACGTAGTCAACACAGGAAGAAAATTACGATGCTTTTCAAAGCTCATCTTGAACACATAACAAGGCCCCCAATATGCAATACATGCTGCTGAAGAGACCCTGTTGGGCGCGAGTAACATGCTTCTGTTATACTTTACGCGTGAGTATATTTTTATGAACACTAAATCTCAATTTACGTCTCAATTCCGGTAAACTGAGGGCAAAAGTTACATTGAGATGCTCCTGGGGGGCAATATATTTTGTTCGTTAGTTTAAGAGTTAGCTGAAATAGAATGTTTTCAAACTTTGAGCTCTAATCGCTAAAATTGGGACAGCTTTAGTTCGTCATTCATTCAGAGCCTCTTGAACACTGCTTCTCTTCAATTTAATTCTCTAGTACTTCTTATGTGGCGAAAAGACACTTGGCATTGCATGTTAACGAGAATTACATTCACGACAGAATCTGCATGAAAATACAGGGTTAAGAATCATTCCTTTCGAAGCATGGTGACGGATTACAATTTTATGCAGACGAACGAGACGATTTATTAGCTGCTCAGAGACAAAAAGGAAAAACAACATACTCCCAACGCCGTGTTAACAAGCTATGCTAATTCAGTGCCACAGCATATGTACAGAAATAAAACACTTCTACAGACTAGGCTGAATGAGAATTGCAGCTCATGTCGGGACGTCAATACTACCTGCTAAGTTTTGACACCTGCAGCTGATATACTTTCCATTTCGATAGAAATTTAATTTCCGAGTGGAAAAAGGATTTTTGATGCCATGCATCTTCCTTTGAACAAGTTCGCGGGTTTGAAAACAAGTAAACTTAGCGATCATAATAAAAAGAAGCTGATGACGACGAAAGTAAACTTTAGGCGTTTAGCGAGGTAAAATGCTGCCTGTTACCTTTGGCCTTACGTAGAAACTCTGAATTTATTTACGAAACTTCGTTCTAAACAAGGTTGGCTCGATTGTAAGACCTAGTTCTCAGTTGTATTTATATATTAGATTAGCCTGTGATCAAGAAACGAACAACTCGGAATAAATGTATCAAAAACAGGTCATTAATTAAATGAACTCAATAATTAAATTTTTTTTGCGGAAGTCGGCTACACGAACAACTTCAACAACCCACCTTTACTTTCATGGTTGTAAATAAAATCAATGGTTGCATAAAATATTTGGTTGTTAACAAAGTCGGTAGAGGTCACCCAGGTAATGGTTGTAAGCACAGTAAATGGTTGGTAAAACTTCGATGGTTGTGATCAAACTCAATGGATGAAGACAGAGGCAATAGTTGTAAACACAATAAATGGGGAAAAACAAAATCCACTAGATAGGAAAACATGATACGCAAGGCTGGAGATGAAAATAATAAGAGAGATCGGAAAATATGTATTATGCACAATTTTAAAACATAATACTCAACAATCGAAAACAGTTAAAACACTGCATTGGAAAAAAATATGGAAGATTGGGGTATAAAACTTTTAAGCCAGAAAACTTAATACGCAAGATTGACAAACTTGATACGAAGATTGGAAAACATAATACATTTGGTTCAGAAAACAAAATACTGTTGAACTCATACATAGGTCACGTCACGACAACAGAACGGACAAATAATTTCATCTGAAGCAATTAAGGCTCACAAATCTGCCAGTTAATTATCTTAATTCAAACCATTCAATATACATCAAAATTAATACTAAGCTCCTCTCTAGAGGTGCCAGCGTTTATTCGCAGACATTTATTACATCCTGTAGAAAGCAAAATGATGGGTACAAAATTAGTGAATAAGTTGATGAATCGAAAAACATTTTGCTCTAGGAACACGAAAAAATATTTAATTCAAATTTTCTTGATCCTGATAACCGAGATTTATTTTTGCTGCAGCACTAGGAACATGAACATTAGCTCGGGTGTTAAGCAGCACTGTGTCGCCAGCAATAAAAAATTAAAAAAGACACAGTCAAGTGAGGGCAGTGAACACGTGAAAAATTACGCCAATAAATATCGTGCAATGGTGTTTGGTTTTGCATTAAGCAGATGTCGTTGCCAAGAATTTTGAAAGTTTTTGAGTGTGATATTGAAAATCAAAATAGTAGAAGCAATAAGTAGGCTTTAGAGTTTTAAAAACACAGGAGAGTTGATGACCGTCTGAATGCGTCTGTTTTTCTTATCTGATGACCATTATCTCAAAGCTACGACTTTAGTGCAGTTATCTGCGTTGCCTACTTTACATAGACCTGAAGCTGCAGGGTAATATCATTTGGGTACTTCAAATTTATCTTTCAGTTTGATGATTGCCGGCCTTTTTGACCTAAACTTCAGTGTTTCTAATGCTTCATGTTGAAGTCTTTTTTCAGCTGGCTCTAGAATTCGAAATTGATGTGTCTGTTTTGGCGAAAATGGTATAAATATCCCGATCTCATTTCAGGGATTGGACTTCACCAAACATTTATAAAAGTAAGACCACATACTAAAATTTATTATGCACATTTTCCTTTTATATGAAGGCACGCAGCAGAAATTGGCTGGAAAAATGTAACCTTGCGTGTATTTAAATCAAATCTGGGAACGGCGTAGCGGCCGAAAAAATGTAAAATGTTTTGCTGTGGGTTTATAAAACACTCGCCAACTACAGGGAGCTGAACCGGTATTTGGCTGCCTGCTCCCGCCTGTATTTTGCTGCCGACTTTCTCAGGAGAAGGCGAGATTTGAGGCTATGGCCTCTTTAAAAGGGAGAAGTGCTCCCCTGGGGCCCCCGTCGTGATTTTCAACGCTCACTTCAACCTCCGCTGGGGCTGCCAGCCTGGCTTTTCTTTCTTCAATGTCGCTAATAAGGTGCCATGCGTCAACCAAAAATGTTGCTCACAAGAATTAAATTTCCGGTTTTTGGAAGATTGTACGAACGTTTGAAGGCATGAATATTAAAGTAAATGGAGAATTATTCACAGGAATTCTTGAGTCACTCCCGAATAAGTTGTTTAAGAGATAGACCAAATGAGTTGATGGTTTATTCCGAAAAAAAGGTTGGTGCGTTGTATTTTTTAACATTTTTCAAATTGGAAAACAAAATTACATTTCAAGCATCTGGTAATATTGGTTGTTGTGAAACGACTATCTTTTGCAAATTAGTACAATTTGTGGAGTACCAAAAATAGAGAGTATAAAAGAAAAAGATAAGACGTCTGCATACTACGTCTACTTTAAATATCTAGTTTCCTCGGATATTTTCTAGATCAATGAAATGTTTTTGAGTGATAAATTTGGGGAAAATTTTCATCTTCATGATCGGCACGACCAAATAAATCAGTAAATTTATAATAAGTATATAGTAAATTGGGAAATTTGTAATAAAGTACTTCGTAAAATGGCTGTAAAAATGTGTGACAAAATTTTTCAATTATTTGGAGTAAAAGCCATTCGGCTATTGAGTAATGAATGATTAGAAAGATGCCATTTTATGACAAAGCTCTGTCGAGCTCAGCAATTTCATGGCAAATGCAGATATTCTCATGGAGCTTCAGCTATAGCTTTTCCTTTTGATATCACTGAAGATGCCGAGTATAAGATTTTCAAGATGGCGGCAGTGTAGGAGCGCCAGCAGCATCATCTGAAGTATTTTTATCGAAAAGTGTAAAAGGAGTTAGTGTAACCATTATTGTGGAATATTGCCCTGTAAAAGTGGGGCTGTAATCGTAACTTCCTGTATTATGATGCATTATTCTGTACGATTATAGCCACTTGCAGGGCGGCTCTATAACAGTCATAATTTAGACCATCTTTCCTCTACTAACTGCGCTGGACTTGCGCTATCAAGCCTGCATGCCGCGCCTGATTGACGGAACGTCACCGCTATGGACCTGGTGGTGCTCGCCGCCCCGCTGCTCGTGCTTTCCTAATTGTGGAGCACCATTATTATCATTATTACATTATATTATGTACTATGTTATAGTTAAAACATAAAATGTGTTATTGAATTTATATGACACAAAATATGTCTTCATTTATACGTATACTTACGAATTTGGGGTTTTTACCTCCGAGGACGGTATATTAGCGTTACATCAATGCTTTTAGACTTCATCGCTTAGTTTTCCCTTTCCCATCGCTTAGTTTTCGTTTGATTTGATAAAAAATGATTGGGAATCTTTTTACATGTTTATTATAAAATCGCTCCTTCATGAGAAATTACGGCTGACTGGAAAATAAACAAAGCTCACAAGTCGAAAAAGTATCTTCTATGTTTGATGAAAAAATAAAACACTTTGAAAACAAGATAACATTGAGCAAAATGTCGGTAGGGGAATGACGAATTCGTTTAATTTCGCCTCAGCGAATGAGGATCGTGTGGTGGTAGTGAAGGTGCAATGGCTGCAGGCACCTATAGCAGCCCTGGGAGAAATAGGTTGTGTAGAAAGTACAGGATGGCACATTAAATGTTTACTTTTTGAACTGATACAATTCCGTACCACATACGTGTTAGTTTGATCAGAATATGGTGCTCCTATCGTAGAAACAATTAGTAAATTAACCTTTAAAATAGCTCTGTCGAAAAAGAAGAGGTAGATGCATTGATTTATATGGGGTTGTTTAGACGTAATGAGAAATAGAAAAAAAAAATAATCACGAAATACTACAACACGGATGAAAACTTGGGGAATTCACTATTTGGAGGAGGAAGGAGCTGCTAGACAGAATAATTTTCCACGTGTGTGAACTGCTTTAAAATTATCTAAATAGAGGCGAAAGAGAGAAAAAGAGTGCATGGGTTGTCTGTTTTATTTTTTTACGTCGAGTGCGTATGCTGCAGTAGAGGGAAAACAATAATTGTATGAATAGAACGTGGGGATCGCCAGATCAAAAAAGAGTAACGGAGGAAAAATAGGCAAGCGATGAAAAATGGGCAAAAAAAATAGATGAGTGAGAAAAATAGGTAAATAGGTAACCTTTTTAATGAGCAATACCAGGAAGATCAGACGAATAACAAACGACTATTCGTGATGGAAAGTATTCTTTAAAAGGAAAGACATGCGTTCTGGAAGAATATATGACGCAAGAAGAGGCGATGGGCAAATTGATCGACATTGACAAAGAAGTTAGGGATTGCAACAACTAGCTTTATTTTCCTGGCCTCTTCATCCCAATTAGGCTGAGTCTTTTGGCAACTTGAAACTGTGTTAATGCCCAACTCTAAGGACACCGGCCTACTCGTGTGATGCAGTAATAACGTAATGAAGCTCTACAAGTTTTGGCTAGGCATGAAGTGTCAATAGTTTGAGGTGGTCACAGTGTTGTTTTGTCGAGCTACCAGGTCTTGATCTCCATGGTCAAGTGAATGGAATAAATTGAGACACGGTTATGCTTCATTAAAATATTTTCTATACGCATTGATGACATTCGCTTTAATTGATGAATCGAGTATTTTCACCGTAATCTCTAAACTGTATTGAGGAAGGATTTTCATTTACATTGTTATGGAGATGCTTGAATAATAAACATGAGCGTTTGAGTTCAATTTGAGCAGCGGGAATCGGTGTAAATATTTCAGCTAGGAGTCCACCCTGGCTTACATTGCAGTCATGTGTGTAAATTAAGACTTGCAATAGTACGATGGAAGCAGCAATCAGTTACAGACTGAAATACGACGCTAAGTTTTACCGCCTAATTCAACACAAAACCGAACAGAAACACCGACGCTTAGAGGTGCAAATAGCTTACATCGATTAGACAACTAGGACAATTAATAACGAAAAAAAACGAGAATAAACGGAATAATAGAGGATAGCTTCGAAAAATAAAGAACCTTTTCAAGTGAAACATAACCCATTGCAAATGCTCGGTACGTAAGTATGCCAAGGAACGCGATAATAAAGAGCCTACGATGGATTTTCAAATCATTTCCATCGCTGTAGCTGTTTTGGCTGTCCTGTTCTAAATGATCAAATTCATGAGAATAAACATTTTACTAATAAAATTTGTGTACTGAGCATCAGGCAATCCTGAGTTTAGAGACGCCATATCAGGCACTCCAACCCTCATAAGTTGCAAGATGCAAAGTGCTCAAACTTTATTTGAAAAAATCACATTCGAGCATGTTGGCCAAAACAAACAGCTATTGGCGTAGTAGGCGGAAGAGGTACGCTGTTATAGTTCTTCCAACGACGTATGTTGCTCACAAATCTGACGTCTGGTCTGCACGCTCCTTTATAATAGAAGGCGTGTTTTCTCTCAACAGTACCTCCACAGTACATATAATAAACTGATCTTGCAGGGCATCGCGTATTAAGGCATTACTCCGTGTGGTCTGTAACTGTTCTGATATTTCATTGATTTCTGTAACACTTCATTCTTATTGCTATTTTACTGCAGATCTTTCCATATCATCGAGTGCAATATTACCACTCCCGTGTAATTTAAAATGATTTTTTCTTATCTTTCTTCCCGTTCAGCATGTGACTTTACTCATCAAATTCTGCGTTTACAGTAACTTTCGATGAAAATTTGCGACTTCGGAAACATCTTATGTTCATTCCCACAAAATAAATTTCAAACCTTACCTGTAATAATTATACCCTTAAAAATTTATAAAAGGTATTACCCGAGAGTTCAAAACTCTCCAGCGATAATTTGGCTCCTATTCTTGCTTCGCTGTCCAATAAAAATGAGTTCCTATGCTGCTCACTTTTCTTTCAGTATCGACACTTTCCGACCCAAAATATAGGGCAAAAAATTTCGAGACTTCCACTCAACTAAACTGAACGTATCGACTTTCTTTTTGCAGACCATACAATGGGTATAAGTTTTTATGAATATTTCGTCATTGTTGATATTAGGGCAAAAAACGCCCCACATCGGGCAGCGAAGTCTTAACGAGAGCAACTCTGTGGAAGCCTGGGCGGCACGAGCGAGTTGAGGTTTTTTGGGGCGGCCGTGAGTGCTGAGTTTCCTAAAAAGAGCTTAAATTTCGGTGGAGAGCGAGCCGTGCTCGGCCCTGCAGCTCCGTGGGCAGCTGCCTCACGCTCTCACGGCTCCGTCAGACGCACATATTTTACGCGTAGCAGTAAAGCCTAATTTAACTCAAAGCGTACATCAGGTACTGCAGACTACAATGCGAGTATATCCAACAAACTGGAGCTATGCGTTTCTATTCTGCTGAAACGCTGCATGGTATAGAAGGAAGACTTTCACGCAGAGTAACTGTTCGAAGTTTTTATAATTCGCATGTTGTAGAGACACACTCCTGTAAAATGTGAGCAGTTTTGTGGCTCTCGTCCTATAGCTGAAGATCAAATATGAGATTTTTCTGCGGTTGCTGTCTGGAATTTCGGATTCAGAATTGTTTATAAGGAGGTCTAGAGTCTTATGATTTGAAAGCAAATGTTGGGAGAATTCTGTCCAACAGTGAACGTCAATTACCATTTGAATCCTGGAGAATTGAGCTTTAAATCCTGGAAACTGTACTTTCCATTCTTCCGAAGATGTGAATTTACTTAAACTTCTTGATAACGCAAAATTCAACCCTCCACAGAAAGAATTTAAAGACAGAAGTTGACAAAATATTCGATACTCTTACTAATAATTAATAATGAAACATAGATGAAACGTGGATTAGGATGAGCTAACGGATGTAAATTAGTATGATCTACCTTTTGAGAGGCAGATTATTGCTTCCAAGTATAGACAGGTTAATAGAATTTCTTACCGGAATTTTTATCTTGAGTACAATCGTAAGTAAACAACACTTCAGCCAAAGGTAGTTTCGGCTGCAGATAATTTTCTGCACACCTCGAGAATACACTCCATTGTGCATCTGCGGACTACGGTAAGTATATGAGAGATATTATCAAAGTTTCGGGCAGCAAATCCCTGAGGAGTTTTCACACCTCGCTGTGGAGGCATTGTGGTTCACTCCACAATTACCCCAGAGGATCCGGCAGAGTTCAATCAACGCTGCGTCCAAAGGGACCAAACCTACAATTTACGGCACCATCGCTACAAAGGCCTTCCTTTTTAGGGCTTTTCACTCAAATGTGGATTTTCAGTGTCGTTTGTATTTTCCCGCGGCTATTATCATTTGGGCCTTTTTTGTATTGTGCAGACGCAGGAGGCCGGGCCTGCCTCTGGCTGCAGGCAGACCGACCAGCTGAGCGCACGTGTCTCCGCCACAACATGCGGGGCGCGGTGTGCATCCGCCTTGCAGGCGCGTCTTTTCCATTGTGCTCCCATCGGACTCCAGTGTCAGCCGCATGAATATGCTCTTTCGAAGTGCCTTGCAATCTTGATAAGTGTAGCACTCCGGTAGTCTCCGATGAATTTGATGCACCTGATACCCTGTCAATCAATTACATTAATGGAGGGTATCTAGGCTACATTTTCTCGTGTCATAGTACTTTCCAGGTTATTATGGTGCTCGAGCTATCTTGCCGAAGGTATCAAATGGATATAATTTTTTATTGATAGCGGACAATGTAACTATAACAATCAAGTGCAGAATATTCGCAAGATCTGGATGTATCTATGTAAATTAGGGTGGCCAGATTGAGGCACTTTTCGCAAGATAATGCATTTTTTTCAAAAAAGCTAAATCTCAGAGCTTAGGAACAAAAAAAAAAAGACCATCCTGCAGTCTTGATATCTACAGCATGATACAAGATTTTAACTAACGCTACTAGCTTGCTGGTGTTGCTCATTCCGTGACGTCTAAGTGACTATAGTGAGGGCATCAAAATCACAAGTCCAGCTACTGCTCTTTGAAGAATTGGGCAAATTAGGTAGCGCTGTCTGAGGTATGGTATTTCCTGTCCTGAATAAAGCGTTTCAGACATTTACCGCTACAGCTTGGAAATGTTTTTATGTTGAGCATGGCACAGAACACACTGTACTACTGAAGTGTTATATATTTATATATATGTATGTAAGGCAGCAAGACTATGAAATATTGCAAAACTAGATCTAAGTGAATGAGTAGTTTTAATGCGCATGTCTTTGCAGGCCTTACCAAGTTTACATAGTGCTTGCCATTGTTTAGAAACTAAGAAACTGACTTGAATGCATCTTTAATGCATGTAAGATTAGGTGAAATCCCATCTAGCCAGGACATTCCCTGTGCATGCCTTTTTTTTAGAAGAACAAATCTAATTGAGTACATCATGTCGTATGTTTGCGGATTAATATTTGAACAAAACTAAAATGAACCGCTGACTCCAGAACTAAGGACACCGATGAAAATGAAAAGTAACAGTGAAAATTGTTAATATGAGTGATTCCAAAGCAATAAGTTCTACATATATAAACAAAGGGTTGGGAGTGAATGAAAAAAAGATGAAATGTGGAAATCGGTATTTGCACAAAAGAAGTCTCGCAATTATGAAAGTTTCGATCATTAGTTGATTTTTCAACAGGGATATATAGCATTTAAAATGCGCAAAACCTTAGGAGGCTCATTTCTACTGAGCACGATGATGGAAAACAAAAGTTGTCCTAAAATCATGAAATGCGGCTTGTCTCAAATGGCTGTTCAAAAGTCAGTACCGAGAACCAGTCACAGCTAGAAGAACAAATCATGCAAGGCACATCTCCAATTCGATGCAGTAACCTGTCCGGTGTCTGTTATTTCTCCCTATAGGGAATAACTTGAATTGTTTTCCTGTGAGAAAAAGTCAGAAGTGCCAAGAATGCGAACGAGTTTGCGTCAAAAAAGCTCCTTGTGTCTTCGAGAATGATGCAAATCGGGAGGCGCAGAAGGATACTCTGTCCTCATTTTATTATTACGTCAGCTGTTTACTAATTAGCATTCTCTGGTATCACGTATACGCATCCGGGAGATCCCTAAATTGTAGCTTTAAGATTGATGATTAAAAACCAGTTAGGCAGCAGAAGGCAATTAATTTGCTCTCGATTAGAACATAATAGAATAGTACGGTACTATGCCTGGTTAGCATGCCTGAAATCTGTTAGCATGCCTCGGCAATTACAGAAAAGCGAAACCTGAAAGAAGAGGATTCTCCGCGAAGTTGGTGCAGAAACTTACTCAATGAGCGATAAAATTCCAACCGTTCGTTCTCATTATTGGCTCATCAAAAAATTTTTAAAGTTGTATGATAAAATGATCAAAACTTGAAGAATAAATTCATTGGGTAAAAAATTATGTAGATATTTAATAATTGGAAATGCATATTGATTGAACATACACGCACATTACACAAGTTAAATTGGATATAACGTATGTAGAATGAAAACAAAAACCTAAATATTTCATCACACTTTCAAGGTTATTTCTGTTTCAAATAAAGCAGCAGAAGGACGCCAAATCCGTAATAATCAGGTAAACTTTTAATTGATTCATTTTTTCACTACAATGTAAAGATTGTTGTCGCCTCTTATTTATCCTGTTTATAACGGTTAAATAGATTTATGTCATTCGTTACTTACTCGACTCATCTCCATAGATATAAATTACAAACTGATCTCTCTCATATATAGTCGTTATTTCAAGAATAAGATGAAAAAACATAGAAATTCACGAAATAAGCTACAAATGATTCACTTGGTGTTAAGATATGACATCTGGAATGAATTTTCCTATATTTTTCAACGTTATGATCGATGTAGATCTGTTAAGACACAAATCCTCTTTCACCATGTCGAACCTGGAATGAACTTCCAAGGTTTAACAACACCACGATCGAGTTGGAAGAGCGAGTATACCACACGTGGCTGGATGATTCAGCAGCTGTTGGGTTCCAGGATCTCCATTGCTCACGGTGTCGAGTCCGTGGAGACATGCAAGCCTGTGCTTTACAAGTCGAGGTGCATGCGCGTGCGTCACGTCTATCTTGCGGTCCTAGATTGAGGTGTATGCGCATGAATTGCACTTAGCTGCATAATTACAGCGTATACGCAGCTTATTGTCCTGCATTCTAAAGAGAAGCCGTTAGTTGCAAAGAATAACAGTGTTGCATAATCTGAGGCTCTCAGTTTCACTTCAGTGCAGTTATCCAACTGGGTGTGACCCCGAAAATTTTTCTATCCTCTGCTCGTCCCTGGAAAAGGAGAAACGGGATATTGTACATAATTTTTGTCAACGTCTGAAAAAAATGTTTGTATGTATAACTTAGAATTTCTTTATATACCTTTAGAGAAGCCAAACGTGGGAAGTTCAGCCAGAGGAAAATAACATCTGCCTCTTCCCCAACTATTTTTTCACTTTATGATCCGCAGGGCTCCAAAACTATGACAGGTTCAATATTTCCTGCCTTAAATTTCGTTGTTTGAACTCAAAACACACCACAGAATTCGCACTGTAGACCCACCGGTATCGAGGAAAAAAAAATCCATTTTAATGTGAGGTCTGAGGTGCAGTGCTACATCCTAGTAACAGATTAAAAATTTTAAAAAATGGAACTCAAAGAATGCCGAACTCTGAGAATACGTCCTGTAACAAATTTTACTCGCGATAAAAAGGCATTATTGTGTGGAAAATCCTCTACGACTGAATATTTTCCATCTTTAACCTCCAACTCAAAAACGGATTTATGAACGAAAACGCCTGTACGTTACGGGACAGTCCCCGGAAGCTCAGATGACAAAGTAGCTGTGATAGGACGACAGGATATGCCCGGAACGTCTCCCGCAGAGGTAACTGTCTATTGAACTACAGGTCCTCACACAACGCTGTACAGTTCGTGAGCGCTTCTATTTACATGCACTTCATCAAAATTTTCTGGGCAGGATTTTTCGCCAAGAGTTTCTCACGGACCAACAAAAGTGTAGTTAAGTCTGAAAGCGCCTATAGACCTCGGCGTGCTCGTGGGGGACTATAAGTCTGCTAATTAAACGTCACAGTCTGCCTCGGCCTTCCTGGTGCCACGTTCTTTTGAGCACCGTGATGAGCACTGGCGCAGGCTGGCCTGCGTGAGAGATTTTTGCGTGGAAATGAGAACACCAATGTCTACTTTTCAATTGATCAGGGCTTAGGTAGATATAAGAAAAAATACTTAGCACTTTTTTCTGCATTCGCAGCTTAGCACTAAGAGACGTTGAGGAAAACTGAATTGATTGGGTTTATTGTTAAGAATCCTCAGATGCATTTTTGACTAAGTTCAATGTCAAATTTTTCCCTCACTGTTGTCACAAAATGGCGTATTCATTTTACTGTGTAGAAAATAGTCATCAAACTGTATTAATGGATGTTCGTACTACAGATGACTTCAGGTTCTTAAGCTGAACTCCTCAAATAGTACGAGGTGAACCTACAAATGATCAAACATCCGATGCTCATTTCAATCCTGTCACCATTTGTGCAGGCAATCATTGAATAACATTAGTAGTATGCATAAAATTTACGGAATTAACTTTGTGAGGAAGTTATGTTATTACACCTCATACGAAAACATGGGACACAACGTAGCACTATTTTCCTAAGCTAACTTTTGAAAATAGTAAGATCATTGTAAGAGAAGCAGCTTACGAAGAGCGTGAAACAAATTCCGGCTGCAGTCGCAGCACAACAGCGCTTGCCCGTAGCTCGGCAGCAGCTCGCAGTGCGCCCGTTGCCTCCACAGAAAGTTTTTGTGAGCTACAACGGGGCAGGTGGTCTACCTTCTTTCCTTCCGTCCGTCCCAACTCCGTTTTTGCGACAATAACTTTCAGTTTTTCGGAAAACACGCGTAGTTTTTTTGCCCGTATTTATTTGCCATGAATTGAAGGACACCTGGGAGCCGAAGATTTTCTCAGCGCAAAAAACAATCATTGTGAAATATCGCCTCGAAAGTGTATTTCAAAATCTTTTGTGAGGTTTTGATGATTTCATAGTGCTATGCCATTCAAACTTTTCTTCCAGTCGTTAAGTCTTCATTCATTTAAGAAATTGTTTCGGGATTTGGGAATTCTTGTTTTAATTTTTATCAAATATTTTAGCAAAATTAAATGTACAGGATCTAATTGTCTAGATGTATTGACAAAATGTTTGATTTAATGGACGTAGATGTAAAAAGAATTAAGATACAACGAAGTATACACGATTAGACGTCTACAGAATTAAATATCTGCAGGTAAGTAGAAGACATGCGTGAAAACTGTAATAGATCATTTTGCAAAGTTTTCTTCAGTAAAACCGAGCGGAATGGATAAAAATTAGAGAAAGTTAGCCAGTGGTACAGAGCACAGGATGTTTTCCACCCAAAGTGCTCGGTGATAACAGCTCACTACGGTAAATACGAGTGTTTTGACGAGCGCTCTCACTGCGAAATGTGGCCAAGGCAGACTCGATGGCGCCTGTTGTTAAGGCAAGTAAACATAGCACGTCCTTCTAAAGAAAGGCGGGAGTTAAAGATACAGTAGTAAGATACTGTAGTGACTATTAATATGTTCGAAAGGGATCATGGTCCCTCGTAAACATTGAATTATAAATTTCAAACTGGAATAATGGCATTTTTCTACATATCGACAGAAAATGGTGTGAAACCTTTTTTGAGATCATTATCGTTGTTATAGATAAATTAAGTTTGTAAATTTGCAGTGGAGGCTTCCTCTCAAAGCAATGTGTTGAACACAAGCATGAGACTGAAGTGTATTTCTATAAAAAATATTCACCTCTTGCAGTTGAGAGTTCTAAGGAACTAAATATAATTTGGGCTTCTGTTTCAAAATAGTTAATTCTATATCTTAGGAATAATCATTCAATGCTGGAAATATTAAACCATGATTTTTTTGGGCTTTTCTGGTTAAAGCAAGGCGATGAAACATTTGAAAAATTGCAGTGCTTCTTTTCCCCATGCATAAATGTGAAAGTATGAGAGTAAATTTTTATATCGTTAGGGAACATAGAAGCCCAGTGTTGCCCATCAAGCAAGTGAAAAAATATATGGTAAGATCAAACCCTTCCAGAGCAGTTTTTCCGTCTCTACATGAAAGAAATTTCTATTTGGATCCTGTTTATCATAATGCTTTTATTATTCTCTTCAATACTGGAATTTTTCAGTCGAAATAACCGTCTAGGCATGTAATTTAGAGAACTATGCACAGGTACTACTCTTCATATATTACAGAAATGAGAAAAGATAAATTGTTTCTTAATGCCAGTAGTCTTGTGGTGCTTCCATTTCAATGGTTGTATTGTGAGCTCAGCCTGTATCATAAATTAACAACTATAAAAGTACGCTCAAAATCCCTGGGAATCGCAACAAACCGTAAATAGAACATACATTTCCTGTAAAGTTATCAAAACTAATGTTAATAAATTTAAGAGCTTTTTGTGTTCAAACTGTTTTCCGGTTCTCTTTCGTGTTCTCTATTTACCTCTGTACAGAAAAACGGTGCAGTAATAAAGCGAATAAATGAACAAAATTTTCAGTATAGGGATTTACAACAAATGCTTCTTTATCCCTCTGTGCAGAAAAATGAAGCAATTATAAAGTAAATAAACGGACAAAATTTTCTGTATAGGGATTAAGCTGTGAACAGTACTGGTTGGAACCCCCTCTGCTCGCTGCCGAGCGTTGCTGCGGCTCGCAAAGGTCGTTGAGAGCCGCCTCGCCGCTGCCGCTTCCGGCGGAATGGCTTCTGCTTTTTGCACGCCTCCGATTTCAGATCATTTCCTGCTTAAATGATCCTCAATCTTCTCAATATTTGTTCGCCTAATGAGCTTTTGTTTGCTTATTTCCGCTTCATTTCGAGGAAAGAAGAATATTGACCACAGACGCGTAACACGCCTGAAACTTGTGAGAGCCGGTGCGAGTTGCAGTTTCTTCATTTCTTGCGCTTCAAATGAAGAGGTAGTCGCTCAAATTGAAAATGATGTGTAAAAGTTTGTTTTTCATGTATTTTGTTCACAAGACGAGAAAATTGAGGTAATAACTGGAAATAAAAAGTGTGTGATGCTTCTTTTCTTCACAGTGCTCTCAAAAGGGCTTAGAAAATATAATTTCCGTCAGATGGACTCGACTTCCTTGCAATCTAAAATGCGGTCTGCCCTGGCGCCTAATTTTCAATGTACCTAATGAATTTTGAGCACCACTATTTTGATATGCTCTCGTTTTGATGGGAAAAACAGAATTTATTCACTAGCTCACTTGAACCATCACAACAGAATCGTTTGGTAAAGAAAGGATTGAGGTTGACCTAGCTAAGTAATGATGATTACAAACAAGAAGCAAGTTCCAGTCAACATTCATTGAGAATTGAATGTGGCAAAATTGTTTTAAGAAAATTCACATTAGACGCCCGCTGCGCAGTTATCGTCAGGGCAACTAATTTTTCCGAATAATTCGCATACACTTAATTGAGCTTCGTTTGTGGCGCATTCATTGAGCATTGTTGCACAGGCCAGAGAGAGAGAGATGAATTGTGCACTGAACACGGCAAGCAGCCGGTGACCAGCGGAGGTTTCTCCATGCAAGCGGGTTGCATGGAAGGCAGCGAAGTTGCATGGAAGGCAGCGGAGAGCAGCAGGGGTGTAGGGTAGACTCTGGAAACCGTCAAACCGTCCAGGTCACAGTTCACGCCGAGTGTGTGTGGCCGACGTGTGACGAGCCCGCGTATCACAATCGTCGGCAGCCATCGTCCGTCAAATGCTAATCGTCACGAACGGCATTCTTGGGCCGCCTCCATACGGCACTCGAGCGCAACATGTCTCTCTTTCTCCCTCTCGGTCTTGCTGTGCCCATCTCTCTCTCTCTCTACTGGCTCTCATAGATTTTGAAACGGTTAGTACAGCGGTTTGTCCACCAGTGAACTAGCCATAAGGTAAGTATGAAGATGAGCTACGCGTTATAGTAATTGCGTTGTTTAAGAGTCAAGATATGGAAGGGGTCTAGTGAAGAAGTTCGTGAGATGGAATGAAATGCTAAGTAATATAATCATTTGAAGAAAACTGCTTTGCTGTGCAAGGTACGAGAGAAGCAAAATCTCACAAAGGATTGAAACAACAATGGATTAAAACTTGACGGAAATTAATTTTCTCTAAGATTTTGCGTTAAATTTTCATAAACCGAACATAGATTCGTAAACGAGGAGTACTGTTTGTAGGATGTCAGAAGTAAAATTTTTGACCATGTGACCCCTGGCTTCAAGCTCGAAAGTTGAGCTGACTTTTTATGTCTTGAGCATTAACCCAAAGTGATTAATTACTTAACATTGGAAGTTGGAGTAGACCGGCGACTGTACACTGAAAAATACAGGGTGTTTCAGAACAAGAGGTAAAAACTTGCCCGCCAAGGAGAAAATGACCAAATAAACACTTTTTCTTCTATGAAATTTTCCGAACAAAATCGTGTTTGTGAGAAATTAGCTGTTTATTGTTTTAAAGGATGAAATTTAATGACACAATGACTCGCACTATTTATTTTGAATTTACTACACAGTACTACACAGTGCAGAAGAAGTAGGTTATGAGTAAAAGCCCCGGGAAATTGATGTTTCGCAAGCTCTGGTTCACAACGTTAAAGTGACTCAGTAGAAGTTTGGAACTTCAGTCCAATAAACAACCGTCTATAAAACCACGATATCAAAGCTGGTAAAGGATTCCATTTCAAAACTAATGTGGCGACGCCTTCGATAGAACAGATACCCAAGTATAATTGACTTGATCTAGCTTATGAGAGAAGTTTTACGATTAAAGTGGACAAGATCGTGCAGTGGTATATCTGCTTCTTCTCGCTGAGAAATTGTAGCTCAAAAAGCTCTCATTTAAGAACATAGATCAGGTGACTAAAGTATAAAATCAACGTTCAGCTTAAATGGATATTTTCTGTCTAGATGAAAAAATTAATCTTTTATTAGAAGTACTTAGTTCTGACTAGAATTAGAAGTGATTAGTTCTGACTAGAATTAGAAGTGATTAGTTCTGACTAGAATTAGAAGTGATCAGTTCTGACTAGAATTAGAATTTATTAGTTCTGACTAGAATTAGAAGTAAATTAGTTCTGACTAGAATTAGAAGTGATTAGTTCTGACTAGAATTAGAAGTGATTAGTTCTGACTAGAATTAGAAATGATTAGTTTGGATTAGAATTAGAAATGATTAGTTCTGACTAGAATTAGAAGTATTTAGTTCTGACTAGAATTAGAAGTGATTAGTTCTGACTAGAATTAGAAGTGATTAGTTCTGACTAGAATTAGAAATGATTAGTTTGGATTAGAATTAGAAATGATTAGGTCTGACTAGAATTAGAAGTGATTAGTTTTGATTAGAATTAGAAGTGATTAGTTCTGACTAGAATTAGAAGTGATTAGTTCTGACTAGAATTAGAAGTGATCAGTTCTGACTAGAATTAGAATTGATTAGTTCTGACTAGAATTAGAAGTAAATTAGTTCTGACTAGAATTAGAAGTACTTAGTTCTGACTAGAATTAGAAGTGATTAGTTCTGACTAGAATTAGAAGTGATTAGTTCTGACTAGAATTAGAAATGATTAGTTTTGATTAGAATTAGAAATGATTAGGTCTGACTAGAATTAGAAGTGATTAGTTTTGATTAGAATTAGAAGTGATTTGTTCTGACTAGAATTAGAAGTGATTTGTTCTGACCAGAATTAGAAATGATAAGTTTTGATTAAAATTAGAAGTGATTAGTTCAGACTAGAATTAGAAGTGATCAGTTCTGACTAGAATTAAAATTGATTAGTTCTGACTGGAATTATAATTGATTAGTTCTGACTAGAATTAGAAGGGATTAGTTCCGACTAGAATTAGAAGTGATTAGTTTTGACTTGAATTAAAATTGATTAGTGCTGACTAGAATTATAATTGATTAGTTCTGACTTGAATTAGAAGTAAATTAGTTCTGACTAGAATTAGAAGTACTTAGATCTGACTAGAATTAGAAGTGATTAGTTCTGACTAGAATCAGAAGTGATTAGTTTTGATTAGAATTAGAAGTGATTAGTTCTGACTAGAATTAGAAGTGATTAGTTCGGACTAGCATTAGAAGTGATTAGTTTTGATTAGCATTAGAAGTGATTAGTTCTGACTAGAATTAGAAGTGATCAGTTCTGACTAGAATTAAAATTGAATATTTCTGACTAGAATTATAATTGATTAGTTCTGACTAGAATTAGAATTGATTTGTTCTGACTAGAATTAGAAGTGATTAGTTCTGACTAGAATTAGAAGTGATTAGTTCTGACTAGAATTAGAAGTGATTAGTTCTGACTAGAATTATAATTGATTTGTTCTGACTAGAATTAGAATTGATTAGTTCTGACTAGAATTAGGATTGATTAGTTCTGACTAGAATTAGAAGTGATTAGTTTTGACTAGAATTAGAAGTGATTAGTTCTGACTAGAATTAGAGCTGATTACGAGACTCGATTAGAAATTGTGCTTGGATCGTTGCCCAAGCTCTGGCTTTACGGTACTGTCATGATGTAAGCATAAGAGTGACAAGCTTGCATTCACGATCTTAAGCGAATTAAGATATGTAGGTAATTATAGATTAAATACCAGTAACCGCACCGCAGCACCAACCTTCGACGCTGCAACCGCAACGTTAGGATTGGTTTCAATCGGTTATCACCTATAATGACGCATCTCTCCATGTTGGTCATTTCGTAAACAAATTTTCTTTCTAAACGCAGGCCATGTTCATTCAAAAATACGGAGAATTTCTGTGATATAAATTCGACATTGTTATAAAAAACTCTATCACAAAATTGGAAATCCAGCCACAATGAGCCAGCGTTACAACATGCAGAACGAGATGGAATACGAAACAAGCTTTAAAACTCTTATTCACCAGCATTATGCGGACAGAATTCCTCCTAGTAAATTTTATCACAGCAAATAGTATATAGTATTAGTTCTGTGAAGATTATATTGTATGTGGTGAAAGAATCGTATAGTGTTAGTTCTGTAGAGATAAAATTGCATATGGTGCTGGAATTGTATAGAGTTAGTTCTGTAAAGATTATATTGTATGTGGTGTAAGAATTGCATAGTGTTAGTACTGTAGAGATTAAATTGCAAATGCTGCTAGAATTTTGTAGTGTTAGTTCTATAAAGATTAAATTATTGTGTTGGTATTGTATATAGTGTTGGTATTGTATATAGTGTTAGTTCTGTAAAGATCATCAGAGGATTCTGCGAATCTGATCTCGTCACTAATGCTTAATGTTTTATGGTTGTTTTTTGACAGTCATGATGGCTTTCATAAAATCAGTTGTTATTATTGAAATTGTAAAATATAAATGGATACGAATACATTTTACACCCTACAGACCATAATATCCAAGCGATACGTTAAAGAAAGACGTAGCTACAATATTCACAGAATTGAACATTGACATTTGAATTGATAAGCTTTGTGGTTAGTCATATTTTTTAGCGGTTCCTAGACCAAAGATAAGATGTTCTAAATTATTCTAATACGTTTAGTTAGTACGGTGAAGAAGTGATTAGAAACTTGTCATATTATTATCAAGCAACATTCCCCGTATTTTGAGTGATAATGAGCTCAAGATCACTCAAATGAAAATAAGTTTCCAGCTCACTCGAAGTGGATGCAAGAATGACTTTCTTTCTGATGCCTTGTTGTATTAGCTAAGTTATGTTAGAAAAGACACTCATTCTTTAGCACATTCATAAATGTACACAGTCTTAAATTGACTTAGAGGTCGTAATGCAAACTCTCAGCTCATAACTCTCCCACCTCTCGGCAATGGCCTCATTGTCGCGGCGGCAGTTTAGCTTCTGAGAAACGGGCGTGGATAACATCGCACACAAGCACACTCATAATGTCCTTCATTGCTCTCACTTCGAAAGCACTGCTCGTGGCTTGTCGCTCATTTCTTTTCTGGCCACTGCGCAGAGTGTCACAAAAAAGGAAAAATTCACAATCACCATACAAGAAATTTGGAATAAATAATTTGGAAATTTGGAAACTAAATTAAACTCAGAGAAAGAAGCTTCTCCCTCACCATGCCTAGCCGCTTTAAAATTGGATGCAATTTATTTTCTAAACTCACGCGGGTGAGTTCAACATGATAATTTTGATACGTTAAGAAATAACACAGAATTTGAAAGGCCATTGTGATATTGTACAGAGAAGCCATTACAGAAAAATTCACGCTCATACATATTGATATTATTATTAATCGGTTGATTTTACAAAATCGCATTCTTTTGTTGGCATGCATCTAATTCGCTCTTGAATGCAAGCAAATTATTTTTTCTCTTTTTTGCGTAGATATTATACAAAGAACATTTCTAACATCTAACATGCTCATTTAACATTTTTAACATTTTCATGCTTTGAGGTTGAATTTTCTCTCCCTGGCTCTTCTAATCACTTCGACTTTACTTCTGATATAATTTTGAAATTACGAAACGCATTCTACGAAAATTTTCATTAAGATGATTGAATAATACAGTTTTATATAACGGAGGAACAATCCTTTTCGCCATACTTTTCCATCTTACTCTGATCGAGGTTACGGCACTTGAAATTACATCAGGGCAATGTTTAAAAATGTTAATCACGCCCATAATCCTTTCAAAATGTGAGGTTTTGATGAATATATTTTGTCTCCATATAATATCACAGGAAAAACCAAAGGGATTTTGGGAGGCCATTTAGTGTCAGAGATTCATCATCTTTGAAATAATGAGATACGCAATTAGGAACTCACCTTTTTACAACTTTCATTCAACACAATACTAGGAGATAAAAATTTAGTCAATTGATGGGGTGATTAAAAAAATTCTTATTTGCGGATAGGTAAATCAAAAACTATCTCGATTTGTTTTTCCGATGTTCTCGAGTGATGTTAGCATTTCTTTTTAGGTTACCCAGTGTATACGCGTAGCGAAAGAAACTAGTCATGCATGGGATGCACAACCTTCTGCCTAGGGGGAGTTTAATTCTAAAATAACACAGTAAAGACGAGGCTGACCTGCACCATGTAATATGATATAAAATGAAAGTCAATGAGGTGAGCGCCTTACTGTGTGGCACGAGCATTACCGTGATCAAACCTAAGAACTGTTTTCAGACAGTATACCTGTACAAACGTAGATTTTTCACACAATTTGATTCAACAATTTTACAGTATTGGTATTTCAATCTTGCTACATCAGGTACACGTTAGCGTTACGTCTTGAAGATGACGTGCTGTTGACAGCCTGGCGAGACGCTCACGCGGGGAACGAAATTTTAGTTGTCGGGAGGGACACATTGGCGCTCATTTCTTTGTAAGGACTTGAGATCATGGACGTAGGTTTGTATTCTATTAAAAGTTAGCAAATGAAATTATATATCAGAGTTCTCTATTAGAGTTTTTTGCAATTATGTAGATGGCTTCCGGTTCCAAAATCTTAACAATATATTATTTACCTATTTAGCGAAGATCTGTACTCGTATTTTGGCTTACGTAAAACGTAAGTCTAATAGATAAAAAAGAGTCTTTTTCGAATTTTTATAAGAACAAGTGTTGTCTTCGTTTCGAGAGATGAATTTTCAGGTTGTGACTCAGAGCAAGTGACAGATCAGGGGTAAGCCACAACATCGGGAGAGCACGTCCACACTTCTTCAGGCTTTGTGCTTTTGTGGCATATCAATTTAGTCTTGCCGTTTTTTGAAAAAGGACCCTCAAATTACTAGCATTTACATAATGTTCATGCTTGGTGCACGCTGATAATTTGAAATGTTCCAGTTCATTTTCTATTTGTCTTCCCCTTCGATAGAAGGAAACTTGAGCAAGTTATCACGCAAAATCCTCCCAAAAGGTTACCAAGCACTCCCACGTGAAAATGAGTGAGTGATCTTTCGTTACATAATTCGTCAGTTATACAGAACCAACTTGAAGAGGGCGATTCATTTCACGCAAATGAGCGATTGTTTTTATGAGGAGACGGATTCCCTATACGGGCACCGGTGACACAATTTCAGGCCGTTACTCAAACCGTCGAGAAACACAGGTAAGCAAATAAGCGGTCGCGTTTGACACCACAGTAGCACACACGCACTTCAGCTGCTCCTCATTATGCTGCCCGGTGACGTGCGTGCGCTAGGCTCTCAAGGAACTGTCACTGCAACAACATGCAAGCCTTGAACTTGAGATGAGCGGCTTTGAATATTCCAGATTGTTCTCTCTGGAGATTTTGAGATGTGCGACACAGTTTCCGTGAGTCAGGGAGACAGAGGCTCGTCCAGTAGCAGCAGGCCTGGGACATATTGTAAGACACCTGAGTTATAATACAATTTCCTTGTTTGACGCAATCGCGTCAGAAACGTGAGCGCTGAGTTAAACTCCGTGGTTGACTGAAATGTCGATGCAGGCTTTATTGCTGAGCTTGTGTTATCATGTTTAAAAAGCATTACTATAGATTTATTGATTGTCTTCCGCGTAGAACATTTTCGCGTTCATGGCTTATCTATATAGATCTTCTGGTTAATTCTTGTTCAAAGTTTGGTCATTTGTTTGCCTTGTTATTAAGGGTGAGTTTTCAATCACAAATTGACAAAATAAAAACATAAAAAATAAATCAATAAATTTTCAAAGAAATAAACACGCGATTAATTGTCGAGCTAACAGGGTGAATTTACCGTAGATTTAATTATATTTTTGCGACTCTGAGACAAAAACTTCGTTACTTTTTTTCTATTGTCTGTTTATATCAATGAAAGGATTTTCGACGAGTTTAAGACCTCACAAAAATGTTCTTTTGCGCCCGCATTCACGGCATTCCACTTCATTTACAGGCGATGTAGCTTTCAATTCTTAAAAAAGTGAGTTTTTTCCTAAGCACAAAGCGGCGGATTATGCGCAGCCGGAGCGATGTCGTATCAGCTTTTCCCGTGGCAAAACGAAGCGGTCGTCTTGAGTTCACCCGAAGTCTGTGCCCCTTCTTTTCTTCTTTCCAAAAAGAGTGTATCGCTCCATTGTTCCTATTCAAATGTGCCGCTGAGCTCCGCGATTTTTATTCTCCCGGCCAGATTAGAAGGGACAGATTAAATTTTCCGCCGACTCAGATTAATGGAGGGCACTTGAAACTGTTCGTATAATATTAGATTAGACTTCGCGGAAAATCCACAATGTTTGCAAAGGATCGCCCTCAGCGGAGCTCATTTGTGACTGTGCGTTTAGAGAAAGACGGTAATTTGTATCCATTTAAGTGTGTCCATGTAAAATCAGTCGCACAATGGCTTACCGATATACTCAAGATATGCTACTCTACATTAACATTCAGATCTTATTCGCTTCTTAATGGAACCCGGTGTTCTCCCTAACTCTGCAATCTATCTCAGGTGACAGTTGCCAGAATTCACTTAATATTTAAGAGTTTGAGGCTCAAAATTGCATTTGTATTTTGTATTCTTGAATGGTTGGCTGATGCTTGCAATTAGAGTTCCTTAATAAACAATTCGAAGAGGAGGCTTCTTTCAATTATGCAAATGACGAGTCGGAGCGAACAGCTTGCCAGAGATGTTAATTATGAAGCCTGCCTAATACTTCTTTGATTATTTTTCTGCGGAAAAAGCATTCAAAATTTTAAGCCATTCATTTGTGCATTTTCGGAAGAAATATCGTTGCGATATTGTTATATGTTTATTTGTCATGAATGGAACAAGATATTTTATTTGCAGGCAGTTATCTTAGAAGTTTATCCCTAAAATGAAATATTTTTTGCGATAGTATGTATTAATAAGGTTGTCCGTGAAAGCGTTTTCACGAAGCATGCTCGAGTCTAGCTTTAATTTTATAAATAAAACAGACCCGTTCGTTATGTTTCTATCTACTATTCGGCTAGCAAGAAATTTGCGAATTATATTTTGCTTAATGCTAAAAGGTAAAAGAGCCTTCAATTTCACTGCGTTCCGGCAGATTTATTGCTGTCTTCTAATAATTCACTCGCCGCTGCTGAAATCCATTAATTTATTTGATTTTTTCGTCTTAAATTATTAAATTGCATTACACAAAATTAAAAACACGTTCCATTGGTAGAAGAGAGATGCATTGTTCTGCTAAGGTCTGTATAATTTAGTCATTGTTAAATTATTTGGTTCGATATCGCAGGGGTTAGTGCAGTGAATAAGCTTAGGTACGGAATAAATTTACAGTGTTTTCAAAAACTTCAGACAAGCGCATCCCTCATACCATGAGTTCTTGTTTGGTTAGGTTGTAATGAAATGTCTGCAAGCCGAACATCAATTATTATAACACAGCTCTCAACTGCATTGAAAAGCTCGCTTCATGTGATGGAGATGAAGCAAGGAAAGAAAAGAGGATTTGTGTGTCTGGTATACTGTTCAGTGAGCGATGGTAAAATTTTCAAGAGTGCGAAATCGCTAAAACACAGCAGAGTTTCCCATTACATACATAGGCTTTAATTGAATTTAATTTAATTAAAACCTCATAATTATTGGTGTTAGAAGAATGTAAGCAAGCTCCCAGATTTAAACAAATTGAAGAAACTGATGAGACTCACTTGAAGCTCTGTCTGCCAGCGTGAGCGGTGTGGGAGAAGATTAGAATGTTTCGGAAGTATCCGGTCGAAAAGTTCTTACTTTCGTTACTATCATCCTCTTCTCTAGGCAGTTCCAAAAAAATTTTTCTTCTGAAGCACTGAACAAATTAATTTGACTGTGTGGGTATGCCGTGATAATTGCTTCAGTGTGTAAATAGAGGTTCTACCAGTATACCTAATAGTTAGCTCTAACACAAAAGCGGCAGGGAGAACACACCGAATGTCAATTAGACAATGCCACACTTTTGTACGTCGAACGTACCGTAAACAATTATAATCGGTAATAAGAGGCCTCATGATTTTTAACACAGCGTTTACTGATTTTGAAATTTTGTGCTAACGACCAAAACGTGCAGAGAGCATTAAAAATTTATTCCAGGATATAGACACATGCTCAAAAATGAAACATTTTCTTGTTAATAATTACTAACGGACGGACTCGCTAATAATTATTGACAGGACATTGCCACTTTAAATCATAATTTGCACGTAAACTGAACTTGAGCTACAAATAAAATCGTTTCCACAACATCAAATGGACACTAAAACAGAAATTTCATAATGATGACTATTTTGCCATCATCAAACGATAGATGGCTAGAAGTTGCAGATATGAAAAATGTATTCAGAAATATTTGACATCATTCCCAAAATTCAAAGCCTGGAAAATGACACATTTGTGAATATTTCTTTTCACAAAAGTTGTTTGTTTAAGTGTTTTTAGAATTCAAAGCCGTGCACAAGCGTCGATGGTGTTGTAACAGCTTTTTATATAATGAGTATAATATAATTACACAATGGATGCGCTCACTCGGGTATTTTCAAAAGTAAACACCACAATACGCTGGGGCTATCATGCTTCCAGCAACGCTCGTCTCCACATCCCTTGTGCGGCGAGGCGCGGTCGATATCAGTCACAAAACCTCCCAAAAATCGAAAATAAACATCGCTTTCACCCGTCTGAATTTTGGTAGAATTGGACAGTTGGACACGCGGAGCGCAGGAGGGATGTCTACTGATGTAGGGGAGGCCAGAGAAGCCCAGCAATTAGATGGAAGCCATCGTTTCGCCGCTCAAATGTTATGCCACCACACTTCAAACCTTCGCGCAAAAATAACACTAGAAATTTTAATGCAAACACTCAGTGAAACGTGGGTTACGTAAAATATTTCAAAATTCAAAGAGCAATAGTTTCAATTTTTTATATTTAATTATTTTTTCAGCATTGTCCTCTGCCACACAGAATTTATCGAATGTCGCTATTCTTCAAATTGTAAAATTGTGCTTTTTGTTGCTTGCGAAAAATGTTAAAACTAATCAAAGTTCAAAATTGTAAACAAGTGCATTTTATAATCTAATTATAACAGTGTTTCTCCAGTTCTAACATCATTTTTTCATTTCATGTATTGCTCTAGGAAATAACGCATAAAGTTTACTTCTCAACAAATGTGAAAAAATACTTCAAAGTAGTTCCTATAATATAATTCAATCCCTTACGTGTTCACCATGATATCTGATGGAAGGGAACAATTTTTCAGAATTATTCTCAGATTATGACATCTCTTTATGAATTTACGTATTAATTTAGTGCATGAATATGCAGGCCCTTCTCCGTCCCCGCCGACTCGTTTCCGCAAGCGGAGCCTTGTTCTAAGCTCTCGCTTTGTGAGGTCTTTTTTTGGAGCCGAGTGGCGATTTTAAGGTCGTTCATTTTAAGAGGACAGGCTCAACAGGTGGGGCTGCAAAGCCGCCCTCCGCTGGGCCCTAAAAAAACTTGGAACTTGGGAGCGCGTCGGATACCGCCGTCATTTTCAAGGCGCCAGCAAAACGAGGGGAGAAAAATGCAACGTTGTCGGGCTGCTCTGTCAGCGCTCGTACGCACACTCCATCACGATTTGAAACCTTGAATTCAGTGAGCAAACACACAGATTTCCGTCCAAATTGTGGTCCGTCAAAAATTTTTTATTTCATTGCTTCATTTTTGTACGGTTAATTTTTCGTTAAAACCATAACCGCAAAGCATACATTGCTTCCTTCACTCCACTAGCGTACAGCATGAGGGAGTGTGGAAACAAGGCTTTATTTTTACTGTATATTTCTATCAATGACATACAAGGGAATTTAATGAGAAGACGCATTTTTGAACCTTTTTCATTCACCAACGAATCGGTTACAGAGTATACAAGCTAGGGTTTTAGGAGAGTGAAAAGTTAACAAATGAACTCGTGAGTTCCTCAATGAAGCAAATAATGCTGAGTACAAGGTTATGAGTTAAATACCGTATAATTGAAAGGTGCTACAACACTGCATTTCTCCGCTGCAAATACGTACTTTTACTTGCGATAGAGAGACTGTCTTTTCACACTAACTGAACGCTTGCTTTACTTAAAATTCCGGGTCTATTTAAACAAATATCTCACACTAAAATCTTCAATAAGGGCTTATTATTTTTTTAAAAGGACAGTTTTGAGTTATTATTTATAGGTTTGAGAATTCCCAATGATCAAACGCGTAAAGTCCTCGTCGTAGATATGGTAGGCAGTACATGGCAAAGTTTCTCATAAATGTATTAGTATGATATTAGAGTTGCACATCACGGGCGGATTCATCAAAGTATAGTGTTGACGAGCTGATAAGAGAAAAACATGTTTCACATTCCTACAAAGAGAACAGCAGATCCTCAAGTAGAGTTTAACCATCTAAATTTTTTACGCCATGGCAATGCCAGGGCATATTTCTAGAACAAACTACTAGTTTGGGCTGTCCATTGATAGTACGAGTGTGCCGTAAAGTTTAATTTTCATCATCCAGTAAAGATGAAGTTATAGAATGTGGCACAGACGTAAATGCTCACGATTGCTTCGAGTGCAGGGCAAACTGTTCTTAGAATACCTAGGTTCGATTCTGATGGCTTATCACAATTAGGAAGAAAGACAATGCAAGACGAGCGACGCGTGTCTTAAAGAACGCATGTCTTCGAGCGACGGGTGTCTTAAAGAACCTCAAGTTATTGACGGATCCCTCATCTGAGAAAACTCTCAGATTTTCAAGTCTAGGTGGGTGTGATAATGACGTTACACCAGGAAGACGATCCTGAAAACTCTAACTCCGGCAACCTTTTTAGTTATACCTAGAGTTTTAATCTGTACCTAGAAAATCGTAGCCAATTGGTTCCAGTTATTTTCAGAATGTTAGATGAGTTAAATCTGGACAGAGTTACTAGGCTTCTTTGGTTGCGGGTGTTGTTTGAAATGATGGCTATATTCGGGTTTGTTCGTTCAGTGTGACGTTAAGCGAAGAAATTTGGGATTTATAATTTTTATTCTCTATACTAGATAATAATTACATTTTTTCCTCATCATGTATTCATATATTCCTTGAGCAAAATAATTTAATTCTTGCTTCTTCTCTCAAGTTAACATTTACGTGAGGAAATTGTTGCTTTTTTGCTGAGCTCGAATTCTGCGTGGATTTACCAGAGAGGATCAATTTGGGCCAGAAGATTTTTGACGAAACCAGGTCTCTCATCAAAATTTTCTTTAAATCAATCTGAGAGATGTAAGGAAGAATGGAGAACTGCCCATTTGACATTCGGTCTGATTGAAACAAGACAAAGCTTATAGCAACCTTTTCGTAATCAGCAGAGAGAGGAGAGAATCGAAAGAGTCATGTAGAACACATTTCATTCCTTTAAAAAAGTACCAGTGAAATCATGATTTCAAAATGATGTTAGAGAAATGCACAAAAAGTCTTGTTTTAAATGCTGTTTTGTGTTTTACAGGGCATGTTTTAAAATCGTTTTTCGTTGGTTTTGACAGTTCGCTCAAATGCCCCTCTGTCCTTCTCTATTTAAAAATGTGGAATACAATACAATCGTCAAAGTTGCTACTTATCGATGTTAGTTGAGACTGATAAGCTTTGGGATTTTAATCTCTAAGCCTCTCGCTACTTCCTGTACAAGTACAACCAACTCTTCATTAAATTCTCTGGCAACTGTGGTAAAATAGTAAGCCTTCTCCATGTAAAAATGTGTAATGTTTTATAATCACCAGTTGCTGTTCATAGATGTTGGTTGAGACTGATAAGCCTCGGACTTTTAATCTCTGATAACCCTCTCTTCTTACTTACTGTAAAAGTGCAACCAACTCTTCATTGAATGCTCCCGCAATTGTGGCAAATAGTAAGCTCCGAGTGCCCGTCAGTTTTAGAGGAGATCCTTGCATAGCTGAAGTGAATGACGTCTGAGGCTCCTTCTTTTCTGTGCGTAGCTCAGGCCTGGCTGATGGCACGGCTGCATGAAGGCTTCCACCCCAGATGCACCCCCAATGGGCCCCACACCAGATGTTACCTTCCGCCCGGATATCGAAAACTAGAAAAACAGCCCCAAATCCAATAATTTACATTTTACCACCATTTGCTACGGTTATGAAAAACTGACCTGACCCTCCCCTCGGGTGCGCGTGTCTGCCTCTCGATAACTCTTACTCTTTCTTTATAGAGGTCCCGAAAAGGAGCGATTTAGAAGATGTATAGTGTATTGAGTGCCGGCTCTTGCAAAATACTACCGATATGAAAGCAGCGCTGCGTTACTCTCAACTCAACACATGAGTGGAGAATTGCAGGCTCAGCGTTTTGAATTCAGCCAAATATTAACTGGAAGAAAATTTCTGATTGCAACAATGCTTTACCATTCATTCAGATAATTTATCTTGAAGGTTACTTATTACTAGGACTTAAAGGGTTTATTACTTTCTCTCTCTCTCTCTTTCTGATTCTTGTGGATGTAAATTTATTAGATACGTGCGATTTTCCTTCTTTGATTTATTTTAACTAAAAAAGATTTAGAATTTTTTTCTCTTTCGCTGGTCCTTTAAATTGTTAATGTATTCTATTACCAGAACGAATTAATATCTGTGGAAAAAACATAGAACAGAATGACAGGTTGAATGAACTGCGAGATTACTGATTTAGGGAATTATTTGCAGATTAAAGTTGAATAGTATTTTGCATTTTATTAAATTTATTGTAGAACTGAAAGCCCCAACCCTGTTTAGGAAATTCAGCGTTTCAAAATGATACACAGTGCTTTCATGTGGCTCAACGTTACATATTACAAAACATTTTTTATCAGTCGGATATCCAACTTAATATAAATATGAAACAATGCTAACATAACCGATCATCAGAAAAAATGTCACTCTTCTAGCTCTCTCTTTTTCGAATGTAGGAACCACCTCACTATTTCATTTTGAGTGCTGGAGACACAAAAGATGCAGCACATGCACTTTAATTGACAGAGGCAGTGTCTCTTTGAGAGCATGATTTTATTGGTTCACTTCCGCACTCCCGCATGCCTGCGATGGAGGTGAGCATGAAAAAATCCACATCAGCTGAAATCAAATGCATATAGTTTGCTTCTGAAGTATTATCACTCATCCCTTAAGAACAGTTTTCTCTTGCTTCGATGATCCTTAAATATTATTCAGTAGTAGTGTTCCGTGACAGAGAAACACGTAGGAAACAGGAGCACGAGTCGAAGTTCGACGAGTTGATCACTCCTAAAATGGACCATGAGCCCCTTATTGGTGGCAGACGCCAAATCTCAAATTAATCTCCCGATGTAAGGCTTTACAAGAGTTGCAAGTCTCCAGAAAAGTTCGTTTTCATGGGAACGCATCGAAATTTTTCGTTCACGAACTTTGGCTATTGCATGAGCTGAGTCACCTTCATTAATGAACGAGTATAAAGGAATTGCATCAAAGGGAAAATATCAGTTTTAGATACAGGAAAATTTGGGAGTTTGACGAGAACGTGATTGCAGTGTTACTAATAAAATTTGCCCTGACCTGGAGTCTCGAACACTAAGAGCTGAACGAAAAGCTGTGGCAAATATCGAAGTTGAGCGAAGCACGTCTCTGAGCTGCCTCTGAGATCCTGATCAAAAGGTAGAGGCGACCGTCATATTTTGCCAAAGAATTCAATTTGTCGCCTTGGATGAGTGGCGGTGGCGCCCATGGAGTGAGTCTCTGGATGAACGAAGTTGCAGCCTGCGAGAAGCGACAGCCACATTTTGGCTGGTCCCACCACCCCGCTGTTTGTACGTCAGCTTCAGCAGAAGGAGAGTGAAGGCCTCGTCTGTGTTTTCAAAAGCAAGAAATATTTTCTAAGAAAATGAGTTCAGCTGCGGCAATTGGGGTCGAGGCTTCTGCTGTGGACAGCAATCAGCTCCTGGCTTCCAGACCAGTCTCGCTCGGCCTAAATTTTCAGGAGGAAGGAGGCGGGACGTGATGAGGAAGGGTTCCGAGGTGTTCTGTAGAAAGGGTTCCACCTACTCAAGTTTAACGCCTTCTTTTCAAATTCCGATGACAGCAACTTGTTCGTATATTTTCTCATCTCAGACTCAATTCAAAGAGTGCTTCAGTATCACGCCTTTGTACACTAAGAACGTGGCAGTTTAGAATTTACATTAGCGACATATTTGAAGAAGTAATACCCAACGTAATCATACTAGGAAAACTAAAGTATCACTGCAGGAAACATCCGTGGACGTGAAGCGCAAAGGGTGTTTTCAAACGTCACTAATACTTGTCCCTTACTGAAGACTCGATGGAATTTACTGACGCACACAACCAGGAGAATTGCAACGAAGTAAATTTGTCTTGATATTAATCAGAGTCCCGGCGAGCTTTTAAGCACACAGCCATTTTACCGAGGCTAGCCATTGACAGGGCAGAAGGATGGCGTTCACTGGGCAAATTACAGGTCATTGGAGCAGCAATACTCCTTGCTAAAATTGACACAGTTCGCGCTTTGAGTCAAATGAGAGGGCAGGCCGCTTCACGGCTCCTTGTGAGGCATGAACCTCGGCCGTGGACGGCCTCTGAATTGCAGGTGATTTGTCTTGGTTTGCTTGAACTTCTTACTTTTGCTGTCTTCACGATGACTGGATCTCATTCTACTGCTCAGAAAAAGTCGTTCGCACGCGTAAGCTTAGAAGCATTCAATTATAAAAATGAAAACGTGTCTTACAGGACATTGTTGGAAAGATGTAAGTCTTTAGTTCAAGCTATATAATTATTTATCGAATGCACAGTTGAGAAAGAGAAACAATTGTTTTATACCTTTTTTCCGAAGCCAAAGAATCTCTAATAAATTTATTCTGAGGCCGTATTTTGAAAAGTTACTCGTGGTTCTTCAACCACAAAATGATCCAGACGTGAATTTTCTCGTCTTCTTGGAAAAATATATAAGCAGAAGATAAACAGTTTTGCTTTTAAGGTTCGCTATCATTGATATAGAATTTTACATGAACATCCACGAAGATTTAAAACAAGATTTTCTCCTCTTTGGAAAATCTGCTTTCCCTTAACAATAAGCCACGTGCTAATTGCATGCGAGTTTATTCCTATTTGAGAATTCAGTGAATAGCTGTGTGAAATTGAAGCTGTTTCACAAATGGTTATGTTGTTGTGAAAGGCCTCCCGTAAGAGAGAACTAAAAATCTCCCATCTGATTTAATGCAAGTTTACCATCACGGTTTGAAAAATACGCTTTTTATGTACTTCTTATTTCAAGTTTAAAAGGACGATCCTGCGAAAATACATTTTTAGGCACAATAATGAACAAATTTCAACGGATGCTTGAAACGAAAATTCTATACTCCCTTGCATATCCACCTGAATTATAATAACTGATATTAGCTTGTATATACTCTCATTTCGCTATGACTGCTGCCAAACTTTATCAAATTCATTGTGAAATTCAATGTGTCATTCTACAACAAAATTCGGTATCTTATCTTTTGGTTACTGTCAAGTTTTTTACGAATTTGTAAACCTTATAGCGAACTTCATTAAAAAGCCGTACAGCATTTCTAACAAATTCGTGCGGTGACGGCCGCATGCAGCCCACAAACAGCGTTTGTTCAGCGTTATATGGTCAAATAAAAACGAGTTATGCCACAGGAGGTGAACTAAAAGAAGGAAGACATTATGAACGGCCTTAATTGGGTGCACGAAGTTTATAATTTTAATACATGTTCTTTTTTTCGAGCTCGATGCATACTGTGTCTGATTATCTCTTGTGTTTTTAGCTACAAAAGTTATTTTAGGAATAATTGATTCTGTATAATCTCTTACTTTCCTTTTACAGCCTTTGGTATCTCATTTTTTCCCTGTGTGTAAAAAATTAAATTGAAACAATTTAAATCAAATTTTCTCACGTGATAATTATTACACATGAACACTTACACTTGCATTTGTTTTTAAAGCTCAAACTCCTTGACAAGCGACTCAAACGAGCATTTTGCTTGTATTCCATTGTTGACATGAAGGAAAGTTTTCATTTAATTCAGTTGTGTTAGTTAAGGTAAGGTATTCATTTCTTTACTAGTTCCCCGAGAAAAGCTAGAACTATGTATATAAAGCTTGCCGCGTGTAATTTGAAGTCAAATTAAAGCACTAACATTCACCAACCATTTAACTAACAGCGAACTTTAAAACGTGTAATTTCATTCTTTTGATTAAGTCCCATCGCACTGTTCTCATGAAATGGCGAATTCATTTCTTAGCGACATCTCTCACAAAAAAATTGATTTCACGCTAAAAAACATTCAAAACCTTCGCGAAGCACTTCGACTGAAATATTGAACAATCTGCGATAATTTAATTGCTTGAGTGCTAGTTTTCTGAGCAAAATTTACATTTCATATAATGAATTTCGACGTAATAAATATTTCCTAGACTAATTCGAATGACATTGAACTCAAAACTTTGATCTATAATAACAATCAAGATGATCTTGCTCTCTAACACTGGTATCAGAAGTTATTCGAACACACATGCAGCGCACGGGGTGTTGGCGAGTCAAACTGGGGATATATTCGTGCGATTATAATCGATGAAATACGCACGTTAGGAGGCGGAGCGAGGATCAATGTGTTGTGTAGAAGAAACTTAAGGAAGCAGCATCTGTGGCGCTTATAGCTGATCCGTTGCCAGGGTTACCAATATTTGCGTACAGCCCGCCAGCTAATGGATGCTCCTCCGACTTTGCTTTTTCCTGGTCTGTCTGCCTCCAAATGTCGGATGCGCAGAGAAACGCGATGCTGCTCCTACTGCGCGATATGGTTCTCTTCTCCTAGAGCATTATGAATTTCAACGAGCTTACTTCCTTTCAAGTATGCCAAAAATAAGAAAAAGATTGCATAATCGCTTACCTAATGCTATGTTAGTAGAATTATAAATGCAAGGAATACAATAACAACATTGTTTCATTTACCTGCGCTCTGACTCAAATTTTAGCTGGGACTCAAAAACTATGTTGCGTGTAATTAAGAAGAAGCAAATTCCGGTTTGAAAAGTAAAAATCATCCCTTCATTTTCTTGAAGCAATCATTTGAGCGCTCGGAAATGGTGTCCACGTGAGCGAATATATTAGCGGGCTTTTTATCTAATATGCCGATGGCCGGCTGTCTTGCAGAAGAGTTGTTTGCATATGCGTCATTGAAGCCGAGTCCGCGGCAATGTTGAGAAAAAGCTAAAGTTAGCTCCTTTATTTGCAAATGACGTGAAGCAATGTCGCAAATCTTGCTCGGCGCAAATCCTCGCCCCTTGAAGTGCGTCATTGCGTCCCTAACTCAGAGTTGTGAAGCAAGCCCGGCTCTGAATAATGGAATGAGTTCCGTCTTCTTCGCGGACATTTGACTCGAGACATCGAGCACAAGGATGAGCTTCCTCGCATCCCACTGAGCAGACAAATGACAAACACGGGAAGGACCAGTTCAACTGGCCTCAGATCATGGATTAAACCCAACTTTCGGCTTAGAGCACCGCAACAAACTGTTACAAATGATCCCAAGTTTCGCACGTTCAATTGAGTATTCCAGGAGCAGGTAGAGCTGAAGTCATGGTTGCATTTAAATTTCAATGCTTTAGAGATCTAAAATTTTCATCATGAGAGGCAAAAAAAAAATACTTCACGTGCTTGAAAATGAAGTCTTCAGCCAACGATGCTTCGAGTTCAGCCAGTAAGAAGAGTGAGGAATATTACGTAAAAATAGGTACATCACCTTCAGTATCTCAGCAGAATAAGTTGCGTAAATGGTCTAAATTTTTTCTTTCAACCAACATCATTTCTCAGGAGCTCCCCACTGCGTTTTAAAGCAGAAGACAACCCTGAAGTTACTGCTGGACTTCGAAATAAAAATGCTACAGGAAGACACAGTCGTTTGTATCCGACATCTGCGGAGGTTGGGTTAGCCGGGGCAGGCTTCTTTCTATACATAGAATGGTTACATAGAGTATCATGTTTACGGTAGTGAGGCATTATTAGCCTAATGGCCAGGGACATCATAATCCAGGTTACAATGAGCCTAAAACAGACTTTGCCTGCGCACAACACGAGTCACTTCGCCTAATTTGATGCGTGTCACCGAAGCGACACCTTGCACTATATGAACATCAGTCGTTAAATTCTCTCTCCTCAGCACTGAATTGATTCAATTCGATTATTGAATTGATTTTTCAATTTAGACTCTTACGGTTTGAATAATTAAAGAAGAGATTGAGTTTTCCATTTGAAAAATAATTTCTTTTTGTGGTCTCCGTTAATCTCTTCTATTCAACCGCTTGGCTTTTCTAAATGGCATTCAAAAGCGTTTCTTCAACTTGGAAAACGATGACGATCGCGATCTCCTTCATAGCACGTGTATGTCTCAGATGTGAGAGTACGGACTTGCAAACTCCCTACACTTGTTGCATAAACGTGGACGTTTTCCTTTTCATTCTCTACATTCACCATGGAAAACCACTCTATTTGTTTATTCGTTAAGGGATTTCTTATTAATAAAACGCTTTAGAATGCGTAGGACGTGCAGACAAAAAACGACCTTCGCACTCCATCCTCAGACGAGGCAGTGCATCAGCCAAGTGCGCAGGTCTGTGTGCGCGAACAAGAAAAGGGTAAGGGTAGAGCGGGAGCTTAAGGGTGGCAAAGAAAGGGTGCCGTCGAGGGAAAGGGGTCCATAGGCCTTTGGAAGGTGCAGAGGGAAGATAGGGGAAGACAGAAAGAAAGGACTGCGGGCTGAATAATTGAACAGAAAGGAATTGAGTGTTTCGAGGAAATTCTTGGGATGAAGAGGCGAAATATGAGGCGTGCGGGAGAGGCTGGCGTAAACAAGAGGGAAGCCGTTCACCGAGGGTGCGCTGCCTTATTGTATTTCCCATTTAATGAGTGATGCACACACGGCTTAGCATCGCGAGCCTGACTTTGGCCGAGCAGTTTCAAGGCTCGCCTAGAGCTTTGTGCTCCAGCTGGCTCATATTAAAATGATTTTCCCTCGATCGTTTTATGAATTCATTTATAAAAGATAAATTACCATTTTATCAGTTCATATAAGTCCAGAGGTGCCGCTTACTTTGGAAAAAATTTTCACAGGTACGACAGATTTTTTGTTTGAAACAATCTCTAAACTTTGATTTTAGATGCAGTTTTGCCAGAAACTGAATAACTATAATCATTTGAGTCATTTGCATTTTAAACTGAGATGAAAACCCTCCTGATCCAAGTATCTTAATGAAGCAAGGTTGCTCAAATTAACGCATCAAGGAAAATAATTTGAGCTTTGTATACTATTTTGTACGTACATATGTAAACAAGAAACTTAGTTCGATTTCCATCTTTACAACTCTAGTCAGTACTATTTTAAAGGTGATTACTCAAGTTCCAAGTGATACCTTTTCAGATTGTGCATTCTGTGAAAGCAAACGAAAATACAAAGTCGACGATGGGCCAAAATATGGAAAACTTTGCATTTTGTCGAGTTTGAGTGTTTAACCCTTTGCTTCTCAACACTCAAAAAGTTAAGGGAAAAATTTTCTAAGATAATTGCAGTCATCACCCTGAAATATCAGCAAAATTGCCCTAGCATGTTTTCTTTCTGTTTAAGCAGGTGCTTAATTCCTTCTTAAATTGAAAAAAATTATGCTTTAAAAATGTGTGCTTCGACGCCAAAAAAAATGGTCGAAAAATCTGAGATAAAATGTCAATTTAGTTTTTGCTTAACTTTATCTGTAAATACATGTACGTATGAAAAGCTTGCTCAAGTTAAATCAAAAAGGTATTAAATGTATTGCATAGACCACGAAGCTTACACTGAGTGGATATCAATAGCAAATTGTACGTGCAAGACTTCTGGAATGTCTAAAAACCTAGTTGCAGTTACCATCAATTGCCCTAATTTTGCCATTTAATTCAAATTATATATTTCCCTGCTAGTTGAATTACATTGAAATTTTGCAAATTTCCCGAAACTGGAAGCACTAGCTATCTGGGAACTGGAGTTCCCGTCTGGAGGCAAAGGGATTAAGAGATCGTGTTCTGTACATTATTGAACTTTCCCAATGGCGTTGCGATTTTGTGTGAGTTGCATCGAAATTTGTCATCTCTCAAGTAAAATCTCTCCAGACACTGTGGACAGATCGAGTGCAATATTCATCTATATTTCCAACTGACGAGTCAAAAAATACATCTCAAATAAGTTACCAAAGTAATTTAAATCGATTTTAAAAACAGATGTCAGTGAAATTATCAGATACGAGTTTACTTGGAATCAAATGCTATTTTATCTTTTAGATTTAAAATTGTCGCTTTCTTTCAGTTTTGAAAATTATTTGGGCATCACACCTACATAAAATATTGAATGTGAATTACATCTGTGTGAAATATAAATACTTTCTATCAAATTAACAATATGACGATAACATGAGCCACCTGCAAGAAAGCCAAAAAAACTGATACTTTCGGATGAAAATTGCGTAGTATTCTGCGTAGAATCTGAAATAAAATTGACCTAATATGTGACGAAAACAAGTACGTTCCCGACCCACATGCAACATTCCCCCTTAGCGAATGGAAAATAAATCGTTTGAGTACAATCCGTTTTTATTTGCGTAGTTGAGTAGTTTTAGCATATTTGATTTTCATGCGACGTTAATGCTGAATTTTGCATACGTGTTGCAAACAAAGCAAGGCTGATACGCGCGACCAAAGTCCTGGTGAGGGTACACTTCTAATATCTTATATCTCGTTTCCCTTCTCAGCTATGAAGATATCGCGTAACATAATTTCCTCCACATCGCGTACCGCACGTTTGACGGAAATGCAAATCACGAAGAAAATTGTCTCTGTGTCGTGTTCTCGACGTGATGTCTTCCAATGAGAAGTCTTGTAGGGAAGATGAAGTTCTCTGAAATACGAGGTTACTTCGGGAAAGAATCCCGTCATTTAGTTCCATGCACCTGTAGCGCTTTTAATCTGTGAAGCAATGGGGATTTTTAGTAGTTCTTCATGTAGTAAGTCACGCGCTGTTGGCGTAATATATTCATAGCTGAACTGTGAAAATTAGGTGTTATTAATTTTAAATATGTCTGACATTCTTTGCCATTCATGGCACTTCAATCAATGCATCTACTTCAAGCTGTAGGACGAAATTTCTCCTCGCTATCGACTGGAATCTTCGGTCTCAATCTCCAACTTGGATCTCTGGCTCAAACTAACTCCCAACCGTAATTCGGGGAATTTTTTAATTGTGTTATCCTTCCTCCGAACAATATTAAAAAAGTCCTCGGACTCACTCGAACAATTCTTTCCTCCGCTTCCCCACCATTTCTCCCCCCACGGCGGAAAAAGTCTGCACGGTAATGACAAGAGATTTTTGTTGCTTTTGAAAGTTTTGCTGACGAGTTTTCAAGTTTAAGAAACGGCTGAGTTTATTGCCTCGCTCCGAGTTAGATATCTTGGTTGCTGTTTGGCCGTCCTGCCGTCCATCGGCTGTGAGCCACCGAATACCCGACCGAAAATTTCTTGGTTGGGCTAGCGAGGCCGAGTTAACGAGACTTACGAGGCTTCAGAAAAACAGGCCCGGCCGAACTTTCATTGGGTGCCAAAGTTTTTGATTTAACCGCTGATTGGTGAAATTTAGACGTGTTGGCTATCGGATTAAGTGTTCTTCAAGAGATTCGTGTTCTTCGACAGAAAGTTAGAATGCTAATAGGAATTAAAGACTGCTTCAGGAGTTGTTACGAAACGGCTACATTGTTTTCAGGTGAATAATGGGGTGTTTGATTTATTTAAATATGTGTTGAATATTCTTGAAATAAATCGACGCGCAAAATTGAGAGGTTTTTCGCTATCATTTTTTTATTTACATAATTATTAAAATTCTACCCTGAAATTGAAACTTGATAGGCTTGTGAGAAAAAGTTTTCATATTCGGTAGAAGAAACTGAGCTCCAGAAGCATCGAAAATATTAAGTTCGCGCTGCTGTACATATGTGGAAGGACCCTTCTAATACTTAATGAACTATTGAGAAGGATATGCTGCATGGGTATAGTAATATCTATGTTCATTTCAATAAATTACTTAATTCTAAAACACCAATTAAAACTTCATACCTTTCCCAAATCGTTAAATTGAAAACTCGCTTCATTTTCTGTAGAATTAGCAACACCGATTCAAACCTGGCAATTCGGAAAAATATTTTTCCATCAGCAGGGAAAATAGTGTATTTTTTAAAGTATTTTGAGCGTAGAAGCTGGACGAAGGGAACAGGTTTGCAGGGATTTGAAGACGACAACTTGGATTGTTAAAGAGGCCATGAATGCACCCCTCATGGCGGCGACCATCTGAGGGCTGCTCAGGAGGAAGTATGGCCGACCATTTGCGGATGATGTGCGGGCGCAGACAACTCGCGAGGTATAATTGGAAATGGAAATATTGTTCTTCCTGAGTGGAAGTGTCCTTCGTGAAGCCATCATGGGTACAATGACGCTCGCAATGGCGTTCCTAATGTACAGTTATCGCCTACGCAATTGCCTCCTTTACTTTTTCCTTAATTTTCGGTCACTTCGCAGAAGAGTTGTTGTTGTGTGGAGAAGCGGCTTTCTTTGCGGAGATCTTTTGAAGCTGAAGGTTAGTCCATTGTGCCGCTTACCTTGAGCGACTGCATTCGAACCGACGAGTATATTTCAATGCCGCAAAAAGCATTCATGCCGACTTGCATCTCTCTAAATTAACCACCGGACGGAAATAGACAGCATTGCATCAGAATAAATTACATGTGATGGGTCATGCGTGAATTGCTGTTTCTTTTTAAGAAATGACTCACTGCGCTCCACTTTTGGTGCCGGAATAGAAATAGAACCAAAAAAGATTTGTTGCGGTATATGAAGTCAAATCTTATTGTTAGTTTGAGTGTTACTATTTTCCGACTAAATGAAGCTCTCTTATATTTATGATTAAGAGACGTACAGCAGATTTGCATTATAATAAAAACGATGAAATAAAATTACAGAGTGCTTCTAAAATATGGCTGACTTCTAAAGTAGACTACCATTTATATATGAAAATAATTACATGAAGAAACAGAACATGAAAATAAAATAGAAAAAGAACAGAAAGTTAATTTTGAAAGGTTACCAGAAATGAATAGTAAAGCTCGCGGAGCGCTTAAATGTCCCTCACAAATTATTCGCCATAGTTTTGCACTTTGATTGCGACAGGTAAAACTGAAGTTTAATATTCAACTCAAATTTAAAATCAACTGTGGCGAGCAATATTGAAAATAGCAAACATCAACTGGTTCATGCCTTTAAATAGTCTTGATTAACTATTTATGATAATTGAGTTGTGAATACTGTCTGGTCGGTCAGCAGCATTATGAATATTCCCTCAGTGACCACTAGTGGCTCACAGCGCAGTCAAAGTGTTAACAGATTCTAGAGTATCTAAACATTGAAAATACATAATCCTCGCTCTCACATTCATGGCCAACAATACTAATATTTCTGGCGTCTCTCCTGAAAGTTCAAATGAAGACAAACTTCGTTCCTTTACGCTGCTGATACAGAGAGTTGAGATAATTTTTACGAACAAAAATGAGTATTGTCATGAAGTACGGATTAGAAAAATGCTTATCTACGACAGCAGGGTTCTCTTTGGAGCACCTGTGTTAGGTTACAGGATTCACGCCAACCCCAGCGTATGCTTTACACAATTCCTCACTGGACACAAAAGGTGAGCGTAAGTTTACCGTCTTGAAGTTCAAGAATTCAGTCAATAAATTGAAAAAAAGTATAATTTCACGGAGAGAGTGAGCGAAGTGAAAAGTTTGCAAGGTAATTTCAGGTGAAGTTCGAATATTGATTAGAAATGCCAGCAAAATAATCTTGCATGCAAGAAGACAACTCAGAGCACTTAACTCAATTGATTTTAGCTGCGCCCGCGTACTAGCTTAAGTAACGTTGTAGCTAATTTGAGATGCAGGTTATAGCATGGAAACTTGAATCATAATTTTAAGAATGGAAAACAAATGTATTGAATTCCCAATGGGGTGCTGAGATCATTCTTATACATCATCTTCAGGAACATGAGAAAAATCGTGAGCTAAAACTGCACATGATGGCACAGTAATACTGACAGTGAGATGAGAAGCAAGGCTACGGTGCCGAGTGTAGGTAGCTCTGGAGGATATGATGTGCGCCACACATCTCATTGAGGGAAGCTAATTCGCTCCCACAGCACTGGTGCAAACTTAGAGAATTGTGCAAGCCTTCTGGGACTAGAGCGCCCCTCTGGATCATCTCGATATAATGACAAGTCAGACAATGAGCCCTAAGTTATAGATGAAATTCGTTGTCCACTGCCTCCAAAGGTACTGGAAGAAATTCGTGACTTGTGCAGCATTGATCTGGCATGGCGGTCACGTGGTGATCTGTGAGATGAGATATCTTCGGAATATGAGTCCATTGCGTTGTTTGGTCCTACATAAATGAGCTACAACTTCACTGTTGAGCTATGAGCTGAAATCCGTAGGAAGCATCGTTGCAGTTAACACTGGCTTTATTGTGCTGATGTGGTCTACAAGTTGGACGAGAAACTTTACGTGCGAGCTGAAGGGTACCAAAAGGAAAAAATCAGAAAGCCGACGCACATTTTTTTGTAAGCTCACCCAGTGGTCTCTGTCATTACAGTGCTGCTAATGTACTCTCTGCTGATCAAGTGAGGAATTGCGTCACTTTAAAATGAAAACATGTACAGTGAGTGCATCAGTGTTTCAACTTCTAGCTTGAGCGCGACCTTCCGTCACAGAAGTCCACGTTTTTCAGTTTACAAATTTTCACTGCCTGAACGTAATTTTGTTTCAACTGTTTTGAACTGTTAGACCTAGTTTCTCGTATAATTCTTTTCCCAATGAAGAACTATAGTTGTGTCCTCACAATTAATTGAAGTATTGATGTATTTCTATCTGGAATTCTCTTTCGCGATTACAGCAGACGATCTTAAATCTCTAAGTTTGTTTTTATTTAGTTGTATTTGATCAAATTAAATTCGTAAACGTATATTTAACATCCCAACACTAATGTCTACAGAAATCACACTACGAAAATAACTGTTTTATAATTCTTTGGAAATAGAATTCGTAGTTTTGGTTTAACAATCAATGTCGGCGAAAATTGCCAAATAAATTAACATACTGAATTGAACAATTTAATGCGTTTAGTTCTCTATAAAATTCTATTGATTTGATTTAATACTCAATAAATTTTATTCTGGAGAAAATCGAAAATCAGCTGGACTCGGTTTTGCAGCGGGACACTTAACAAAGGGCGAGCAGAAGTGAAGAACTACGGTGAAGTGGAGATGAGACTCCGTGAAATTTTACGACAGCGAGCGGGAGCCAACAGGATTTATTTGTCCATTGCCTAGATCGAAGCTTCCTCGGCGCAGGCAAACGGAGCGCAGGCCTCGCATCGCTGTATGCTCAGAGAGTCCTATAAACCACAACGTCCCTTTAAATCTTCCCTCTTTTGCATGTTTACGCCCGAAATTTATGCGGGAATATCGAGCATCGAGGAGTCGTATAGCGAGGACAAAATGTCAAGAGGCAGATAGTAAATTTTTTGGTGGGGCGTTTTGGAGTAACGATTGCAAGGGAGGGACGAGTCGGTGATATTGAACTGTACATAAACCATGACCTCTTCAGCCCAGCGCTCCATCTCGAGGGCAGAGCGCCTCCACTCAGAATCTGAGGACCACATGCAAGACGCGCTCTCGAGAGAGGCTCCATTGTTATCCTGGCGATGTGATGCACTTCGTGGTGAGGTGTTCATTGACTACAGCCATGCAAGTGTCAGTCCCAACTACAGTAGCATGAATACGTGCGTCCTATACAAGCGCTCTGGATTACTGAAACAAGGCTATATACGCTCTACTGACTGCTTGTTCGCGTATTAGCATGCGACACAAGTTTTCGAAATACACCTCAACTCAGTGCTCAACTTCTCAGTGCTAATGTATACACCTCAACTTCTCAGTGCTAATGTATATGACTTTTTCACCCCCTACCCGCGTTATTATCTTGTACTGAATTGGTGTGTTATGTTTTTTGCGCTTGTTGTGTGCATAAATGATTGTCGTGTCTGTATTCTCAACGAATGGGAGTTTCGTAGAACGAAAAGAGCTCCTACAGACTCCGAGTAATCTACTCCAAGAGCCATTTTAGGTGAACTCTAAAGCTCTTATGTCTCGGCAGCTCTCATTTTACGCACGGCTCTTTAGTTATGCTGATGCCTCATAAAGGCCTCGAGCTATCGCTTCCTCACACCCCTTAACTCGGCAGTCCCCCATAAAAACTGACGCCGGCGACCATTTCAGTTTTATTCGATGGCATTTACTCGGCGGAAGATCCTTTAAAAGTGCGCCTACGGAGCGCAGCCCCTCGCCAACTTATCGGTTTCAAGGAGAATGATGCTCTCATATGAGCGGCAAGCGCCGCCGTGTCTCTCACCCTTGATCAGTGCATTCAAATGTGAAGAGATGCTCATCAATAAAACGGTGGGCTAATTAAGGGAATATTACAGCAAGCGTTCAAAAACTAATATTCTGGTCTATACCCTTAGCAATCACCGATAAGAAAGGTTCTTTTCCTTGAAGTTTTGAAATGAGTTAATTATACGTAGATCCGAATTGATGATTTTTTTCTTCGTATGGAGGGATAAAAATGGAGTGTAGCATTGCTGCATAACCACGCTCCGAAGATCCGCCAAGATATTGAGTGTAGAGCGCAGGAGATGTCATTCACGGCTACTAAAGGGGCCCTCCGTAGATGCGGAACACTTCTCGCGCTCCGACTATATTCTCTTGCCTGATCTCAGTCTATTTTTCTAGATTTTTTTGAGACTTGGAGATGCCTGTGGAGCCCGAGAGGAATATCCGATCAGGCAATTCCAGCGCAGAGATGTTTTTGTATTCAGAGCACCAAGATTATACATATAAACGTCATTTTAGACGATTTCTTTGCTTCTTCATCCAAACATGAGAATGGTGTTTTGATAAGCCGCTCGACAGCGAGAGCGCACGCAGCAATAGCGGACATTTGACTGTCTTTTCTTTCAATACATTTCTAGTGCTCGCGTCGGACACTCGCGAATACAAAACTAATGTTTTTTACTTCACACAATATGTCTTTGGATTGGAGCCGAAGTTTCTTTGACTGATGCATATTAAGTAAGGAGTTGATAAATGTTCTTTTTCTTCAGCGCCTGCCGAGATTGTTGGGTGACGCAGATGAAGCGCCGTGACCCATCTTCTCGCTCAAACCTCCGCGGCGCTCGTACATCCTCCACGTCATGTCAAACCTAATCCATGCAACGTTAAAAACTGATAAAATACACGTGCGATTACCCGGTTTGCAGTTTGCGATAAAAAGTGGGATAATTGTCGAGCATTTTATACTATTATCTTGAAGTGAAATTTGACATAACTTTGGAGAGTATTAGTTTTCCCGGCATTAGTATTAGTATTAGTATTAGTATTAGTTTACCCGGTTAGCAGTTTCCCATAAAAAGAAAGTGGTGTAGTTGTCCAGCATTTGATGCTATTATCATGAAGTGAAATGTGACAGAATTTGGAGAGCATTTTAAGATACTCAACGGCTTATCATGCTCTTTAAATGTCTTTCTTGCGGGGGTGAGTACTCAGAAATTGAAAACAGGTCCTAAAGAATTGTTTCTGTAAATCAAATCTTTGACATCATTTACAATTCATTCATTCATTTTTTCATTCACCTTCGCCAGCCAAATTTGATTAGATCTGAAAATTCCAACAAAAAGTTCGGCGTTCTAGGCATCAAACAACCCCCACAGTCTTTTGATAGCTTCTAAAATGTTCAGCGAGCGGAATCAATGGTTTCCTCCAAATGGAAAAGAAGACTCTTGAAAAAAAACTGGAAGGCTTTTTTAGTGAGACTGGGTGCCGCTTGTGTGGCTCTAGCACTCAATAAAAAGTCTTTTATAAGCTGTTAGCATCGAATTTGACTGGCCAAACGATCCCTGTGAATGCAAAAGGCCTACAGCAAATGAACTCTTCATCAAGTTTAATGCGCCTCGCTCTGGTCTTGAGTTGGTGGACCGTTTGCACATGGCTGACTTCGCAAGACCGCACCGCCCATGCGGCGCTACATTGCTGCCATTCTCCACTGCGCGCCACAAAGGCGTTACAACCTCTTCATTCTTGTGAAAAAACAAATTTGTTCCCCACATTCAAGACCAGGGTCCAGAAGAGAAGAGAAAATGCACATGACATGTGAGATTGGGATTTTTTGTCATGATGCAAAATCTTTAACTTCAGTGCATCAATCTCTGCAGCGTTCGGAGGTAATTCGTATGGCAGAATTATTTTCAGTTTAATGTTGTAATCGACGACAAGTCGATGGCTGTAGACAAGCAATAGAAATTTAGAAACGATAAACTGACTAAAATATAAGAAAACATTTCTTCGCCGCTTTCAGGATAACGTTAATATTTTTTTAGAAAGAAATCCTTTTAAATTATAGCGCTCATCGTCTTTTCCCATGAGGCTGGGGAGGGCTGTATCACAGCTGAAAATTATGGCGAAAATCAGTGTAACGTCCAAGCCGATTGCTCTGAGTAGTTAGAAACAACTTTCTGAAATAAGTTTTGAACGTGAACATTTGTTACAAGTATTTAATTCTTTTTCAACGGATTCGCCAATAAACAAGAGTTCATTTCATGAACGTGGCACGACGCGTTTCAAACATTCTGTGCGGTAGACTCAGCGCCACGTCGAAGACTGTGGAAAAGGCCACACAGACAGTGCTGTGAGAGAGGCTACGGGGGAGTCCTCACTGAAATAATGTGCTGATGAAGTGTCCATTCAAGGCACACGAATGTTCGTTTCATTTGGAGTGTATGATGGATTATGTTGAGGGCTCATGCAAGCTTCAGCCAAACTACCACCAGGATAAAAGATAAAAATGGCGTCTGGGGCTCTCCTTCTCTCTCTACGAGCCCCCAGTTTCCTCAAAAAGGTAGTCAGTACGACATAATCTAGACCATAACTTCGGCAATGGCCTTCCTCAGAAGTGAATCAAGCATATAGAGTGGCTCAGCTTCACCGGCCTAGGCCTCCCGTTCCACGAGTGGCTCAGTGCGAATTTCTTCAATTACGCTCTCACCATACGAGGCTGTTGGACTACTATCCCAAGCTGGCATCTCGCGTGTCTTAATTAATCGTTGTAAGAACATAGCTCTTACAAATAAACGTTTGCACTGACGAAAAAGCCAAAACATTTTCTTCCACAGTACAGTTGAGGATGAAAAACTCTAAAATATTTAAAGAATTTTTGTTAAATCTATGCACAAAAATGTTTTTCCCAAATAATGCTAAGAATGAAAGCAATACTATTGCTGCCATCAATGAAAGTGCACCAGCTTTGTGAGTGATATTTATTATTTAGGTGATGAATCATGTAAACATGGAGGGTTGTCTGTTACAGAGGTTAAATGCATAGAGAACTGAGTGAGTTTGATTGATTTGTGCAGAACCTGATCATTGTGGTGTTCCAGCTATTCTGCCAGTAGAATTTATGAAAAATTTCTCCATATAATCATTAGTTTTTGTGCTCACGACACCGAAGCTGAAATAAGCATGAATCCAGTCACGCGAATCAATGTTTCAAGCATTGACGAATGGAAGACTAATTTTGGTGGAATAACACCAAATCGAAGACGAACCATTATACTGAGTTCACCTCATTTTCTAGCTGAACAGAAGAAAAACTTTAGCAGTCGCGCATTTAATATTCGTAAACCACTCACACTCGGGAAGTTTTGGCATGTTCCATAAAGAGAAAATTTCAGCCAATCGTTAGGTGGCGACTTCGCTTCACTGGTAATCAGCAGTGAAAACTTTGCTGCTAAAGACAGATTAAAGCTCACAGTGGATTATCAACAGCGAGCGAATTCCCCTCGCCAACTTGGATTCAAAAGTTGAGCCTGGGAGCGTAATTAGCTTCTTTGCATTGATTTCGATCGTTGCGATGGATACAATGGCCACAAGGACTTGTTTCACTACCACACTTACACGCAAACGAATTGCAATATCTCCAGAATATCTCCAAATTTTTAGCGAATTCAATACTGGTACTGACGATAGTCATTTTACAAGAAAGTCTCGTTTCTGATATTTGCTAGTTATATGATGCATGCTAAACTCATTATCACGCCTTGGTGTCAAATAACGGTTTTATCATTAAAGTTTTGTCGTGTAATATTTGAGTGACAGTTTTTATCCTTCGTTCATATGCTATTGAGTACACTTTTCTCGTTACTCACATTAATTTTCCATCTAATTTTTGTGACGGTGTTGTGGAAGTCAGCTGCGACATCACATGCTGTATAGCCTTAGCACAAACCTGATTAGCGAGGGAATATATTCGAATAAATATATACAATTTTGCGCCTCACAAAGCCTCCCTTCTGCCTCTCTTCAAAACAACTCAAATGCATTTTTCCCTGAAACGCGCCTTATTTTATGACAAACACTATCGATCGATAGGCCCGGCATCGTGAGAGGCTCAGCAAAGGAAAATAGCGACCACTGTTCAGCCGATGTTTTGTTAGTAACGCTGCAGTCGAAATGGATATCGATTCTCAGTTTTCAGGGAAAAGAAGATAAAGAGAATCATTCAATTCTTGCGAAATTTTTGCCGTGTCGTTACTCAAAAACGAATCGATTCCATGGAAACAGTGTTCCGTGTAACAGTTCTTGGAGGAGTGCGCATGAAAAATAAAAGAGACAAATATTTAGTGTGTTTACCTAAATGGAATGTGAAAGATTGGATCTAATCCAAAGGGCGACCGACGAACAATTGTGATAAGATATAAAAACAAAAGTTATCATGAACGTTTATGGAACAAGTGCCTCGAATATGATACAAAGCCGGGTAGCTTATGATGGATTCGTCTAAATAAATAAAAGAAATCGAGGAATAATATGATATTCACAAATCATTTACGTGCAACTGTAAGCAGCTGAGTTGAACTTTTTTATTGCGCTCAAAGGAGATAATGAAAATTTACAGCTGTCAGCTGACAATTACGAATTTTTTTAAATTTGATCCAGAATTCAGGTTGAGGAAGGGTGATTGAAAGAATGAAAACGTGGCCTCTGAACTCACATTCGAAAACTAAACCTCCTTTAACATAGCTACAATCTAAAGTAAATGTCATAGTCTGTAGGCGAAGAATGTAGGTGAATTGAAGTAACAAAAAAGCAAAGACATTGTTCGCATTTACACACGGGCAATTTCATCCCCTTCGTAGACTTGGGATTTCCCTCGTATGAAGGATTAGTGCGATCGATAAAACTGAGGGGAGACCGGTAGGGGACTAACTCAATTGCTCCCGAACGCTCATGATTCAGTTTCAAATTCTTAATTTATGTTTACAGGAATGACATAGACCAAACCTCATCAACACCTCCCACGTTTGCAAATGCGCAGAGTTTAACAGAAAAAAATTGACGTGATGCATAAGTAATCCGTTAGATCTCGATGGTTAGAAACTACCGTTAGATGCACGTCTGGCAGTGCCAGTTACAGTAGGCCTCTTCCACCCACGCTGTCGAGTCCCAATGCACTTGGTAGCTGCAGCGACTTCATGTTTCTTGACTGTCACGAGCACACCAACCGAAATTCAGATTTCGTTTACTTTACATCTCACGAGATTAGGAAATAAATTTCATTTAACTTGAAACTAATTCACAGGAAAGACGTTAATTTAATTGATTAAATTTTGCCGATTAGACGTTGTCCCAACTTCTATCTCCTTGTCCTTGAGTTTGACAACTGTGGATGATGTCCACGTATTTTTCAAGTCCTTTTACTCTCGCAAACCATCCTCTAATAATGTTACTTTCCACCCACTTTTTCAGTGAGAACGCGAAGGACAAAGTCTACAGTGTTACCCGGGGAGTGCGATTCTTCTTCACTATTTCACTTCTCGATCGTCTCATCTACAAAACCAGAATTTTTTCTCACTGTTCCACTTGAACGTTAATGCATAATGTTGAGGGTATTTCTCGCAGTTATTCTTAAACGTTAATGCATAACGATAAGGTTATTTATCACAATTATACTTGAACGTTAATTGATTCACAAGAGTTCACACGTGAATCTAGTGTGTATTAAGCTAATGAAAATGGCGGAATAATAAAATCCATTGAAAGAATTCATTCAGAATGCATTTTACAATTGTGATTAATTTTGCTTGCAATTTTCTGATCCTCAATTTTCTTACAATTCAATAGTTAAATAGTGGAAGTAAGAGATGTAATTTATAATTTTATAATGATGCATTAGCAGCGATGCTCAAGTAATATCCGAAAATGACTTTTCTGGGACTGCAGCTACTTCATCGGGAAATGCTATGTATAGACACAAACAATTATGTAAAAAATCCTGAAACTTGCCTCCACGTTCAAAAGCAAAAACCTCAGAGCTACGAGATGCATTCCTGTACACAAAAAGTGTCATTTTTTCTCACTCGCGCTACAACTGAATCAGAAGCTCCGGTGTTATTTACACAATGAACCTCGTGCGCGTAATTGTGTAGATAATTTATTCCTGGCAGGGCTGCAAAAACACGGTCTTGTAGCGAGGTGCTGCGCCGAGTCAGGAGGTCTAACCCTTTTAGTGCACGCGCGCGACACGTGTGAGAACGATCTTTAAAAGAGGCCTGTGGTCGCACAAATCTATGAAAAAACACACATTCAATCTCAACGCTGGGTATTTAAGTTAAACGGCTCACGTCTCTTCACGTGAAGTTATGTTAAATTGTTTGTGGGCTTATTGAACATCTGTAATTTATTTAGGTACTTTTTTCTATTATGAGCTCTGTTTTGACGTAGTTTAATCGTTATCAACTATTTCACATAACGAAATTTACACGTAAGGACATAGTGACTCTTATGTGAACCGCATAGTTTTCCAAATAAAAAACAGCTGGAAATTATTTACAAATTTTTTCCGAAAAAAACAATTTAATTTACGCGTTCTACCTTACAAACAAAATATTCACTCCGGAAAGAGCGTTAAAAATGCAATTTCGCTCTCTGTGGTTTCCTAAGTAATTGCAAGGAAAGGAACGGTGAGAGTGAATGCATGGAGATAAAGCCCAGGACAATAAGCGGCATTTTGAGAATGCTTTCTTTTGACGAGGCTGACCTTTTTGAGCAGCCCTGCACACACGTCCATTGTGGAAGGTGTCAGCGGTGTGGCGAAGGCTGGCCGGGACTCCCCATTGAATTCGCCGCCTGCCCTCACCAGCTTCAATCCGTTTTCAGGGGCTTAATAATGATAAATGCCTCACCTCATCATGTGTGGCTCCATTCGCTTCGTCTTATAGAACTCTCAATGAAAAACGGAAGTTGAGTGAAAAGAATGCGGCAATGAGACAAATTTAAGCTTAAAAGCGAATCTGGATTTGTTTTTACGACTCAGTACAAATCTCTGTCAAATTGGCATGACGCGTTTGGAACTTCTTCAAGTAAATTAAGAAAAATAGAAGAGACAATTTCAAAAACGTGGACCATGATGCCTCCCAGCCTCTATTTGACGAGACTCGAACGCTGTACTCCTCGGTTAACAAAGAAGACACCTCGCTGTGTGGGTCTCTGCTCTCAATAATAACATGCAGGAACTGAAGTATACTGGTACCGTCACATCAGCAGTTAATGCATGTGTAGTGGCGGGCTTCATTCAGTTACACGCAAGATCAATATTGGATCGTAATGTTCGTGTTTAGGTCGGATCGAACTGGTGTCATCATCACACGAATGAAATCGAATTAACAAATTTAGAGGCTATAACAGATACGGATATTACTGCAAATTCCCCCTGTGGATTCATGATAAATTCATTTCCGGTAAATGCATTGATTAGTATTGTGAGTCTGTTATCCATTATTCTTATAACCTTTAAGAAAAGTCGTAGAGTTCGCATCCGTTCAACTAGAATGTCCCTCTAGAGCGTTTTTGTTGGAAGGATCATTTAGTGTGTATGATGATTATCGTGCGAGATTGGTAGTTTTTAGCTCATCTTTTATTACTTAGCTTTTCAATTCCAGGCTCAGTCACCTATTACTCAGCTTCAAAGTTAGAATGCTTCTCTCTCTATTCTATTGCGTACAATAATCTCTGAGTGAGATCATGATCAGTGAAGAGATCACTGAACCAAGATTCGGTTGGGCCACAGGTTTTACCCGACCAAGGTGCCGACCCCGACCTATATGAAGAAAAGCCTTGTGACCACGCCGGCATTTGGGCACGGAGTTTTCAACTTCAGGTGGGTTATTGATCCAGCAACGCGCAGCTGCGCTGGCTTCTGCGGCGGCCGGGGCACGTGCGCTCTTACGAGAGCGGTAGAGTTGGGCCCTGCTGGGCTCGGCTGCTCGTCTCATTGGAACAATGAAGCCCACGCGATAAAACAATGCTGCGATAACGGCGCTGGTTGTGGCGTGGTCGTCCCTGCGGTGATCCACATGCGTGTGATCGCTACACGGGTGTCCAAACTGTATCATTGCGCCGCTGCTTGTGGTTTACACGAGTTGTGCATTGTTTAAGAACATTGGTTACTATTGAATGTTTGGATCAAATTCGGGCTACCTGGGGGGTTTCGATTCATTACATCGTTGTGCCGAGATTTTTGACTGGTAGACAATAGGTACCGAGAAAATTCAATGCACTTCTACCAAGTTAAGTCAATTTGCGTAACTGTATTTTAATGTGGAATAAACCACAATAACTGAATAATAAACTCAGTTAATAGTAGTACTGTGCCATTGATAAGACTGCTGTCCTCGTGATTGTCAGATTGACGAGTGTTTCCTATCATTTCACACTTTTGCCATCGTCTTCTGATGTACTTGTCAAGTGTGGATGAACATGAATAGGCGTTGAATAAAGTCCTTCTGAGTTTGCCTTTGATATCAAAGTTGCGGTGAATGTCGTTCGATAGACCGGAGTTCAAATTTCTCAGAACACGCCACCATTTTCAAGGTGTGTTTTCATGACATGTTTTCAGAGAAAGTGTTACAAAATGTTATACATCAAGTGTCCTAATTGAGAGAGATGTAGATCAACGGATGTAGTACATAATTTCAATTTCAATGCTGTGAACAGCTCAATTTACACTTATACGAGACACACTCGACCGTCATACTATTCCGTCCGCCGCTCTAGCGTCCATGAATTACAAGTTGTCAGATTGGCCATTTTGGCCAAAATCGAATTTTTTTTACAAATAAAATTCAACCTTTAAGACCAGACAGCATTGTGCAACCCCACAGGATCGAGAGATGCTGAGTTGCCTGTATGATTAAACCTCATTTGAACAAAGAGGCATAAATTTGAGTACTTTTACCATAAAAAAGGCCACTTGGCAAACCTTGGCCGTTCAGCGATCGGCGCGCGTAGGTGTCCCGGCCGCAGCACCCGTTCAACTCAACCCTAAATCTTACTGGACTCGGGCAATTTCATGCGTCACGGTTCTTAGTAATTCTTAACGGAGTGTTTCCCACAACATGATTTACGAGCTCAGTTTTGAGCCTAATGCACGGCGCTGCTCAGCGTATTTGCCAAGCTCCAGTATTTTCGTCGTACCCTCAGTAAATTATGGATTACCTCTGTGCTCATGCTCTCAGATATTTAGATCACTATTCTGGTGTGGGTTTGAGCATCGCTGTTTTCTAAATACTGGTTTGTTGAAGGGCTGTGGGAGTGTGTGATTCACCACGCAATGCAGTCACATCGAGAAATCATACGCCAGTGCTGATTAGTTCAAATTTACTTGACTATAGTGGATGTTGAGAAGATTTGAATTTGGAATTATTAAATTTAAACAGGCAGTTAAAATACCTGAGAAAAGCCGCAAGTGACCGAAAATTTCACCCTTGTGTTTGCTGGTAAACGAACTTCGTCATTTCATTTGATTGCCTTATAATTTTCCATGACTTCTAACCGATCACGCTGCAAGCCTCAATGCTATTAGAGAAATGAACTGTCCCATATTCCAAAGTTTGCTTAACTCGCACTCGGGAGAAATTTTCTTTCAGATTTTCTACGGGTGTATGTCTATCACGAGCGACAATTTCATGGCAAAGTTTTAGCTCAGAATCAACTGCGTCAGTCATCAATATGACATTCCAGTTTAATTTGAAGAAAAAAAAAGGCAGTGGCAAGTTACAAAATGGGCTGAGAATTAAATTTGTGATCATGTAAGTATCGGGTACGCAGTACACAGAGAGATAGTTGCAAAAAAATTAATTAATTTTAGAAAATAAATGAGTGAAACCATAAATGAGCGCTTGTCTAGAAACCTGATGAACTACCTAGTCTTTTAATAATTCAAATTTCTACGATGTAATCGGGAAAGGCAGGTCCAAAGGGTAAGAGAGTAACGTTTTGCATGTCTCGTGAGGTAAAGAACACAGTGGAAACCTTTGTACCAGATCGAGTTTAGCAAGTGAAGTTGCCTGCAGTGGAGAAATGTTGATTAGTATTTCGCTGTTGGTCATTAATTAAAAGCTTGCACTTTCCTAAGGGGAAATTATTTTTCAATAATTGCGCATTTTAGCGCAGCTCTGAACGAATAACAAGAACAAAACGTTGAGAAACACTGTTCAGTGGCTAATTTGGTGAAACTCCGCCATGAGACTACACACAACACACAAGTCATCACGACACAATTGCAATTCAAAGAATTCCTGCTTTCATTACTTCACTTGAAGCTGTAGTAAGATCTGCTCTACAGTGATGGAGTAATTAGACAAAGTCGTCCCCCCGAGAGCGTTGTGCCGCCACTCCGGCCTCCCTCTGCTACCCGATACCAACGTCCGGCCTGGGCAAAAACTTCACATGGTTATGACCAAACTGAATCGATATTAAATTAAGGCGAACTGTCAGTCGCCAGATAGCAGCAATGGGTCGGAACGGGCAAAACGTAATTTCTTCCGGTTATTATGAATTTCCTGATCATTTCATACGGTGCGGGCATATCGACGTATGAGGCTGAGGGCACGCGTTCGTGGACGTGGTGATCTGCTTGTTCAGGTGAGGCTAGCGTTACTTGCTGCGACTGCCGACTGACTAAGGGTGCCGTAAATACGTTTGACATACGATTGCGGTTGGAGTAGGTTAACAAATGATTGCGTTTGTTTTTGAAACTATGAAAGTGGAATTATCGGTAAGAAATTAAAGTGCTGGACTGTTGCTTGTGAGCATTTGTAATTCAATTTCCGAATTCTTAGAATCCTTACAGTTGATTGTGCTTAGAGTTTTCGCTTAGGTTAAATTTGTTTAGACAAAAGATTTACTCTGGCATCTATTTTGACAATATCTTGATTGTTATTTGCCAGTCCTTGTAACGTCGTAAATACTTATCTAGAGAGTTGATCGTCTAAATTAACATTAGAGTACACCATCTATCTAACCAAACCTAAACTAAGCAACTATAAGGACTATCAACTACCTATCAAAATTTATGAAATTAAGGGGAAATCAGAAAGATGACGAAAAATTTCCGAAATTAAATAATGGGAACTTTTAATTTGTCGCAATGTTAGCGTGGAAAAACGGAAGTTTCATCAAGATGATGACCTTAACGCACTAGTCGAGACAAGTGACCAAGTGGCGGCTGTACTGGCATCTCATCCATGTCTTCGGATGCCCTCACCTGTCATCAAGCATAACGCTCATAAATAATTGTCAATGATAAAAATTCCACTTATAGAACAGAAGCTTTCAAATTTTGAGGATTTAATGCGGGTTTGTGTTGAAGATTGAGAGAAATAGGTAACTGATGTGTAAAAGAACTTTGTACAATTTAACACACACAGATGTTCAAACATTGTTCTGTTAATCGCATTACACGCTACTTAATGACGGTAATCGCTATATAACGTGGGGAATACTTTCACACTTTTGAACAGTTCAACAGTTAGAGGTTTACTCTATTCAAATTACTTTTAATCAATGTGTGCGAATACTTTAGTTGCAACACGGCACGTTAGAACCTAATCTTTCAATATTGTTGGTCAAGTTTTACATCGTATGAAATATTTAAAAAATCATAAATACTTTTACTATTTTGTGAGTGTCACCGAAAATCTACAGCTTCATTGAAGGGATTGCAACAGTGGGTGATAAGAGATTTCGTCAATGTGAGATATGGAAATGGATGCTGTGCCACCATGTTCATCAGGAAGGTTCGTCATCGAAACTCCGATTCCTGTATATGTGAAAAGTGTAGGGACGACTGTAATTAAAATGAACAAGATATATCCTAAATTTCATTTCCTTTATTTTCCTTAATTTTTTTCTCAAATCCTGTAGCGATTAAGAGAACATTCTTGCTGGATTAAAAGTTGACGCTTGATTACACAGTGTTTTTATTTACCATAAATATTTATTTTTTGTACAGAAGCGTCTTTAATTTTATGTCCGGGACGAAAATCTGAACTTGTGGCAATCATAAAATAAAATTGATGTATTTAAAGATTCTCTCGTTACCATCCATAGGACTACGTTGTAAACATTCTTCAGTATAGCGCATTTACAACTTAAGGCTGTAATATTTCTGTCTATATTAGCTTCTAGTGATAATACACGTAGATGTTAGCACGATGCTTTTGCAACCTCCATGTAAAGAACTCTGATCTTCTCTTCGAACAGTGAAATATCGAGCCAAATTTGAAGGACACCTTTCATAAACATAAACACTTATAAAATAACATGCAGTTCCAATACTTAGATTGCTGGCCAATACACTTCAGCAGAACTTACGAGCGCTGAACATGCAAAGAAGAGTACAATAAGCCACAACAAAGGTCCTTGATAACCTGCCCGCCCTGCCTCTCTCTGTATCATTTCTTGCTCCATCACTGTCACACTGAGCGATTGGAGGCGTTAAATTCAGCGATGTTCCAGCATGTCCACAGCTGAGACATTTTTCATCATTCAACTATGCTCACCAGACGATAAACTCGGCCTGTCTCAACTCTGTTCTATGCTCAAACCGAGAACTGTTTAAATCACTCAACTGTAACTAGATGGCATTTTTTATCGGCAAGTTCAAAGATTTTACAGATAGTCCTTTAATGACAGTACAATTCTTGACAGTGATGGATACACAGAGAAGCGTAAGATTTCAAGATCATTTGTTACTCTGACAATAGCGAATGCTTGATGATCTCAGTCTTATAACGGAGCTACTCTTGATATCATCAGTCAATTACGTTTTAAAACAGCAAAAATTTTTCGTCTATAGAATGGTCACTTTGGAGTGGAAAACGTCGGCTAATGAGCACTAACACGTTGCTAATTGTAGTTGGCTGTAGTTCAGATGAGGGCTTTTATAAGGAAAACATAAAACGCAATAATGCAATACCAATGCAACTTAATTGTTCGAACAACTTTGCTTCGTCCCAAATTTACAAGTAGTCCAACGTCACACGGTGCTCAACTACCAGTATGATTACCAGTGTTGTTGGTAGGTGTGGAAGATAATTTTCTGAGCCCAGTCTTTGAATAAAGCTGACAAATTCAAACATGTAGAATTAAACACAACTCCGGCAACAGTCAACAATCAACTATTTGATAAACCTACTCTTATAAGAAAGGATTGATAGAAAAAGAAAAATTTAGCTTAGAAAACGGTTTTAACTGTACAGCATTCGTTTAAAGAGGAGTCCTTAGAAAACATCATAGATGGTTTTCAAAATTCAAAAAGCATTTTTTACGAAAAATATATACTCGACTTAAAGCAATGAAATTTAGTCACCTTTTAAGATCAATTTAGTTTCAAGTATAATTGAATTCATCGAAGAAAGAACACTGCTGGAGTTTAACCCTGGAAATTTGAGCTCACTGTTCCAGGGTCTGAAAGTGTGACCGTGATCATTTATTAACCCGTTGCAAGCGATACGACCCGTCGATCGGTCGTGCTTAAGTTCTCCCTGCTGCAAAGCAACCCATCGATGGAGCGTTTAACATTTTTTAACAGTCTTTTAAAATTAATAGTATTTAATGAACCCAGTAAATGTTTGGTATTAATAAAACTGCTAACAACTTTTAACTTTAAATTTGAGTTGAATATTGAACTTCATGCAGTTTAACCCATCGCAGTCAACGTGTTAAAGCTCTAACATTTGAGCGTGTTGCGAGTGAGCCATGCTAGGCGCAGCTGCCCGCCGCGTCGCCGCCGGCGTCCAGCTCAGAAAATCACGCACTTGACACCCAATCTGTAGAGCAGAAGTCGAACTAGAAACGGCTCATTGAGCTATCAGCGTATGGAATCTTGTCCATATTTTATCAATATAAATGACTGAGCCAAGCCAAGACATGCATGCATTCAGCTGCGTAATTTACCTAATAAGATTCACGACTGGACGTAAATTCTTTATACGAAGCTCGCGATTTAATGTAATGTATTATCGAAATGGTGCATCAATCGCACGTCATTGGGGGCATTGATTGCTGTCCGAGGCGTATTACTGGAGCCTCGCGTGATTAAGATTGCGACCAGAAGTACTGATCGAGTTATTTTATTCAATGCTATTCGTAAACAGTGAAATATGAGGCCCGGTTGTCATTGATTCCTCAGGTTTCTTGCGAGCCGACTAAACTGGCCTCTTCCAATCGCTCGCCACGCGTGATCGATGCATCAGAAAATTAAGTGGGTTTTGCGTGGGCTACCGAACCCTTGAAGAATTGTTCCCTTGTTTAAATATGGACATGGAATGTGAAACACATGTATATGGCAGCACAGTGGATAAATTATCAATCAGATCGTGTTTCACTGGGTCGTGAAATTAACTAGGTCTTTTCTAAGTTAACTGAACAGAGCACATAAATGAACTTTGAGCCTCCGATTTAGTTCCAGTTAGGCTGAATGAATTGTTCTGTAATTGGGGCCATTAAAATGAATTTACCTGCTGCTCTAAATTCATTTCGATGGTAATGAGGATGAGCATGAAATGCAGTGGGGACTTTGATAGCAGAACGTACAGTACCTTGAGAGAATTTTACACAAATTTTTTTTTCAATAATCTTATGTGACACTGCAATGTTACGATACTTGCGCAGAATGGCGTTACCTGAAAAAGTGATCGCTTTGAGAAATTGTCGTTCTATGTTTACATTTCTGTATACAAGATACGTAAGTTAGGTAGTTAATGACTGCCTCACCAGCCGACCGAGGCGTATTCATGCAGTTGCGTCCAAATGCTCTCAGCACCATCCCACGACGAAGTGAGAGCGAAAAAACGACAATTCGAATACATGGTGTCTTCGGTTGCATTTTCAATAAAATCATACTCTGCAAATTTGATTCTATTAAAAATGCAACCTGTAAATATAAAGTGTTGCTATATGCTCTGTGGCTGTGTTGATTTATACGTTTGTGCTAGCATCTATTTACTGGTACAAAGTTGATTTTAATATTAATTTTATAAGTATATCAGGTTAGGGAGTCAAATGCTCAATTAAAGTTAAATTGATTCAGTTAAATTAAGTACACTAAAATTATTTAACTTGACATAATAAAAGTTTCCCAGCAATGTTACCGTTCTTCATAAAATAATACTGGTTTTGGTATTGACTGAAAATTGTTTATAACATATTTGCACTTACTTACGAACGCAAGAAATCTTTACTGCTGTATTTCGCTGAAATCCCGTTTAAAGAATCACAGCCGAATATTTTGCTTTAATTGTCAAGCTATGATTCATGTTACACTATTACGCAGGGAATATACGCTATTTAAATAAGAGTCTTTGAAATGGAATGTTATGACATGATGACATGCGTAGTTGTATATTACGGTCAGATTCTATTTTCCGATTACTCAAATATGCGTAATGATTTTTTTTATTTCAGTGAGAGTTCCAGGCAGCTACAAGTAATTCATTTTCATTGTCATCAGTAACAAACTATGTTAATTATGAAACGACAAGTTGAACGCGAGCGTGATAAATTCTGTAACGTATCAAGCGGTAGATTTGAGGAACACAACGTGAAAATGCATATGCGACCATTTGGATCAAAATTGCTGTGAACAGACAAGTTCAAACTTTAGTTTGTATAATTGAAGTCTTCAAAATATTCATAAGAAATCGACTAGCGAAAAGAAAAAATTGGTTCAGGTAGTGTTGGCTAGTCTTGCTCGAAGGCACAATATTGTAAGTGTGCCGGTGTTGAATTCCTAAAGGTGTATGCTCGCTCACCAATAGAAGTGCACAGGGTTATATTTTAAAAGACTCATCTTATTAAAGCCAACCATTGCAATTGCGTTTTAAAGCGCAAGTAATAAGTTGATGAACAAAAATTGTTTTTGGATGAACTAAAATTAATTTGTGGTGCGAAATGTTGACATTTGTGTTGGGGTGTTCGATAGTCTGCGATATGCCCTATAAAGTTCTCACTCAGAGTACAAGTGTCAGAGGGGAAAGATCTTAGCGCCAATTTGATGCACTGGGAATAACCGTGTAGAAATTACTGAAATTTTTGGCTGAAAAGGCCCTTTTGCGGGCAGAATTGTGTACAGCTACCCTGGAAGGGGAAAAGCATATGAAATTATATATATATATATATACATATATATATATATATATGTATATGTAAATGTATATAGACTAGCTATATATACATATTTTTATAAATATCGACTATATTTATATACATATAGATAATGATCCGTACAATATTTTTTGTTAAAGTGAGCTAAGGACGTCTTTTCTGGCACCTCGATGATATGTACAATAACTGTGAAAGATAAAAATCATTATCCATGTTTGCCGTCACTACCCCTTATACTCTGGATAATAAGCTAAATCTGTAACCTCTGGTAGTTTTATATTAACGAAAGTTAGGGAAACGATGTGTAGCGTTGGTACTCTAATTAATTAGCAGTGCAGAGAGAGAAAGAGAAACTCAAAATGTTTTAGTCAGTAAAAGTTAAGATCTGCCAATGCGGATGTAAATAACAATGGACGAGTAATGACTCCCCAGTCTAACTTTTTCGCCTCATGCATGCATGTCTTTCGCCGCCTAAGCGATTTAATCGCTTAAATCGCTTAGGCGGCAAAAAACATGCATGCAGGCGGCGAAAAAGATAGACTGGGTCGTTAATGCTTGTAAAGGAAGTCTTCTCGAGAAGGTGTTGAAATTACTTCGTGAAGGAAGTCTTCTCGAGAAGGTGTTGAAATTACTTCGTGAAGGAAGTCTTCTCGAGAAGGTGTTGAAATTACTTCGTGAAGGAAGTCTTCTCGAGAAGGTGTTGAAATTACTTCGTGAATTTGATCCCAACTGATGGGGGCCGAGAGTCAGAATGATTCACTGAGTATCGCATAATGGAAACTTAACGCTTTTAAATTTTGATCGAACACTATTGGCAAGGCAATAAATAAAGTCTAACCAAACTGAGCAATAGCGACAATGTAACACGACTGGCGATCGAACTCTATACTGGCAGGTGTGGCACACAAATCTTAACAAACTTAGCAATAGCGGCTATGTAAAGTGGGGGAATGTCAATCTAACTCTACTGGCAAGTTTGGTACTAAAATCTAATGAAACTTATCAAAAGAGGAAGTGTTAGATGGCTAACAATCGAACTCAACTGGCTAGTCTCGTCATGAAGCTCTATCAAACTGAGCAAAATCGGCAATGTGAAACATCTAAATTTCGACTGAACTCTACTGGCAAGGCTGGAACTGAAGTTCAGTTAAACTCAGCTATAGTGACAATTTAACACGGCTAACTTGCATTCGATGTCCACGGGCAAGTCTGTTAGTGAAGTCGAATTCAACTGAGGAACTTAAGTGTCACTTAATTTAACACGGGCAAGTCAGTTACTGAAGTCTAATGAAACTGAGAAACAGCGGCAATTTGACGGGCAGCTAGAGCTCGGGAGTCAGCGGTTGTTTACGAGCGTTGTGGGCCGTCACGTGTTGTAGCTCACGCGGCGGCAGAAGGAGTAGCATTAGGCCTACCATGCTTAATTGGAGACCGACTTCACCCTTTCTGGTAAAGTCTCTCGAGTAGGCTCGAGATATACGAAATTCGGCGCTCTTCCTAGCTCGCCAGAACTGTATTGAATTTCTGAGAGTGAGGGAGAGAGAGAGGGAGCCTCGTGACAATGACGCGACCGCGGCCAAGCCCATTTGTCCCGGGAATATTTTCATTAATTTCGTATCGGAGCCATCCGGGCTTCATGATGTAATTCAAGCTATCAGGCAAAGCGAGGTACGAGCCAAATTCATGCGTCAGTGAGGGCGTATTTCAATAAGATACAGTATGAAGATTCATATTGGTTAGATCTAAGCTTATGGCAATTTCACAGGTATTGCAATGCACACCATAATACGGATGTGTTAATAATAGAGTGGAGAAAACTAAGGCGAAATAACCACTGGAGAAGTAAAATAGTTAGGATGAAGATAATTAAAAAATACTCACAAGGGACACAACAATATTGTGTTAATTAAAGTGAGCAAGTGGAAACTGGGGTAAATTCTACGATGGAAATTGATTCAAAGAAGCTGATTTGAAGTTCAATGGAGATATCGATCAATGTAAGTGTTTTACGTATAAATAAGCGCATCAAAAAATGCAGGAAATGATCAATAATTAAAAAATAGATAGCATTTGAATTTTTGAAAACACAAAGGGTCAAACATCCTCAAAAAATTCCAATCTATTGTCTACGGCAGGGATTAATAACAGAATGCTCTTTCTAAACGCTAATTTAGATTACGATTTTTATCTTTCGGGTAATAAAAATTTGAATTACTCCACACAATCTTAATATATAATGATGGTGACGAGACTTCAGAGTTACATACATAGAACACTGGTCTGCTCTAGCATAGAAGTGCGCGCGTAACATTATGTTTTGATCAATTAACGTGACCAGGACACTACATGTGTGCATGAGGTGAAACAAGCAACGATATCGTAGAAAACACGAAAAAGAAATAAAGTTTATTGTTTAATAAACAATAAATAAAGTTTATTTCATAAGAAGATGATGCAAAACGTTACATTATGTTTTGATAAATTAAGGTGGCAGGAGCACTACATGTATGTTTGAGGTGAAACAAGCAACGAAGCCGTAGAAAATCGTGGGTTATATTATGTTTTGATCAATTAAGGTGACAGGAGCACTACATGTATGCTTGAGGTGAAACAAGTAACGAAGATATCCCCGCACTAAACACAAACGAAGGAAAGCAGGACGTAGTGAGGGAAGCAGGGTCGCCGCGTTAAGTTAAAGCGCCTCCCGAGCCGCGATTCGACCCTTAATTCCCATACTTGGAATTGAGCGACCCAGTCAATTTCCGAGTTAGCCAACGTCGTTATTTTCCCGTTTTATTTTTTGGGGCGAAGCTTTCTTTGTCTTGTGCTAAATATCTTCCAAAAAGAAGGAAATTTGGGCCGCAGTTGTTTATTCAATCGATCAGACCAGTGTCCAGTTACTGAGCAAAGTGAGCGTCGCTCCGCAGCTCGGACGCGCGCCGCCGCCTCAGCTGCCCTCGAATAACTTCACTAAATCCTCTATAAAGTTCTCTCCAAATTTTCTAAGTTAATTACAAATTAAGAATGTTTCACTTCCGCTTTTAAAGTTTTAATATCTAGTAAAAAACTGTCTGGTAAAAAAAAAACGTTTTTCTCAATGAAGTAAATATGAATGTTTTTTTTTAACGTAGCCTACGAACAGTATTACTTTCTTTTCTTACAAATGCATGCGTTAATTCAGTAGTTACAAATGTGCTCAGAGTGAAATGTGTGCAGGTTTTCGACATTGTACATGATTTGCATCATTTATTATTACAGTAACCGTTATTCTCGTGTATTCTGTGCACTCTCCTAGACATGAAATTAACAAGTGACTCTTCTTTTTATTAATAGAATTGTATATATCATCATGCAAAATGCAATCACAAAGGAGTTTCTATCGCAAAATAAGCTTTTGAATAGCCTTTACATCCTTCGATGTTAGTATAGGGCGTCGGGGCATCAGCTAATGCACACCGAAAACATGATTTCTGAACTGCATAACTGAAGCATATTCTTAAATACAATAAATTAAAGAAATGGACTTTGATGAACGTCATCTGCGTGTCTTTATGTGAAACTATTTGTAACAGCATTGATGAGTAGAATTATATGTCACGCATTTGCTAATCCCAAGTTTAGAAAAAGCTGTTCATATTTGGAAAAATGGTCATGAAAACATTAAATCATCAAAAATTCAGTTTGATAAACCTCATCGGATGACAATTGTGTTTGCGTATTTTTGACCCCCTCGAATTGAAGAATTACGTATCGCGCATTTGCTAAGCCCGTACAGTAAAGCGTTTGTATTTTAAAAAACTCGGCTACGGAGCTGCGGCCTGATGCAGTTAAATTGAAAGGCATTTACTGAGGAATAAAAAAAATAGCTTAGTTGATGTTGAGGAAACGCGTGGAGAGCGAAGTTTTAACTTGGTTCATTTCTACAAGATCCCGAAGGGTTTGTTCACGAAATTATGTCATAAATCTCTATCGATCTCTCCCGAAACGCACGAAAGTTATAAAGGCGGGAAGACGCAAGAAAAAAATTCATAAATTGAATGTTCAAGCAACGAATTAAGTTCTACTTATTCTCAAATAGTTTTCGGCATTTTTTAGGGTAAAATTTATTCTAAAGCTCACCCACTTGTGTTGTTGAAAATACCGTAGAATGCGACTTTCTCAAGAGATTTCGAACTAAACGACTTTTTTACATTCTACTATTAATTTTTTGCTCGGTTGAGAGCCTAAATCACTGTAGCATTGAATGGATAGAATGTTGAGGTAGGCAAAGCAAAACGCAGCAGGAATGGCACAACTGGCACAGATCACAGTCGCAATCCAAGTGGCACCAGCACTGCGAAAGAAAGAATAAAGGTCACTACAGGATGACGACAAGGGCCAGATCGATGAAGGAGGGCAGGAAAAGGGTTATACTAGGATAAATACGGGAGCTAGATCGATTGATAAGGAAGAGATAAAGATTACTCTATGATGAAGACAAGGCAGGGTCGATGAAGAAGGATAAAATAAGGGTTGTGTAAGGATGAGGACATGAGCAAATGCGATGAACGAGCAGCCGAGGACAAGATGCGAAGTTCATGCTAGGGATCTTGGAAGGGCAAGATCGATGTACCAGAATAGAGGGTTATATAGAATCGTCACAAGTACGAGATGGACAACGGAAGAAGAAATTAGTGTTACAAAGGACTAACGGAAATGAAAATAATACATCCCATTCACTTTGAATCGTACATTTTAATTAATTTCTTCATGCTTATACTCTTGATTTCACTACCTATTTGTTTTACTCTGGCATGGGGAAAATTATACTGATCAAATACAAGGCTCTACAAATTGCCCTCTTCTGTTTAAGACCCATTCAGACTCCCCCAATCATTGTATCATCTAAGTTAATAAATCATTCAATTGAATGTACACAGTGTAATTTTAGTTCGTTCTTTCATCATGCAAACGACCCGGAAAAGTTCGTCTCAGAGGCCCTCCACATTTTAGTGCAGAAGAAACGCTAACAGAAGCGGACCAACTTACTCTGTAGCCCACATCCTGAGTTCACATTTGCTTTGGATGACTTGATGATATAATTATGTTACCAACGAATAAACTGTGTATCAGAAAACTTCTGTTGACATCATAAAGAGAAGTGTTATTCGAATTAAATGGGAACTATAATCTAATAAAACTCCCAACTACGTTTGTGCGTAACTTGGTAACAGAAAAATATCACGCATCTTGTGGAGCGTTACTGTCAAAAAATTACTGCAAGCTCCATGGTCCTCCTTTCAGTTTAGCTATGCCTTTTTTTATAAAGGATTCGATGTCCGTGAATACACAGAAAGCTTTTCCGCCATTCCCGATGAGCGTTTTGAATGGGAATTACAGTCGTCATTTCATGACGTTTCCGAATATTCCAAACAAAGTCAGCTTACAAAATGAAAATTCGTACTCACTTCTGTCTTAGAGTTTGACATAATTTTTTGAATTTATTCATACTTTAAAAGATACCGACAATGTCTTGAGAAAGTTTTGGTCATAAGTGTTTCACAAAGATTCCATCGGATTTAGTCACTCACTCGTAAGTCATTTGAACGCTTGATAAGATTTAGTCGCTGTCAGTATCGTGATTGAATATTATGGTAAACGCCACTAGAGTTCAATTTAAACATAGTCAATTGCTGTGGTAAGTAATGATGTCACTCACAACGCTAGATCCACGTTTCATGTCATTAAAACGTTTGATTAAATTAGTTGTAGTTATGTGCGTGGCAAGATAAGCGCTATGAGCTGCTACAAAAGTTAGAGCAGGAGAGCGAGACGCACAGTCAGGGCACTTCACCCTTTGCTGTGAGCGCCAGCAATAAATGCCGCCGTAGGCCTACGCTCGGAGTGAGGAGTCTGCGGGCTGCCTCTTCACAGCCGCATTCTACAGACGCTAGCCTCAAATACGTGCTCTCATGCAAAAAGTAATTCTAACATATTTTTATTCTCTGGGCAATATGATATATCAAGTTCAAGTGACGATACTTTTCGAATGCTCCCATGTTGTGTCAGAGGAAATGTGTGCGCTTATTTAACCAGCACTGCTCGTGGTGTTTTAGACATTTCCGGGGTCAAAATTTATTGAATACAAATGGCTTACAAAAATAATTTCGCTGAACCCACGAACAAAAAGACACGGCAAGCTAGTAAGCGTGAGAGCCTTCTTATCCAGGTGTTAGATTAGCTCGAATAGCGTAGCGAGTCAGTTGCATGCTAAAATTGTACGTTATTAATAAAGACATCGTTGAATAGGCCAATCATCCCTTATCTTATTTTGGAAGCAGTCTCTAATTATTAATCATGCATATGCGGGCGAGGCGAGGACGCGGTCATATTGACAACCGAGCTGAAACTAGGAGCTTTCTTTGCATTGTTACATCAATCATGTGTGGAGTTGTAAACATTCTGCAGGACACCCGTCAGCTTTTTTTAAAGGATGCATGCAAAAAATAGAGTATTGGTTCTATTTAGGCATGCTCTCATATACGAAAAAAATGTTAGGGTTAAAATACAATGAATTAGGGAAGCTATGCTGGTTTTCCTCGGTAGAAAAAACGAACAAAATTCTGGTTAATTCAAGTGGAAGGCATCAGAAATGCTTTGTACATCACCTTAAAGCCATTCTTCATGCACCTGCTTCACAAACTTTACACACGCACAGGGATGAACAATTAAACTAAATGGAAAATAAATTCGATATTCATATTGCCTCTATAATTTAACGTTTCTCTTTTAAAATTTTTGCATCTTGTATGTCATGCTAAGACATAGAGTTTTGTGAACACAGTATAATTAGGCGGTTTTGTGTTGTTGCGTCCAGCTTTCAACACTTCAAAGAATACATTAATGTTCTGAACTGAGTGATGCCAGTGAGTCAATTTCAAAAAACTGACATGAGCGCCTATGCTCAATTTATGAATAAAAAAGGATTTAAGACGCGTTAGCGTAACATGATGTTTGAAATTTCATAATTGTGTGTCAAATTTCTTCCAGCGCGCAGCATTTCTATGTATACATGACTGTTCTGATCTGAGTGAAGCCAGGGAATAAATGCCATAAAAGAGACGTAAACTTTAATACTCAGTTGATGAATATGTAATAATCTAAAGAGTATTAGCTCTACAAGATTTTCAATTTAACATAATTTTGAGTCAGTTTCCTAACGGAATGACGACAAAACGGATATGAACAGAACTTTTCTTAACTGTACTACGCTGCCCACGCAAATCTTCACATTGGTTTGGAATCGACAACTTTGCCTAGGCCTGAGTCAAGCACCGCACGATAAAGCCTCTTATTATGTTCTTCACCACCTCTGAGCTCAGCACGTCACAACGTTTTCTAATTGCTTCATCAATAATAATAATTTTGTTCCCGTTTTGCTTCGAACGGAAAAGAGCCATTTTTTACATGTCGCTATTGGAGACTGATTGTGAAATTTTCTTAAAAGGATACGATCATCTGAAAGTATGTATAGGGAATACGGTCGAAGCATGATATGAATGAAATTTAAAAATCGTACATTTCAGTTGACTTATGCATGAAAGAGCCAGCATCAGAAAATACTTGCTACTGAAAAACTGCAACTCCAATCTGCAATTGAAATAAGCAGAGTTCTTAATGAGAGAGCACAAACGGAAGGGATCAAAAAATACTCTTCTGATCACCTTCTTAACGAATTTAGGAGCACTGATGATCACGAAAAAATGATCAAAAAACTGTCGTTAAAAACATTCCACAAGCGAGTGGCCAAATATTCTATATACTGTTGTTTTCAATGGATAAGTACTTTCACAAAGATAAATTTCATAACATTTAAACGCATGTACCTGTATTCTGAAGCTAAAAGACGGATAGCAGAGAAGCTTTGTTAAGCAGATCGAGCTAATTGTTAACTTTGAGTCTAATCATTAGACATTATTCAAGTGGTAGTTTCTTCAGGAGAGAATTAAAACTTTAAATATTTTACAGCTAGGTTTCAATTTACTTGAAACTTTAACGCTTGTAGTTATAACATTTAAGTTAAGCTACTTAATTTTAAAGTAGACTAGAAATCAAAAAAATTAAGGGCATTACTGACAGTTTTTACTAACACTACGATTCATACAGTCATCTACAACTAACTGCAAAACTGGTGCGCATATTTTATTTAAACAAACATGCCATTCACCCCACATGTCGACTGTCTTGCGTGACGGAAGGAATGAGGGTATCCACTATACGGGCAAAGAAAGAACTCCGCGTCACATCGCTTTTAAAAGTGAAGTTAGAATCAGTCATTTTGTGTAGCTTCACATCGTACACCTGAGGCGAAACCCTCGGTTCTATATACTGTACGTGCAGGAATGACCGTCTTTCCCTTACTCAGTTCTACTGCTTAACGATGTCACGTTCTGAGACGGGAGGCAAATGCGATGAAGCTGATGCTCTTCAGCCATTTATTTGGCTGTGCTCAGTCTTAGCGCCAGCGTGGAATTAATTGCTGTCTTCTGCTGGGATCGTTCGGTCATCTTCACTCCCACGGCAGTGATGGAGATCATCACCTGCCTCTTCCCATATTTTAACGCAAACTTTTTCTTAATGCACAGTTATCTGTAAACGGAATTCGGTCGTATTTTTTCTCTCTTCAGGAGACGTGAAATATATGTTTTACAGTCGTATGAACAGTATCTATAACAATTATCACGTGTTTGTACATCTTTTTGCCATAAATCTCGAATCTTTCGTATGGATCAAGTGAAGGTGTTAGATGAGTGGATCTGTAATGCAGGATTTATGCATCTCAGGTTCTGTACATGAATAATACTTCACTCACTTCTATTCCTAGCACAAACAAACTTGTTGGGCGTCCTCACAATTCAGGAAAATTTAGACGATAGGAAAGTCTACATAACAGACACGCTCAACACACCCCGGCAGCTGTTCAAGTGATGAAAGAATAGTGGTAGTTTAAACATTTACCAGTTCAATTAAACGATTTACGTGCTGCGTAGAACACGACTGAATATCGTCGTTTTTGACGAGCAGCGTGCACTCGTACTTAAATATCAATATAGACTTCTTACATTTATTTTACATTGTCTGTAAACGTTTTTCACAAGACCGCGTAAACTCGATCTACATTTGGAAGTTTACCACTTAGCATAAAAATTACTACTTCACCTTCCACCGTCATCGAATGGCAGCCGAGAAAATTGCAACTATTCCACTATGAAGAATGCCTGTGTGATTAGAACAGAGACTTTCAGAAGCTCGTGTTGTAGCAACGTGCCGGCCGAAGCAATATCTCTCGTCATATTTGAACAATTTAGTGCTTAGTTCCAAAAATAAGGCTAGAATATCGTTCTATGTTTTATACATCTATAAAACGGATCCTGCAATAATTCAAAGATATGTAGAATGAGAATACGTTTTCTTCCAGACTAAATCCAAAGTAATTTATGTTCCTAGATAAATAACAGTCTCTGGAATATCAATTGCGAGATTGAAGGAATGCATAATAAAGAAGCTTAAAGAAATGATGAACTATTTCTTTTCTTTTTTCCACAGGTGCGCTGTCTCAGTATCGTTAATAAAAACAGAAGGGCAATTACAATCTTGCATTCACAAAATATCAGCTGAAAATATTATGACTCCGACCACACTTATATTGCTAGAGAAAAAAAAAATAATTTTACAGAACAATGAAGGAAGAAGGTGCGACCAATATTAAATCTCTTACCACATAAACTAAGTTAGTGGCTTACGGTTATTTGAGAGCGGGTTCTTAAATTGAGTCTTATATTCTCAGGTGTCAGTCAATTCCAATCAAAACATTTCTAATCGGCTGCTGTCCATTTTATTTTTGGCCAATGCACAAGCGCCAGCACAATCCCAATTTTTATGCGCAAAAGCACCTAAATTGCAATTCTCTTAATCAATAGCAGAGGTTTCGTAATTGCTCGTGTTGCACGAGGAACAACGCAACGAAATCTTATTCTGAACATCATAAATGATTTTCCATCATCTGAAGACGTCTTGGTCGGCCCAGTATCGTATACGGGCATAAATATTACCTTGAATATGAGACGTCTGGGTGTCACAGCCACTCCATTGACTTCCAGACATTTTTTTAGAAATTGAAATACTTCGTTTTCTGACTTTTTCAATGAAAAATGAAAAGTTAACTCTGGAAATTTCTGAATTTCTGCATTTCTGCTATTTCTTCCTTTATGAAGAAATCCTTTTCAGCAGCTGATGTCTGCCCTTCTGTTCGACTCGGCAATTTTTGAAACACTTTCACTCAACTGACGCAAGTAAACTTCTCTCCAACCATATGTAGTATGCTGTCAAACAATCGGTTATTTCTGCAAAAGTACTTGCTGTAAAACGCTTGCTGCATTATTTTGCATCATTTTGACCACCCCGTAAAGTTTGATCATCAACTAATTTCTGGGTTGAAAATGAGGTATTCAAACAACTTGAATACCTCATTTGGATATTCAAGATGTATGTATATGTATATCGTCCTTTCGTCTCAAGTTGTGACACTCAGAAATTATAGGTAACTTGAGACAAAATTGCATGACATCGCTAAATGAATGACAACAAGCGTCTTCTTAATCTAATACGAATTTTACCCTAAATTTTCAAAAAACTATTCTATCCGGAAATGTGTTTCTTCACATTCCAAGGTGCACGCAATAGCTACTCAGCATACCATAACGATTCAATGCTGTGTTCCGCTGGAAACATTCATATATTCGTTTGCATCACTCTCATTTGTGTGTTTAAATCAAATGTAGATGGAGTAGGAAGGCGAATATGGCAGAAGACAAGGAGCAAATGGAAACTTTCTCACTAAACGATCACTTTCTTCGTTATAGAAGAAATTGTCTGTTCACAATGTCAATTCAGATTAGATGCTTAACTGTCCAGACAAAGATCATTCGTTTGTCCAAACATTAACCTTTTACTTGCTATACAACTCGTAAAAAATTCTAAACGGGCTAGACGTCACTGCCGAGTAGTTTCAAGATACTGCTCTTCGAATTCTTACTCAATTTATGAGAGAAATTCGACGTGAGAACATATGGAGAGTTTATTTTCAGCACCACATGGGCTTCAAGTTTCCCTTCCTTATTTACTCGAACATGTATCTGGGAAATCGGCTCGTATGGATCTGTCATACTACGTACAACCCCAGCGTGAGTGCAAATAAAAATTGGGGCTTAAAAAAGTGCGTAAAAGACGCTAACAAAAGATGTTAAGTCCTTGCTATCAAACTAAGAGCATCGAAATAGCGTGAGTGCATCCAAAAATTGTTGCTTACAATTGTGAGTAAACGACGCTAACAAAAGATGCTAAGTCATGGCTACCAAACCCAGAGCAGCGAAATAGCCCAAGAAAGCGGCGGGTTCATCAGTCTCCAGCACGATGCGAGGTACTGCGATTCAGGCGATCCTAGAGACTACCGACTTCGTCGCGCCGGGTTTCCTTATTGGCGAACTTCTTTTATTTCCGGCGGGGGTGTCAAGCTCTGCTCCTCGCCGACGTGTGAATGGAACCTATACAGTTCGTAGGGTTCGCAGCGCCTTATCTTTCCATTGATTATAATTAGCACAGTCTGGTCAAAGACACTCTGATCAAAGAGGGGAAAGTAGCCTTACCCAGGTCAATAAGGATGGAATTCACTGACCTGACAACGGCACGAGATCGCTGACACTACGCTCACTTCGCACACGAGCAAAATTAAGAACACCCGTTTATATTAGCGCTTGAGATTACCTATGAATTTCATCGTTATTTGAGACGAATCTTGGAATGCTGGACGCTAATATTTCTCTGTTTTCACCTTGAGAAATTTTCCTACTTGCAGAATCTGCTCGATTTCATAAACAACTCCAATATGGATTTCTCTTCCTCGTGTTGCAATCCAGGTGATTAATGTAGTGTCGAAGTACAGCTTATGCGAACTTTTTCACACGCATGACAGAGAAAGAACACACCCCATTTTTATATCTGTTCTCATGTTCGGAGCCACGCTCAATAATTTAAAAAAACCTCGTACGAGAGTAGCCTAGCTCTCACTGAGCGAACAACAGGCTGTCCTCGCGGGTGACGCATTAGCAAAATGATCTTACGCGACGGTGAGGTGATGAGCGTAGTTAGTGCGTGTAACAGGCATTCGTTAATCGTTGCAGTAGCGGCGTTATGAACGAATTGTAGCGTTATAGTGTTAATGTTGAAGCGTTATTAACACTTTGAGCCACCGATGGCCACAAAGGGGATTTTCATAATGCTGCTGACCGACCAGTAGTCACAAACTCAATTTTCATAAATACTTAATGAAAACTAAATGAAGGCACGATCCTGATAGTGTTTGCTATTTTCATCATTGCTTACTACAATTGACTTCAAATTTAAGTTGAATGTTAAACTTCGGTCTCACCTGCCGCAGTCAGAGTGTTAACACTGCAGAAATTGTTAGTGCGAGGTATTTTCTGAACTAATTGGCAGTCTTGTTTGCGCAGTCAGGTAAAGATAATGAAGTTCTCGTGTCTCATTGTTTGGGCAAGATTCCGTATTTTAACTACTTTCATTGTAATATTTGATTTGAAAGTTGAATGAATGATTGGTTTGTACCTCATCGTAAAATATTCAGATTAGGTTTGATGATGTTTGCACACAAAGTACTTTTGAGTTTGCTCGATTAAAAGAATAGAAGCGAGTTTAACATTCCCATAAATCTAAAGTTTCGAATCAAATTACTTTTATTGTGAGTGCTTTTACGGTAATAAAAGATTGCTTGACAGCCGGCTACGTGTGCTTGGAGAGAAGTTTACTTCCGTCAGTTGGGTGCAAGTGTTTCAAAAATTGCCGAATCGAACAGAAGGCCATACATCAGCTGCTGAAGAGGATTTCGTCACAAAGGGGAAAATGTCAACAAAGTTTGATTCAAAATTAACTCTAAGATGAGTTGTCTGAAGCTGAAATAATATTTACCATTGATCTGTATAAAATTAATTTTAAGACGAATTGTCTGAAGTTGAAATTATATATACCATTGGTCTGTATAAAATTAATTTTAAGACGAGTTGTCTGAAGTTGAAATGATATTTAACATTGGTCTGTATTCTACAGCATATATGTGCAATGCTCAGTGTGTTATAGTTAAATTAAACAATAGCGATGAAGTTCATTGTTTATGCTTGAAGTCGAACAATTATCAACTATGTTCTGCCAGAATGATTAATTTTTAAAGTAATCATTCTTTTAAAGCTTTAAAAATTAATCATTCTGGCAGAACATAGTTGATAATTGTTCGACTTCAAGCATAAACAATGAACTTCATCGCTATTGTTTAATTTAACTATAACACACTGAGCATTGCACATATATGCTGTCAGATACAGAACAATGTTAAATATCATTTCAACTTCAGACAACTCGTCTTAAAATTAATTTTATACAGACCAATGGTATATATCATTTCAACTTCAGACAACTCGTCTTAAAATTGCTCAAAGTCAATCAACGCAAATAAACAAACGAAAGCAAAGCCAAGTCTACACGTTATTCCGACAACAACAGCAGCCGAGGCATTTACGGACAACAGAGCGTCAAATATGACTCATTTATTAAATTCTTTTGTGCTGGAAACATTTCTCCACGAGTCTAAAAAAGCTGATTCATGAGCTGTCGACCCGAGCGTCGCCTGCGAGCGTGACTCAGCTCATGCCTCCAACAAGATCATTTACTGAGCGATAGTGATGATAGAAAAATAATAAATTTAAACGCTGCGTACTCTGATGAGCCCTCACAAAAGGCACCTTAAAATGAACTTCCAGAGATCCAAATGGTCGACTGATCGTTGGTCTGCTCTGCAACTGTGCAGAGAGCGTAAACGATGTAGTCGTGGGCGGAGGCTCGGCTTGAGCGTGACACAAATCTCTTGTTCCTCCGTGATCACTTTCCTCGGTCATCAGTAATTCATAATGTAGGTAATACATTAGGCAAAGAAATTATGCTTCTCTTACAATGCTTACTATTAGTTCAAGTGAAGCCGTCATTTATACATTTAAATTATAATTTCCATTGTCCTTGTCTCCAAACCTACTAGCATGTGCATGTGTGCCATGCGTGCTGGTTATTGGTTCAGAAAAAGAGAGACAGTAACTGCATGAAAGGAACTTGTGAGGAGCCACGTTTATTCATGAGCACTATATACAACAAAACTATTCTTGTTTTAAAATTTGGAGATGAATCGATCAAAACTGAAGATGAGTTCCGAGTAAGGTGCAATCAGCTCCTGCTCCAGCAACCGTACAACGCAGGCACCAAATGTTACAGCGGCTCGTACCAGTGCGGGCGAAAACCGCTCTGCCTGTGTTGTAGATTCTGAAGAGCATGTTCATTTAGATGTTCACAATCAAAAACTTTGAAGAAAGCAATCCAAATTTTTGTTGAAATTGAGCTGTATAAAATTTTCAACGCAGTGTAGAAATAAAAATTTCTTGTTTCTACGGTCAATTGAAAATGTGTACAAATCAGAGACACTCCACGCACTGTGCTGAGGTCTTTTAATGAGCTATTCATTCCTCGGATATACTACTCGGTCAAAGCTAATTCTAGCAGGAACCCTTTTTAATTCAATTTTACAAGAAGTAAAATCGAAGTGTTAGTGAGGTATAATTCTCCTCTCTGATTCTCTTTAACTTTCACATGCTCTGAACACTCCAACGTATTTTGCAGGCACTATTTGTTAAATTATCCCTCTCTCATCCTGGCAACCTGAATGTAATATGAACAAGGAGGAGTGTCATGATTTGTCAACCCTCTGTAGGCAAATTTCAAGCCATAATCAAAGTCATCCATTCGCAGGGCTCCGTTCAGTGAACACAAAAAAAGTGCTTATTTAGTCCTGAGCATTGTTATTCGTTGAAGTGATCCTCTCCTTATGATTACCATTTGTATCTTTTAACATTCCATTACGGTACCCTTCCCTACCACTGCATTATTTTCCATTCCAAGTACGCGTTCGTACATTGGTTGCACACTACGTACAGAAAACAAACAGTTTCTTGTGTACAGAGGAGAACCAGCAAGATTACTAACACAGACTTCGCCGGCCGATTGCGAGTCAAAATGCAGAGTACGATTGTGACGGAGTTGTGAGATGTATTTCGCTGATTGGTCACATTTGAGCGAGGCTCGTTATCGGTCGTTTGCAGGCGCCCTCATGCGTCGCTGCCGCCGCCGCGTGCACATCAGCTAATATTTCACGATTTTTACTTCGCTTCTTCTATGAAAATCAAGAGTAGAAGAAGTCCCTCTCTATGAGGGCAGGGGAGGCCTATGAGAGCCAGGCCTATGCGGGGGAGGCCAAGCGATTGCGTGGGTGCTCTAACGAGTACAGTCAGCGCCATCAATGTTCCCTCGACAGCAACGGATTTCGGCATACAAACAAAGCCTAAACACCACAGATTTAGTTAGTTTATAAAGCATCAAGCACAATAGATAACATTTACATTTCAAATCACACTTCGTCTCAGCATTTCAAACCATTCTCGGTCCATAACCTTCATTAAAATGGTGGAAAGTAACCCCCTGGGAATGCATTGGTTTATAGGCCTACGGTGACGGGAGAAGCAAAATCGATCGGTCGGTTTCGGCATCGCCAGGATCCCCACCACCACCGTCGTCACCACCACGAGTGCGTCGTACTCCTGTTTACGTCAGAGTGCAGTTCGACTACACAGCTTCACTCGCTTTTGATATCGATCACAAAAAGGAGGGAAGTCCTGTAGGAAGCGGAGGGAGGGGCAGAGGGAGGTGAGGTGCCTGCAGCTGCCGCCGCCGACTGGGGCACAAATGCAGAATGCGAACGCGTGGGAGGAGCGGCAGAAAACCATGCGCATTCTCCCGCTTTTTGGAAAGGAACAAAATAATGTACGTGAAGCGGACCGTGCTCTATGGGGTGCGCCTCCTCCATGTAAATTTCCAATAAATCTGGATCACAAAGCCATCATTGTGTGGGAGTAATATTTTATATGAAATGGTCCTGCGTCGCGTTTTAACGATTGCATTGGAGCTTTCTATTGTGGAGTTCCTCATTACGACCTTCACGCGAGATTTCCATTGATCGCGTGAGAAAAGCTTACAGCATTTCGCATTAGAGCAGAAATTTGAATAGGACGAGAACGCGAGAGCTGATATTTTTAAGAAATTTCGAGCAGGAGGTGGCAGATGGGCTGCTCGAGGACAACAGGCCGCGTGTTCACAGTTTTCACGAAAATTAACCCGAGGGACAGACTCCGACCAACTGTTACGGCAGTAAAGAACGGATAGCGCCTCAAATAAAACTGATAAACACGGATAATATTGGCTACAAAAACACAAACTCCCAGAAAATCAATATTGATCCAATAAATGGCGGCAAATGACACACAGAGGAGCACAGAAGAAATACGATTCCTTAGAGTTAGATAAAGGCAGCTTATATGCGGGATAGAGTAGACTCTATTCATCGGAAAAAATGGGACCAGTGAAAATAATTTATTTTATTTACCTTGAAGTGGATAGATTAACAATTTGCATTCTTTGCGTAAAAACAGTGTTACTGATGTAACTGAAAGAATAAAAGTTATTTAATTTGAAATTAATTTGTTGAACACAGTTAGAGAACATTTGGTAAAAATGCCTCTCGGTTTCCTTAGCTAAAACTTTTGCGCATTTGATTGAGGGGGCAAGATTTTAGTTTTCCTCCACCTACTTTTGAATGACCATTTTTTCATTTAGTATTTCAGTTCTGCGCATTCGCAAATACTTCGCACGGGTGGATATTTCCTTAAATTCCAAGCTGAGGTTTTGACACAGACAGCACACACGAGGATGATGTATAGTTGATGAGCCAGTGCCAGTTAACTCTGGTCTATGTTGATTGCGTTATGTAACAAATGTTCAAAGTGAAATAAATTCAAGGATTTAAACATTCATAACGTTCCTTACCATGCAATAAATTTTCTGTTTCCTCAAAGGCTTTTAAGGAATAGGGTTTGGAACTGGAAATGAAAATGAGGAGATCATAGTTGAAAACTGCACGTGGGCTGAAACACGCACGTTAGGCACACTTGAGTGGACTATCGGTGAATGCAGACATGCAAAGCGCGATATCTCCTCTAGGAATGTGTCTGCATGAAAGGAACTCAGCTTTTTCTCTCTGGAAAATTGGTGGCCAATAGGCAAGCCTCATCAAGGGCTTTCGTACATCGAGAGTAAAACCTTCCGGCATCGTTCAATTTGCTGATAATATTAGAACTGTCACAGGAAAATCGGCCCGCATCCAGTGAGTCGCCCACTCAATTCTGGACCGTGAGCTGGAGCATCGGAAAGATCAAATTCGCTCCATGAGTGGCCAGAAAGTGAACTTAATAAATATCTGGGATGTTGCGCAATAACCAGAGCGCTGCTATACCACTTCAGCAACAGCAGCGGCTGGCCTCTTTCAACACGGACTCCAATAAAGCGCGAGTAAAGTCAAGGGTTTTCGATGGCTACACAATTGCCTCCGTCTCTAAGTCTACTCGTCATCTTTAAAGAAAAAAGGAAGCAATTGGCGTTGCCAGCGGCAGCAATCTGCAGGCTCTCTCCTTCACGTTCTGCTCACTGGACAGCGCTCGCAGGTTTTCTCATCGAACTTGTAAATACTTCAGAAGATATCTAATAATGATGGTAAGAGACTTGAATTGTTCTTTGACAGCAGATGCACTTAATAGTTTTGTAGTGACGGATTATAAATTTCTACTTTCAGTTGGAGTCAAGTTCCTTGGATATTTAAAAAGAACTTAATTGGATTGAATTTGAAGTCAAGATATAATAGTTTCATCTGTGACAGAATTTGGAAAGATGATGAATAGATGGGACTCTAAGACTGCTTTAAACTGCTGCCGTTTGGGTTTTCCTAAGGCTCTCAAAAAACTTGAAAACATTTAACACATCTTAACAAAATGTCAGCAAATATTTCATTTGAATTGAAACTATGACGTAGGCGAACTTTTCAATATCGTGCCATTGCAGGGAAAAGGTATTCTATCCAACGGTTGAAAATAACAACTACTGAACGTTATACCAAACAAGTTACAAAGAATAGTACATTGTAGTGATAAAATTTATAGATAATAAAACAAGTGAAAATACACTTATTTTTTACACTGACTTTCACAACACGGTAGCGCTCTTGATCAGCCTATTTGCATCGACAAAAAATATCACAATCGTTAGTGATTAATCACTCGCTGCGCGTAGTAATATTTCACCTGAAGTTCAAAGACGAATTATTCATTAAGGAGAAAAGTTTCAAGTTTGATCACTAAACTTTGACTGCGCCTTACAGAGAGTCATGAATTACCCCATGAACTGGAATAATTGTGTACATTAGTTCTAGCACAGCTCGTCACAATTTTACTTAGCCTAAGTTGGTGACTTTCTGGCTAGTTGAATTTGAAGTTAACAATGTAGCTTGGAAACGGGGAACATTTATTAATGAAGGAGCTAGTAAAATACAAATTTTAATGAACCCAGTTGCTTGTGTTCATTAGGGCACACGAGCGACAGAGGGCAGCGAGACGTAACAAGCAGATAATGCTACACAACATCGCCCCTCGCACGGAGTACATTAGGACGCAACAACAAACACAAAAGATTAATAGGAGCTGAATGAAAGCCTCCATGTGAGCGGCCGTCTCTGGCTCATGCACGCTAGCTGGCATCTGAGGCATGCACGTCTTGCCAGATACGACTTATGAAGGGAAATTTTTCATCCTCCAATACGACCAAACTAATTATACTGCACCGAATCACGTTATGCCGCGACATCTCCTAAAACCGTACGCTGGGGCGCCCGTGTGCTGCGAGCAACGTGCTATTCCTACCCAAAAGGTCAACCAAAGACATCACAAGGTCTTGGTCTCATGGAGACCTGCTTTCCAGAATCCAGGAAAGGCAATAAGGGACGTCGAATTAGATGATTCCTTTATATCTGGTGCACTTCATTTGCCCTCTAAGTTGCGCTCATTGGTCCTTCATATCCGAGCCTTCAGCGAATGTTTTTTGTCCTGCTATTTTTCCCGGAAATGTTGCCTATTCAAAAGTGGTACCCGGAGTCCGCATCATAATGGCTCTCTCTCGAAATGGCTCAGACACTGGTAAGTTGCCTGTACGTGCAACTAGGAACTATTTAGACAGTCCTGTCTGCATACCTGAACTCTACTTGAATTTTGCGCTCACCAAGTTTCCGGTGCAAATTTAAGATAAGCGCGTCTTCTTGATGTATACGAGGGAAAAAACAAATTGAACATGCCATAAATACTCATTTAAATGAATTAAACTTCAAACATGTAATTGCAAACAGCACAATACTTGCTGTGTGATCGACACTAGTTAAAGGTGGCTTGTGCGTCGAATGGAAAGTAATCTGAATTAATGGAACTACCCGTTTACATGTGTTGAGGGGTTTTCGATCTCCTGAAAAGCAGAATTTAGAAATTCTACTTTCTGTCGCCAGCGGACAATGATATTCAAAATAATTTACAAATTTAATTATTAAGAAGATGATTTTACAGGAGGATTCAAGTGATATGAAATTACGTGAGCTTCTGTAAGCGTCCACTCCACCTGCCGCAGTGGAATATTTTCACTCAACAGATGAGGCTACAATGCTGAACAATAAACTCAGTTTTTCCCATGGTTGTAAACTAGAAACTTAATTAAAAAGGCAGAAGTAGGAATTTTAGCTGTTTGAATACTCGTATTCTCCAGGAGAAGTTACGTAATTTTGTTATTTAACATGAACCAGGGCTGATACACAATGGGAGAAAACTATTTTTTCAAGTTGAGAATAGCATCCTGTCGAGATTTAGTTGTTCAAAGCATTTCAATAATTATGCCTTTGGAGAAAACATGAGCTTTGAAGTCTAGATTCTTCAGCAATTCCTCCAAATCGACAAAGCACATCTCTGACGGGTATCCAAGCGTCAAATAACTCGTATACGCAAGTGAGCTCTTGCTTATAGGCGCGCATATTCCACCGATGACATGCGGAACAAAAGCCATGAAGACAGACTCTCATTTCAAAATAATATCGTTTTTAATGAGACCTTTTTTGGCGCATCCATAAAAAGACACATGGAACTTTAATAGTTTCAAACCAAGGAACTTAAATTTTGATGCTTTGAACATCTCAAAGAAACTAGTAAATATGGAAGTGATGGTGGGTTTCATTCAACATTTCAATAGTGCTATCAAGTGCAGAAGCGTTACATTCGGGAGTAATAGCTCGCTACATTCTGCATTGAATGGTTTTACTCAGGTGTAAGAAATTGGTTCTGTATGCATCTCAGCGGAAAACGGAAACTGCAAATTTGATTACCTAGCGTGAGATGGACACATGCAGCAACCCAATTCAAAGTAACTTTATATTTATTCAGGGAAATATGAATGGTGCAGTTCAACCAAGCTGCAGGAAATTGATCACAGAAAATGAAGGCAATAATACTCTCGATCAGATCTTTTTAGTTAGATGTACTTAATATTCGTTGCCATGTTCTTTTCAAGGAACGCAATTAATCTCTGAACATTTTGATTGTTGAAAGTTCAGGTCGTATTTTTCCATTAGATCAAAACATGATAAATCTTGAAACTATCTGCTGTTGTCAGAGTTATTATTCTTGAGCGCAAAGTACAAATGGTATCTGTTTTCACATAAACTTTATTTATAACCGTTCGATTAGCATGTCGAGAACATCACTTGAAATACTTCTCGTTGTGAAGGTTGTTCGAGTTCATCGATTGGCTCTAATCTATCGATAAGTAATCAAGTACGCAGGAGGCTCTTCAGAAGTCCGTGTTTGCTACAATTTTAACGTTATTAAAGTATGACAGAAGCATCTGCCTTATCGTCAATTGTTGTTGAATAATCCTTATCTTCGATTGCTTTTTGATAATGTTTAACAATGAAGAGAGAGAGACAGCGGTCGTTCTCATATGAAGGTGACTCTACTAAAGGTTCGCTATCAACAAGATAACTCCGACACAGAGTCGACGCTACCTATATTTCTGAGGCCTTATCATCGGTACTTTAACAGAGCCTCGTTCAAACTAAAATCCTGTTTATTGTGCGCGACAGCTCAAGAGGCCACTGATGCTGACCCGCCCGGGTAGTTCAATATTAAAATTTTGCTGATCTCCTCGTGAAAAAAGTTCATGAATTCTACGGAAATATAATTTTCCAGGATATATTCATTAGCTTACATGCTCTACTGGAGTTTCCTTTAATAGAATGACTTTAAGATTTTTTGTACAAATGTAAACAAGAATCTGCTTGGTTTGACCTGCCGCGGTCATATTGTGCGAGACTGTCTTCAAACTACCAACTGATGTGGCAGGTCAGCAACAGCACTTAGCATGCAAACCAATACAGATTTCATACGTCAGGTCATAGTTCATCATTTCTGTACCTACATAGTCTCCATGCAAGCTAAGTACGGCCAAATGAGAGGTGAGGAGAGGAGTGTGCTCTACTGTACTTAACTGTTGAATCCTGCACCATATAACTGTGCGACTACACAAGATGCAAACCTTAATGGGAAATGATCAACATCAAAGTTTATAAAGTGAACACTCGGTAAAATTTGAATGTTGTTAATAAGTGACCCAACCACAAATGAATATAAATCTTCCGTATTCTTTGTTTTTGAAAATAACATCCAGTTTTCAGTAAAATTTTAGAGTCGAATAAGTTTTGTTATTTCGTGGGCGATAGACATTCTTTACTGCTTCTTTGTCTCTGACGGCACGAACCAACGTGTTAAAGCAAAACTGATGACAGCAATGACACTGAGGCCACCAAGTAGTCAGTGCCAGACGAGCGAGTCTCATCGTCCATAGTTCGTCACATTATCATCCTTCTTTCCCTTCACCTGCACGGCATCTTTTGGGAGGTGTAATACGATGTGATGTGGTGCACTCTGGTAGAGTGATGAATTCACTTGTTCTCTTGTTCATGTGTTCAAAGAGTTTCATGCTGCATCAATTTAGGGTTAGCAAAATAGTCTTCGTAAATGCACTGGAAAGGTTTTGTCCGTCAATCTCTGTAACTCTTACACGAATAAAAAATGTAAGCTCATAACTTAGCCCAAAGTGAAAAGTAAACAAACGCATTTTTTTAAATCAACCTGCCCTGTCTACGAAGCATACGCAGGTTAGTTGCTCCTGTCGAAGGCTAGTTAAGAACCCATGGCCAGCCACAGCAGCGTGGTCAGTAAAGGCGCAGAGCTCGCTTATCAGCAACACGTGGAAGTGCTTTTAATAACATAATTAATGAGAAAAATGCGCTTCACACGCAGAGTGCTTCTAGAAGACTTAGTGAAACATATTTTGTTCACTACAGGGAACAAGGAGATGATCGTATGTGACTTGAATGACGCATGAGCGAATAACGTGGGGAGATGTAAAAGAACGGAAAGAACATTTCGGTGTCGCTGTTATGTTTGGATACGAAACTTGAAATTCCTTACATCTCTCTCTCTCTCTTTCTCTCTCTCTGAATGTTCATGCATGTTCTGGTGCACTGAACTTCCTGATCCTCAGACCACTTACCTATTTCTACATTAGTAAATCGTGAAGCATACATACGAAATCTTTTATATTTTCGAATCTTTCAAGCCTGAATTGAAATTATTTCAAGTTAATCACGAATATTTTGAAACTGTTTAAACGTACTATTTAACTATTTAAAAATTTTCAAATAGGGTTACAAAAGTTTAATTTCTATCCATGAAGCAATGCGAAGAAACAATAACGCAAAATTTTTATTTGGTTGTGACGCTGCAGAGCGTTAGAATATTTTATGATTGCCAGCACTGTTAAATGTTTGACATTCTTAACAGTCTCAAGTGACGAAAAGCACATAATTGGGTATACCAACTTTAAAAGAAGTAACACAAACTACGCAATTTAATGCAGTCATATCTGCCTATAAAAATGCATTACAATGCAGATTTGAAAACGAAATTTGCATTCATATCTGCCCATATTTGTCCCGAGATAGTTGAAGAAGTAGTTCCCAGTTAATTTATGTATTCGTGTTGTCATCCTAGGAATAAATTGAAACAACGAGCGCAGGAGAAACAAATCAAGTGCAGCCAAGGTGTGAATGTAGACGTCTGTTCTATTATTCTTTTATCATGTATACACAAAAGGTATTTTATTGAGTTTATCCTGATGCTGCACCTTTATACAATGTTTTTCAATTTGTGTGCTTGTTTTCAAAGTATTTCGACCCTATTTTTCCCATAGTGAGTGAAATGCTTAACAAATACCAGATTGCACAGACATTGGCGGCCACTGTAATAGAGTTTTTCTAAAGCACCATGGATAGGGTAATACTTCGCAACTGTATTCCCATCGAAGGAAAATTCTTGGTTTTTGAGTGCTCTCGAGCAAGAGTCCAAGTACGAGTATAAAAGTTGCCCGAGAAGTCTGAGTTATGTCCTCAACAGCGGAGCACGAAACTAATCAATGGAGCTGTTTTATTTTCCTCTCCAGTTTAGGGCTCTATTACTCGAGCCTCTATATTAAGTGGAACCTATCAAAACTTTATCTCGGAAAATTATTTCTTGATGCCTTCAAAAGTTCTCAAAGGGCCTTTCCTCGACGATGAGGAAGCGGCGGCGCTCAACGAAAACGCTCGAGTATTGTCTCAAGTTTCACTTACCACGTGAATTGGATTACCTTCACGGCAGCGCACTCTATAGAGCGATGCTCGCATCCGCCTTTGTACGGCATTATTGAAGGGAAATTCAATTCCGCTGCATGTGAGCTACCATTTGTACATCTTCACTTGGCATCCTAGATTAAGCGCCCGCACGGATCTCTGTCGCCCTCAAATGCGTACAGTAGAACTTTGTTATCTATAAAGATCAGCAGAGTTCGAATACGCGTACAGTATGGATTAGTCTATGCTAGATCAACATCTTTAATTACATCTTTGAAAATAATTCTTCATAATACTTTGGTGACGGTGCTATCAGTTTTGAATACTAGAACAGAGCAATCTTTTTCCAAAGAACAATTTCGAATGACTGTCGTACATATAGTACTAGTTTCAGGTATAAAATTGACATGGTATTACTCATGAGTCGAATTAGCTGAACAATGACCTAAAAATTTTAACCGATAATGGATTTATGAGATCAGGTAATAGGCAAAAAAACTATGGTGGTGCCATACCAAGTTGTGGCTGACTCCACCCTTTTTGTGAGAGCTTCAAAGCTTCGTTAAATACACGAAAAAACTTTAAGAAGACATCTTAAAAGTAATGCCGGACAACCCATGTCCATCGTCGAAGGAGGTCATTTTAGAATCCACTGTTAAAGACAACCTTTTCTGAGCACATTTCAACTAAGACTACCAATTGGCAGCATGGAGACTCAGAAATCATCTGCGTATAACTCAAGCACTCCTGTTAATGTTTTATTTTTGGTTGATGTGTTTTAAAACGCTCGAACTGAACCCGCTTTGATTCGACATGAAATTAAAGAAACAAGAAATCACAAAAAGCCTTTAAAACCTAGCTGGGGCTCTCAGTTGTGCTCAAGTAGCATTTAACAAGCGAAAACCCTAATTTTCTGTGAAAAATGTAATAACCTGAACCAGAAACCACATTTGCGCTCACTAAGGGATGAAATTGTTTCTTGAGTTCATTCATGACTTAGAATAATTCGAACGTCCTGCTTAACAATAGGCTGGAACTCCTGTCTAGGCTGTTTAATTGATGTGTTTCGAATTGAAGCAATGAAATTTTCAGGTTTATGGTGTACGAAACTATGATCTTCGAGCTAACCGATATCAATGGACTTGATGACCTCGTGCGAGTGGCTGCGTCAAAACTTGGTTGCATTATTTGTCACAGAAAGTGGTCTCAAAGAATAATAAAATAACCGTGTCTGGTAATTTTTCTTAATACGAATATTTGATTATAAAAATTTTTAGTGCTGGTGTGCGACAATGGAAGTTATCTGTTATATTTTGTTCTCCTCCTTGTTCACACTGCCTTCCATCAAGCTCAAGCGTTTAGAAAAAAGCTTTGGCTGGTTGCCGTGGCTCAATCCTTGAGCTAATGATTTAGATTTTAGAATACAGCTGTGTTTATCACGATAAATTTTTTGACGTACTACACAGAACACGTATTCTTTTTGAATGGCTCACATGCTTATGTTTGGGGGATGATGTTAGCTTGAGTCATTTAGTGAGTTGCAATGAGGAAATGCCTTTTTGACAATGACAAAGTCGTTAAGATAATGTGGGTTTACGGTCCTCTGTACATTTGAATAGATGAAGTGACCGAATTTTTTGCTTAAGCAAATTAAACACGCTCAGACTCCTGGGAAAATAGCAGGTAAAATTACTACACCAATAACTAACAACCAATGTAGATGTTTTAGAGTTTCGAAAGTAATTGAAAGTAGGTGCCATTAATGTAAAAACCCCTATTTTAAAAATCGCTGTCTTTAAAAAAATTCATCCGAGCAGATAAATCACTCTCTAACCCCTAGGGATTTTACTCGGAACGGGATCCCTAGTTGTTACCATGGTATTTCGGGGCTTAGCCGATTGGCAGAATACTTTGTTCAGCTCACAATGTCTTTTCAAAAAAAACGTGCACACCAGTCTTCATGCGAACCACAAGCCCGACATTGAGGTTGATTACGGTACTGTTACGAATGCCAGCTGGAAGTTGCATTCGAGTAATCCAACAACCATTTCTGGTTTCTCCTGATTCTAATATATGCTGGAATGCGAAGTAGCTTTCCTCTGACCCCCTTACTGCCAACCGCGTGACATACTCGTCAGAAGCGAGTCGAAGTCTTGCGTTAGTGTTGGATGACAAGCATCACCTTGTTTGTGGGTGCACCTAAAACCAGTACACGTCATGCCTGGTAGAACTTCGCCCGCATAATGCGAGGGACCTCGTCGGCCCTGCGAGTGAGTCATCTGAAGTTCTGTGAGTTACGGAGTTAATCCAGGCCGACTTTATATCTATCTCAGAAAAACGAGATCATATTAGGCTCAACTGGTTGCTTGTGCTGGTTTTTCTGTATCTCGAAGTGAGCTTGCATAGCCCCTGCATAGCCCCTGCCGTGCGGTGGTTGTCACTGCTCGTTGTGTGGTGCGACTGGGGAAGTTGCCGTTCTTTCTGATTTCTGCAAGCCAGTATTGCAGTTCTCAATTTCAATTCCGTTTGTGTCCTGATCTTTTCGTCGGAGCTCTTCAAAATGAATGTCTGTATTTGTTGCCTAAATTTTGTCATTCGAGAAGAGACAGCAAGTGTGTTTTATTCCTTCTTGTCAGCCCCAAAACCCATTTTAGTTACCACTTTTATGCTTCTCTACGTGTGGAGCGTTAAGCTACAGTTGCACTTTGTCAAAATTAATGTCAAAAAGTGAAAGAAGAATAGAACAACAAGATTTATACCGTGCTTAACTTATGGCGAGTTTTGGTACCATAAGTAAACCGTATATTTTACGAGGTGTGTTATGGGCACATAAACTCTTCAATATTCTTTGAGACGCTAAACGAGAAAAGAAATATACATTTGCTGAAAAAAACTATTCAATATTCCCGTTTGAGTTTATAGTAGTTGAGATGTTTCGCATCAATAACTGTTGTCGGACACAAAGGAAATTTTCGCCTAGAAGATTTTCAATCAAACCAAAGTAGCGCTGAAGGCGAAATCGGAGGAAATGTTCCGATGATCGAGCATGACAAGTACATTTCAATATTATTATTATTATTTACCCAATGTCTCTCTTAAAACCTCCAGCCGCCCTCCACCTAACACAAATGTGGCCGAGCTTAATTTAAATTGTTATCGATTCAAGGATTTTAGACGTTCTAAAAAAAATCGGTACGTCAATAATTTTACACTGGTATTTGACGCGACTGAGGAATTTAAACCTCCTGTTGTGATTAATATTGTGAACATCACTGTTTAAAAATGAAGACGCCAAAGTTCAGTCTTCAAAGTGTAATATTATGAATTTCACTATTTTCAAAATTAAAACGCTTATCTTCACTTTAACAAATTAATATTGTGAATTTCACTGTTTTCAAAATTAAAACGCCTATCTTCAGTCTAACAAATTAATATTGTGAATTTCACTGTTTTCAAAATTAAAACGCCTATCTTCAGTCTAACAAATTAATATTGTGAATTTCACTGTTTTCAAAATTAAAACGCCTATCTTTAGTCTAACAAATTAATAGTGTGAATCTCACTGATTTTGAAATAAAGACGTCTAGGTTCAGTCTCCCAAAAATCTTACCAGTTATTATCTTCCCTTGGAACCACACACTTGAAATTTTGGTCCAGTTTTTACAGGTCCATGTAGCTTCTTTGGGGGGAAAATAACAAGGAGAAACTACCTGAAGATTTGCACATGGTACGCAGCGATTATTTCGAAATCCTTTTATTAGACATCTATAATAATTTAATTTGGTTCAATACATGACCCTGATAGTTTGCTAATAATTCATAAGTAGGACTTCCAAACTGACGCTGTATATACAGGGTGCGGAAGGTATGTGAACACCATTCGCACTTATAGAAAAACAGAAAATGAAACTGTTAATCGTTGAAGCTTAAAATTTCTTGTAACAAAACATATAAGCACAATTTTAATCTACGTTTTATTTTACATATCCTCCTTCGGCTTCGGTCACCGTCTCAATTTGAGTCCGACAGCGACTGCAGGCTGTGATTGGGTTGCATTTTTGATTATGTCCTCCATCGCTGAGGCTATTGTTTTCAACAGAGAGAATTTGGTGTTATGGGGATGCTCAACAGCTTCCTTTTCTATTACGCTCCTCATATAATAATCTAAAGGAGTAAAATCTGGTGAATTAGAAGGCCATAAGTTTGAAGTGACATGATTATGAAAATTCTCGGCCCTCCAATCCTGGGTTTTGAGAGCTTTATGGGATGGAGCAGAATCTTGTTGGAAGGCATGACCCGTCCATTGGCTATGCGGTCTATCCAACGCTTAACAATGGTTTGATGAGCCTCGACATAGGCATCTGCATTAACTCTAAGGCCCTGTGGAAGAAAATGAGGAAACATGATGTGCTCTTCACTGCTAGCAACGCCAAAAACCTTGCGTTGACAACACAGTTTTCTCTTGCTCGTGGCCAATTCCTCTCCATTGTTTTCATTCAGCTTTTTCTAACTTTGCAAACGAAAGATTTGGCAACTTTTCGAAATCTTGCAATTTCTAAATTGCTGTGCTTCGATTTTTTAGTCACTTTTGTTTGAAATTTCATTAGATATAGTAGCATCTGCCTCGAGATCTTCTGAAATAAAAAATACCTTAATCATTATCGGGTTTGTTTAACTTACAAAAATATAAGCGTCCTCAGATACCTTACGCACCCTACAAATACATTTGTATTGATGCGCGTTATAATGATGCAACACAGTTTGCTGCCAATGGAATCCTTAGTAGAGAAATGTAAACGAAAAACGGAAAGAAAAATTGACATGAAATGCAAAAAAGTTTAAATGTTCAATTTCTCAAAGAACGAAATATTCAGAAACTTAGGTAGTTTTCTTTTTCTTCATTTAGTTGACTCAGAAATTTATTGACATACCTCCTTCATGATACCACTCATTGCACGTTTCATGTTCAGTAAACTACACGTGTTTCTTACCCTCTTAGTACGGTAATGCTACAAAGAGGATGCGCCAGATAAACAAATACTGTATCATGAAAGATTGAATTTTCTTACGATAGAAAAACTCAATCCCCCGGGCCATTCGCAGCCGCTTTTCTCAGTGAAGTCGAGTGGCCTAAGCCTCGACAAACTCTCCATAAACACATCTTAGGCTCATAGAATCTCCAACGTCAAAAAATTTCCCATGAAAAATCAGGGAATGCAAATATGAACTCTTTTTCCAGAAAGGCAGGAAGCCGCGCAGCCAAATAAGGACCTCGAAAATCCTGACCATGTCTCAAGAAAATCCGAAGCCTCTCCAATGGAAGTGACAGCGTTGAAAAGCCCCGCCAAACTCGGTCCTGTTGGGGCCTTTTGAGAGCCCATTTGCCAGCACACAAATATATTTTTCCTATGTAAATTGGCCGCTTGCAACGACTGCCTTTGCCATTCAGACGATTCAAGATGGCGCGTGCTGGAAGGCGAGAGCTCTCTTCCAAATATTGGTCGTTGCGGCGAGTCGTTGCGGCGAAAAACTTTCGAAAAGAACTTCGATTGATTCGGCTAGTGACATGGCATAGATGTGGGCCCTGATGGCCTTCCATTCATGCAACTCGAATGAATAATAACGTCACTAAGCCTTGAGTGGCGCTCTAGCTCTCGCATCCATGTACCAGGAATTACTTGATGGTTTAGAACTTCTTGATTTCGAAATCATCTGTAAACGCTAACGTCAATGAGCAAGAAATACACATGACTTCAATATCATTATTAAATTTCAATCATTTAGCATATTAATTGCTTTAAAAGTGTTAGTTTTTCGAGCAATTGAGCAGTAATGAGTTGAGGGAAAAATCTCGGGAATATACGCAGTGAGGATCGAGGGCAGTAAGCGACACTGCTCGGGGCTCTGATAATGTTGTGAAGGAAGTGGGGATCGTGCGTTCTTTATCTCTGGTAATATATCGGATCTCATGCCTTGTAATGTGACGGTAGGCCCGTCACGAGCAAACTTTACTGCAACGATGCAATTCGTTAGCAAGAAGGCGAAATTAAAAACTCGAATCAATTGGACAAAGAAGTGCAATTGAGAAAGAGGCTCGTCTGTCTCCCGTTGCTAGCTAATATCAGGCGCTGGAGAGCTAAAGCCGCCATAAAAACCATTTAAAACAGATCCCACGGCAAATATCTAAGCAGAATCGGTCGACCCGGACCCAATATTAAACCTCCATAAATATCGACGTCACGTTTTCTTGCTCTCGTTGCAGTGGCGAGCAGCAGTAGCAGCGAGGCCTGCTGAGGCTGTGCCGGCGCAGCAGCGCGCTCTGGCCATGCCAGCCCGCCGTTTCAATGGGCTACTCATGTGCGCATCGCATCTTTTTCCTCTTCCACACTAGAGCTCTTCTGACAACACTCACCCGTGCTGTGAAGAGTGATTTTAACATTGATGAGTTTTAATTTCGACCTTCAATTGATTTTTTTTACTTTTAATAGTTAAATTTTCCCTTCCATTTACAATTCTAATTAACTATATTTCAAGAGAGATAAAAACATTTGTCGGAAAAATTAAACAGTGTTGTTTTGAAGACGAGATCAAATGAAATTCAAGCTTTAAAGTCCGCGGACTTTTTCCCGTGCACTTCAGCGCACAAATTTCAATTCTCCAACGTGAAGCCGCAATTTGAGGCGTAAATAATATTAGTGGCTCCTTACCGCCAGAGTTATGCAAGAGCACATGCACCGAGGATATATTGTACCAGTTTCACAAATTCCAAACAACAGACATGCTGGTGTAAGGAATATCCCCCCGATTTCATGCTATTGCATGTATCGTTTGGTCGGCAGACCGTTGTCCAAGTGCCAGTCAACCCTGGCTCAGTGGCGGCCAGGGTGGCAGTAGCAATGCTTCAAAAAGCTGGAAGCCTTATTTTTGGTTCGCGGAGCTTAGATTCACTGAAATTATAGAGTAAATGATTATTTTGCATAACCCACATCGTTCCTGACAAGTGTCTTGTCTTCAAATTGGGTGGTCTGGCTCAGCAGTTACTTGCTTAATAGTGAATTCACGTCTTTTCAAAAAATTAATTGTGGGCTTAGGATCAATAAAACTGTAATGCTACAAGCCATGACTGAAGTAATGCTCTTTTCAACATCTAGAGCAAAGAAATAAAAAGAACCTACGAACCTGCTACACCTGTTATCTCTTCGAGTGAGGATTACGTATGTCACCCTACACTCAGAGTTTTTCATTTATAAACCATAAACAAACTGTTTATTTCATAGCCTTCGAATACATTTAGGCAAATAATGTATTTCTACTATATCACACGTTAGGAAATGCACGTGCACTACTCATGAACACAATTTTTTGGGTCACCAAGTCCCTTGGAGTCAAAAAGAGTGCGTCACATGCTTGAAAATTTTGACCGTATCGCTTAACAATATTATTCAGTAGTTTGGGTGTTCTCACATTTTGTCGGCTCTGTAGTGATGTTATCGTATCGCAATAGCTGGAGATGCGTTGCAGAGAACTGCGCTGTAAAAATGACCATTTGTATACCACTTGATAAGTGGAAGCATTCTTTATCAAAGTACTATGTAATTCGTATGTCTGAGAATCTCACAGATAAGAACCCAGCCAACCGACTCATGCCAGCGATTTGGAAAAGTCAAATTAAATGAGGGCATGAGTTCGCAGTTTGGTAGCACAAAATTATTCGACGTGAAGTAAATTGTATTGTGTTACCGACGCTCGAGTAAAAGATCATTTGTCTTCGCAAAACTATGGAAATACTCGGATAAATATCAATGTACTTGAACTGGAGCATGGTTCTGAAGTAATGACTTTTATATGCACTGACAGAACTGAATTCGCGAGGGGATAGGGACCAACGCTAAGAATAGGGAAGGAAATACTATGAGTAAAGATAAAGAAATGAAAGCCAAAGAAACAATTTTTCTGATTTTTCAAAATTTATGTGACAGTTATTTCTGCATTCATATTTGAAAATAAGTTTAAACTGCATAGTTTTCCAGGGGTCAGACACGTAATTATTGGTAGCTAACGAATGACATGTTGGGTTTGAAAATTTCAACCGCACACACGAGAGTTATTTAAATTCATATAATCCACTGAGCCAAAAATTTAGGCTCGCATTGTAACAAGCATCATAATAAAACACGTTAGAGCGAGCAATCAGGATAAAAGGAGGACAAGTGACGGAATAATCAAGTACAGGAGAGTGCAAGTGAAAATATAAGAAGAAATGAGGGAGGCTCGCCTTGTAGACTTTCCCCTGACCGCTCCCGCCCGCCTCTGAGGGTGAGAGCCGAGGGCGCATGAGACGCGAAATGGGACGTGTTGAATGGGCGCCGCTGATGTAAGGTCAAATTTAGACGGGAAATAAGAGTGGTCGAGGTGGCTTTTAAACGGTCAGACCTGACGTACATTGGGAAAGAGCTACTTCATGACTTTAATATGTTATTGAATGCCCTGCTCGTTTTTTTCCGGCAGCGCCCGTGTCTGTTTTTATTTGAGCAGGGAGAAACGGAGGCTGCTAGTGGTGCTCGAGACCAGCATTTTTGCAATGCTCGCAACATTTGAAGCCTCCTGACTTTTGCAGAGCAGCGGCAGCTTTATCGCGCCCCCAACCACGCGATAACGATGCTCCTGTACGGCTTGCTCCTCTCCACTCAGAGCCAGGAGTTAGTATTTCCATGGTGCATGTGCCTTCGAGTATTATTGCTAAGGTACGCTTCTCTTCCTAAGTGGTTCTAAGACATACAGTATAAGCTTTCAAGTATTCATAAGGTACGCTTCTCTTCCTAAGTGGTTCTAAGACACATGCTTTTAAGTATTCCTAAGGTACACTTCTCTTCCTAAGTGGTTCTACGACACATATGCTTTCAAGTATTCCTAAGGTACGCTTCTCTTCCTAAGTGGTTCTAAGACACACATGCCTTCAAGTATTCCTAAGGTACGCTTCTCTTCCTAAGTGGTTCTAAGACACATCTGCCTTCAAGTATTCCTAAGGTACGCTTCTCTTCCTAAGTGGTTCTACGACACATATGCTTTCAAGTATTCCTAATGTACGCTTCTCTTCCTAAGTGGTTCTAAGACACTTATGCTTTTAAGTATTCCTAAGGTACACTTCTCTTCCTAAGTGGTTCTACGACACATTTGCCTTCAAGTATGCCTAACATATGGTTGACTATCTGAATGTTCCCATGACACATATGCCTTCAAGTATTACTATCTCAAGATTGACTTTTTAAGTATTTCCGAGGCAGTCCTGGCTTCAAGTGCTTCTAACATATGATTGATAATTTGAGCTAATCCAGGCCACAAGTGCTTCAAGTATTCCTAACGCAAGATTAATTTCACCTGTACTTCAATGGTCCATGTGACAGCTAGTATTCGTAACTAATATTATCTTTAAATGGCGGATAAAAGAGCTCACAACATCTCTTCATTTAGGTTTATTCTATATTGAGGTTTGTGGAAGTTTTGCTCTGGATCAGCTCATTAATTTCTTCTCGATAAAGTTTCTGCACCCTCTGCAGGAAATTATATTCCTACAGCTAGATGATTTTCAGCCGTACTCAGGACTTGCTGCCAGCAGTTGATGTACTGGTTAAAATCAATCTCCTGCATCAATTGCTATGTATGTTATTTGAGCTTGAAGCGTTAGGCAAGTCTACATGTGTAACTCTCCACTACCTTCACGTGTATGTATTAACTAAATAAAATTATTTAAAGTGAAGACAAAATAAGATATCCAAATTAGTTTTTCGTTAATTATAAACCCAAAGGTGAAAAATAGCTCCTTTTGATACGCAGAGCATGTGAGAACAGCTTGAATTTGAAGCTATTTACTGTCTGACATTCTTTTGGATTCGACGCTAGATCTCAACCGTCAAATATTTAGTCATTAGATTGTTCAACAAAATATCAAACAAACACTGCGCGTGAGTTGTTTACAACCTTGATGCCATGCTCTCAGTGATACCTGGTCAATACATGAGCCTGATAATTGACAGCTTCATAATACTGATAAAGTTATAAAAGAACCAATGTAAAACCCCTACAAATTTTCGATTCTTTGTAAAACTTTGATTAAATTATTAAATCAAACACGAGACATTCGTTATGCAGTTAATAACTCAGTAGGGAAGACTTTGCATGCTGATGCACTGGGGTGTAGAAAAGATTTAACACTATTTCCTGAAAAAATACGTAAGTTGAACCATCCACCTGCTCATGGGAATTCTTTTTTTTTCGCAATGCTCATTCTCTGAAAGTGGTTAGGGAGGCTAACACTAAGTAATAATCTTATTTTTTTTCGGAGAAGACTTAGTTAATTTTTGAAGCGTTTAAACTTTTAAATGTTCTGTGAAATTTGATACATTCGACAGATCGAGAACAAAAAAAATTAAAACAACATAATTGTGATAACGCTGTCTCACAGTGCTTTGAGCTGCATCTTATAAAACTATAAAAATTTAGATGTACGCGTATGCAGTTTGGAAGCAAGTACCGGATAGACGAGGCGAAGCTGAAGATTCAAACCACCTGTGATGATGTGGGAGATACATTTCGTATGCTTCATGGGCTTAGTACAGCATGTACACCTTCACAGCTGCACATTCAATTTCACACCTAATACCTCCATTTAAAAAATGAGCGCGTTTTATTTTGTGTCCGTCGAAGGAGAGTGGACAGACGCAGCGCAAAGCGTGCGCATTATGAAGGCTCGTTATCAGCCGTGGGAACACAATGGGAGTCACATGCCTCACTTCTATTGTTCAACAACTTCTAGACCGCCGTGCTCATCTCAAGAGTTGGACACGATAACGCGCACACAAACCTTCCCAAGAATTTCATCCTTTCTCTGGCCTCCCTACAATCGTCTTTCAGAGCATCATTCAGCTCTGCAAGAAAAAATGACGGAAACAGATGTTTCTATGGTCACAGAAACGATAGTAGAATTCAAAAACTAACAATTATAAGTTTCTATTAAATTTAGGATCTATAAAGGAGGCAAGTGAAAAAGCGCAAATTTCTTTGTTTGTAACCGGTCAAGAGAACATTGTACGCGTTCTTGGATAACTTAGAGAACGATGTTGCACACACATGTAGAACGTTGGATACTGAAATATCACGAATATTATGTGCACGTGCGATTTGAAAACATGTTATACGTTCGCGTCTCAAAGAACAGCTAGCTCATGTTATTCCTCTTAATTATTCTTCCTTGAACTTGATTTTAGATAAAACAATTAACCGAACAATTAGAATACATAAAATATCATCAGTAGCCGAACAGTGAATTCACAAGAAAAGGAACTATTCATTGAAAATCTCATGGTTACATGAAACCACAATAGCGCAGAAAGCTGCGCCATGCAAAGCTTGAACCGTGTTAGATGTCACTGAGGATGACGTTGCCACTGAGCAGGAGGTAAGGAGACGTAAATGTGTGATTGTATGTGCTTGTGCATGAGTGTGTACGTAAGCCATTGAGGGTATGTATCAGTTCTACTGCTGTTGAATGAGGATTAGGATCTACGTTTTTTATAGTTGTTTGCTTATTTAGCTTCTTGAATTTTTCTGCATTTTCTAAGTTTGACCTATTTGTATGTTCATAACAGCACTGAAAATCGAATTATAATATTTTGAAGCGTTTGCCAAAATAAAAATTAAAATATTCATATATAGAATTGGTTCTTGTTTTTGTCATATTGCGACCTATGCTTGGCTGTGCACGAGCCTGGAAACAATCCCTGCTTGAGTTGTATGAAGCGATAAGGCGCGGGTTGAGGCGGCCTTCATTAGGTCCATCTAGAGTGGAGGTGTCGTTAAGTTTGTAACCATCACTGCAGTAAAGCGCGACAAATAAACGCTTTATGGCGTCAACAGACGGCTGACTTAGAGTTTTATGGTAGGCTGTGAGCCGCTCATCACCGATTGCTTCGCTCCAACGCGTGTGCGCTTGCACAGACGTCGCCTCACTTCTGCTTCAAGGCTTCAACGCTTTTGTCTGTGCTCGCACCAAGTAGTGCTATCAAGGATTCCCTAAAACTGGAATATTGGGTACAGAGACTTTTTAATCAATTGGAACGACGATTAGGTTTTCGATATTCTGTCCGACTCTGACAGTCGGGAACCGTTTTTGAAGATGCGGAAAAAACTTTGAAGCTGCTTTTTTTAAAGCAGCTTTAGGTACAAATTAACTAACCAATTGTTCTACCATAGTTGTTTCCGCCCCTGCTGTTTATATTCAGGTTGGTTGCTAGCTAAATAAAGTAATAACTTCTCTCACAACTGTGCTCGCCGATATTAATCAAGTAGGATTCACGTGTCATTCTCTCGCACCTCACCCAGCACCTGAAAGTAATGCTGTGACCTTTACTTGTCTCTCTCATACATCGTAAAACTCTGAAGATTTGAGAACTCTTTAAATGTACATAAGAATGGAGCCCATGGACGAAACAAAAATATTCGATCCACCTGACCCAGCACAACACACACTACGCGTATAGGAGCCATGAAGCTCACAATAAATTTCAGGAAGCATGATGAAATGTTGGTGTAAGTGATTCATGCCTAATGAGCATAATACAATTCATCACATGCCGCTCACGTGCATATTTTCTCAAAAAACGTTTTTCACACGCCAAAGTCACATCCTAAGATTTTTCACAGCTCGCAGTAAACTGCTGTCTAACTGACCTTGCATGCAGTGAATCAAAGTTGGATTTAGTACTAAGTGTCACTTAATTAATTCACAACGTCAAAGCTAAATAATTATCCTTAAAGTGCATCAATAATTCTACGAAGTCTTTGTACAATTGACAGAAGAAAGAGTAAATTGCTTCAAGTGTCTTCGATGTTCTAGTATGTTGCAGTGGAATCTAGTTTAAGTCACAATTATCTGAGGAAAATATCTTCTGAAATTCATATCTTATCTTAGATTGATTAACATGAACATGAAGAAAAATTAGATAGTAAAGAAGTTGGTTGTACTCGTGATTTCAACAAGATGATTTAACCTCATAAAGCATGACTTGCTTTTGTAAACCATTAATTTCATTAGCAATTACAAAGAAAGGTTTGACTTTGGAAATTTGCTCCAATATGTGTTGAGTGGCATCAACCGTCAACTCCACTTTTGCTTGCCATCTGAGCAGATTTTATCACACGTCTGAGAAAATATTAATCCACGGAACTGATGCATCACATTCAATTTTTAGGTCTTTTCTGCTCAATGGTTAAACCATCTCACTGATTTTATCACTTCCTATTGCTTCCATAGCATAAAATTTCAAACAGAAAAATTGTAATAGGAGCTTAACATTTCAGGAGGACTTCACAAAAAGTAGGATAAAATTAGCACAAAAAATTTCAAAACACCCCAGTTGAATGTTTTAGTCAAGTACTATGGTTATCAAAAAGAGGGGAAGCGAAGCTGTACCAAAATTCTATTTTCCCCTTTAGCAGGCAGTGACCACCTGACCCTCCGTCAAAGCACAAACACATTTCCTTTATATCGTGTATTTACGAAGCTAGAGGCTCCCACTCAAATGAGGTTTGTGGGGCAGAAATACCGCATTAGAAATTCCACTTTTCTATAGGATTCCCTGATGGTCTCATTAGAGTTGTTTTTGAGCTTGCGAATGGGCCTTTGATGAGAGGCTGTTGGCGGCCATTTGATGACGACTGCAGCACCACAATAGGACGGAATAAGCCGCTCTTGCTCAACCAGCTCTCAACCTTCTGAGCCGCGATGCCTCCTGCTCTGATTGCAGGCTATAACGGTGCTCAATTAGAAAATTGCGCACTTACACGTGGTTACCTAGTGAACTCGTTCTTGGGCTCCAAAACGGCAGGGCTTTGCCGTGACGTTTCTGGAGGGCGTAGCCCATGCATGGCGGCTGTGCTGCACTATGTTGAGAGAAGTAAACTGGCTTCATTTCAGAGAATTTCAATGAGGGTCCAATTTTGTGGCTAACTCACGAACGTCAGGTACTTTACTCACGTTGAATACTTCCATCAATTATTGAACAATATAGGAGCCACAATTTTTTTATCGTATGATATTAGGAATCAGTCAATTAAACGGCATTTATAAAATGACTTAAAATGCCATAATTTCTTTCTCTCGAAAGAAATTATAGCAATTCCTATTTAGTGATTGACAATAGTTAAGGAGAGCACACTTGATTTTGATACCTTTTATGTTCTGTTAACTATTGTCAACTGGGATTTCAAGCCCTGTCATCGAAATAAATTATCATTATGGTTTCAGCATGTTTTGAATTTTATTCTTGAAATTTTTAACTTCTACTTGCATAAAAACAGTGATTAAAACTTCAAATTGAGTAACTGAAGGATTCTAATTGCATGCACACACTTCCAAAATTAAAGTACAACATCAATTTCACTTAAATCATAACGCTGTTAAAATATTATGTTGACAGCTAATTTGACCAAAGCAAAATTGGTGCACTGTGCGCTCAATTTTTTCTCTTTAACAGATTAGCTGTGGAGTTCTACGGCATATTAGCGTTGAAAGTTATAGAACTTTCAGTCCAATTCCAAAATCGATCAAATTTAATTTACAGCGAGATATTAACTAGCTAGCTTTTGAAACAATTTTTTAACCACATTTCCCTGGAAATATGAATAAAGGGGCAATTTCTAGAGGAAATCTGACATCCCTGGTGACCTGAAGACATTGAAAGGTTTTGTCTTTAAGCTCATTTACTTTATGAGGAATAGCGTTTGGAGTATGATCACATGAATGATTTTAATTGTAAATTTGATATGTTTGGTGACCTGAAGGCAGTGAAAGGTTTTGTCTTTGAGATCATTTACTTTATAAGGGATAGCGTTTGGAGTATGATTACACGAACAATTTAATGACAAATCTGATTTTTTTGGTGACCTGAAGTCAGTGAAAAGGTTAGAGTGTATGCACTCTAAAACAAAGCCTTTGTTTTGCTTTAGAGTGCACGCACTTCGTAAGTAACGCATTAGGAGACGGTCTGGGCTGTAGTGTCCAGAGCGGCATGCGAGCGCGTGCGCGGCGGAAGCGCTGTGGCTGTTGTCAGCCCCTCCGCAACATCTGTCCAGTTTCCCTGTTCTTCCATTCACTTTAATTCTTAGCGGCAATTTATTCCGTTAATTCGTGCTGCCTTTAATACGGGACAACCCTCCTCTTCGGCCTATCTCCCCTCGGACCGTCTCTAAACTTTGTTTTTGTTTACCCTCGACTGGATGCCGTCCAGATATGGAAAGAGATTCTTCGCAGATTAAAGCAATTCACTCGCACAAAGAATCCTAAAATTTGGAAAATCTTCAACTGGCTTTTGGAAACCGACTGTTGGTGTCATATCTCTTAGGAGTTTAGGATGAAACTCACGGGCTGCGCATACAATCAAATGAAATGAAATAAATTTATCCCTTGGTCATTCATCCGAAACAGGAATAGATTGTGTTTAAATATGCTGTGGTATAGTTCGTGAAATTTTTGGTATATTCTGTAAATAGTTTTCTATACAATACATGCGCGATGCCTTCTTTTCTGTTTTCTTCGACTGAAAATTACTGAAGATGCAGCATGTAGCCAGATGGTATACAAGAAATTCTTTGGAGCAATATTTAAAGTGTTAAAAAAGTAAAGAAAGGAACTAGAAGAAAATTTTGTGGTCTGAAATCTCTATTTAAAAGTTAGTTAATTGCGTTTCGTAAGACCGTAATGCAACCTATTTCGTCCTTCTTGTACGGGATTTCTTTAAAATATTCTTCATTAGAAACAGTTATAACTCAACAAAAGTTTGCAAATCAAACACAAACTTTGCCATAAAATTCAAGCATCATATGGTGACGAAACCCATCGAGTTATACAAAAGGCAAAGCGAATGCATCTATTTCAACAGAAGCACTAGATGAAGCGTTGCTGAAACAACATCCTTATATAGTGTGGTAAAGAACACATGTATGCTGGGATCACATAAAGTTTAATGAGGTAAAGAACACATGTATGCTGGGATCACATAAAGTTTAATGAGGTAAAGAACACATGTATGCTGGGATCACATAAAGTTTAATGAGGTAAAGAGCACATGAATGCTGGGATCACATAAAGTTTAATGAGGTAAAGAGCACATGAATGCTGGGATCACATAAAGTTTAATGAGGTAAAGAACACATGAATGCTGGGATCACATAAAGTTTAATGAGGTAAAGAACACATGAATGCTGGGATCACATAAAGTTTAATGAGGTAAAGAACACATGTATGCTGGGATCACATAAATTTTAATGAGGTAAAGAACACATGAATGATGGGATCACATAAAGTTTAATGAGGTAAAGAACACATGTATGCTGGGATCACATAAAGTTTAATGAGGTAAAGAACACATGTATGCTAGGATCACACGAAGTTGTCCTCGCCAAAACCGAGCGTTGGGTCGGTGCCGAATGAGAGAGAGAGAGAGAGAGAGACGAAGTGACGTGACCCAAGAAGCGCTACACTTGCCATAGCCAGAGCAGACGGAGGATCAAATTACGAGGTGGACGGTCTCTTGGGTGCCACCGGTGCAGAGTCCGCCTCAAGGAGCTAAAAGAGCATCATTTGAATGCTGATGGAACCATTATGTTTACAAATGGTCACCTTAGGTGTGTGTTAATATTCGAGCGGGTAACCGCTGAATTCTTACGCGGTCCGGCACCAGCGTGCGGCAAAAGGTGAGGTCTTGTGGTGCATGCAGCAGCTCACAAATACACACCAAATTATTGAAGGTTTTTGGGATTATTGTCCAATTTTGTAATCATAAAAGGAAAATAATTTGCACTGTTAGGATTGCCGTACTGGTCTGTGTGCATATGAACTCTCAATGATACTTTATAAAGTTATTTGAAATAATTAGTTTTGGACGTGTGTTGAGGAGCGCATTTAATACATGGATTTACTCATTAACTAACAATAAATTCACATATGGCTTTTTGGTACATGGTTTCTGTATCATTTAGATGAATTCAAGCGAAAAATGTCTGCATTCAAGACTAATTTTTTAGCAAGGTGCGGTCAGTCTCTTTTAATTGCTCAGTGCAGCGGTCGACAAACCCTTCAACTTATCGGCGGAAGATCTCGTCGCATGAATATGAATATAAAGACTGCGCGATTTATGATGGAACGTCGCACTGAATTAAACAGACCGTGCTGTCCAGAATTCCAAACGTTCCACCATAGGCAATAATCAGCGCGTGATCTTACTTCGCTAAGCTGGTTTAATTCCAGCGATGCTTCAGGCAAAAGTACGAGAATGTGAGCATTCTAAGCAAAGAGGTCTTGTTTATCATTAATGAACAGTTCTGTCCGTAATAAAACTGCTGGTTGGGAGCAATTATACTCGAAAAAAGTCATGATTTGATGCGGCTGAAGTGAAGATATCCGAACATTTATCCCCTGCGCAGTGTACGTCTATAACTTGCTTTGGAGCATTGAGGTGCGTTCACCTATTGCCGTCAATGCGAGACTTTACTGAGAAATTATAAGACAGAACTTGGAGAAGAGGAGCGCATCAAAAGAGAACTTATTGGAGCGCAATTATCGAGTTCGAATATTGGCTCTTGGACTAAATGGAAGCGGGGGCAATCTTCAGGAGGGAGAGCCAGAAATGATATCCTTCGGCAACAATTGAAGGAGATTTTTTCGATGAGATCTGGTCGTTCGTTTGATGAAGGCGGCTGGGACGAATAAAACTATTTCGATTTTCCCAGACACTCCTGAGTTCCTGGGATGATCTTATTGTACAACTCATCTGAGGGAACAACTACTGAAAAAGGAAACGGTGCTTTGAGAATTTCGATGGAAACACGTGACTCAAGATTTGTGTCAGAATTTATTCGAAACCAAAATAGAGAATGATAGAAAGTTGAAAGTTAGTGTAGAATTCGCAGAGTTGCGTTCATCGGAGAGCCATCATTTCCAACATCTCGTTTTAGCCTTCAAAAATGCTCCGTTGCTCATACGTACCGATTAGTGCTGGACTTTCTACCTTGTTGCTTTTGACGCGAGATATCAATTTAGAAGCTTGAGAAAAATTCCTGTTCTCAAACGTGAGCCTTTAACTATTGCACATCCAACAGCTGATTATATCTAACGACAATTTGTTTTCATTTATGTTATAATTATTTGTATTATCAGATTGATTGGATACTGATTAAAATTTGAACACGAGATGGCGCATGACCATGGGAAGTGAAGTTGATCACGACAACAACACGCTCGTGAGAAAACAGCATGTCATCATGTCTCGCTTATCTTCTCTCATTGCAATACTGTGATTGTGCTGTAAAATTCTACCAAAGTAGGGTATTTCCTATCATGAATTCAAACACATGTGCAATTTCTCATGAAATTAATGCAAGTGAAGCGACCTCAGATTATGCGAACATTTCATTATCTTGTCTTCTTATCTGCAAACGTCACGTGCTCCTATGCAAACTCACCAAAGAAAACTTAATAGCTTAGAATATTTGTAAAGTACTGTGGCAAGATGTATCTAGAATGTTCTGCCGCTCCAAGGAAAAATAAAGCAGTTTCCTCGAGACAATTCTCAATTCTGCCTAGTGAGCTTATGCTCTATGAACAGTAGATGGATGAAGCATGCAATCAGTCAGCCTGTAATGAACTCTTCTGTTCAGTGAATGCTATTCATCATATACAATGGCTTAAAAATTAGAGATTTAGTTCACGTATAAAACTTTCAATGAATTTCACTTGTGCAAAAAATACGTGGTAAACTTGGGGGGCTTGAAATTCTGCTGCTGAAAGAGAGGACTTTCCCTCACGCTTGCGATAAAAGCCATACACATGAAATGTTAATACACTTAAACTGAATGCTGAAGCCGCTCTTTTTACACATATCAGTTGTCAAAATTGACGTATACAAATTCGTGATCCCTTCCCGTATTAAGTACAAATGAAGTGAAAAATGCAGCCTGAAAACAAAATGAGCGTAAAAAGACCGAAATATTCTTCAAACGCTCTCACTCACCCAGGATGCGGGTGAGTATATATACGAGTCTCATGACACACACACCACAGTGACACACAGTGATACATTTCGGTAAGTGTGCACCAACAAGAATGTTTTCAACAATGCGTCACTGGTATTATGTTTTCTCTTTTACTTGTATTCATATGCATTATCAAAATTAGACTAACGCAACGCAGGGAATCCATTTTTTTTCGTGTGTTTCTCCCATTCATTTGCTTCGGCAATTGACACGGGTATTACGATACCCGTGTGTGAATATCAATTAAGGATCTTAATGTTATGACATCAATAAAAAGTTGTATGTATCATTCATCAAATTTATTTGAAATAAATTGTTTTTCTTTCCTTCTCTTTCATTGGAGCCTCACCTGGTGTCTTTCACAACAGGGTATGCGGCGCGCGCCGGTTTATTATCCCTGCCATAACACAGTAGCCGTTTAGCACTCCAGTACCAGCATCATTTACATAAAAATGGCTGCATGCTTCGTAAGCATTTCACAGAATTGTTAAACAATACAAGTCTATGAAGCGGTATAACTCGTAGTGTACGCTATTCAGAGTGAACTTACGCTGCCTGCTGTACCAGCGACTAAAATTGTTGGAAATTTAGTTCGAAATGTGTAACAGTTGCCCTATGCATTGTAGATCCATCAACATTCTAGATTCATAAAGGTCTTTGAGCAAATTTTTGACATCCATGATAACATGTGCAGTTCAACTAGCTTTCCTATCACCTATGATATCCTTTCATCAATATCTATTCCTGTATTCGAGTAATAATTTTATTTTGACGCTTGGATTGGGAATGTTACTATTGGAAGCTTGATACCGTCTCTGGAGATGCTTGGTGCCTCAACGCACAATGTTTTCAAACTTACACACTACTCGTATGCATCATTCTTTGCACATTCCTATTACTAATGATATTAATAAAAATTTTCACAAATTTTATGCATAGTAAGTTCATTTTTGATGTCCTTATGTTTCAGTCCCACTTTTCCTACACAGTAATATAGAACAGACCACTTATAGCAACAAACATAAATTTACAATAGAAAACAGGTAACTTTCCCCGTCTAACTTTTTCGCCGCCTGTATTCATGTTTTTCGCCGCCCAAGTAATTAAATCGCTTTGGCGGCGAAAAACATGCATGCCCCGGAGAAAAAGTTAGACTGGGTTTAAACTGAAGCTACCACACTGTGTTCAACGAAGTCCCAAGCGAATTTGTTTTAGTATCAGGCGTCAACAACAGAAAGCAATATTTCATGCAGTCATGTGCTTAAAATGCAATCGCTTCGATCATTTATTTCGAAAGAAACTACGTAATTCTCAAAGACTATGAGAACACTGGAGTGAAGCGCCGTGAAACAATGTTATGTGGCTAGAAGGCTCAAAATTTTCACATTTGTCATCCATATTACCTATAACAGCTTCTTATTCTTCACTCCTGCTTACAATAGTGTAAACATATCCGCAGCCTCGTCATGCTATCTCCTTCAGTAACATATGTATACCAGTATGGCATTAATTAGGAGCAACACCCAACGTTGATTCACAAAATTTTGACATCTTTTGGATTTGTGAAATGCCTGTATAAAGTCTCTAATTACATAGTTTTATTACCCGCTTTCAGGAATATTTCAAGAAGATTTGAAACGTTACTTCTACAGAGGACGTTAATTGTAGAGCGTCTGAACACAGAGAATCGTGATCTGATATTTAATGGTGCTTCCTTTCTTCCGAGTCACCCCTGTCAGAGAAATGGTGGGCCAAGGAAAAGATTAAGGAGAAGCAGCAAGGCTTCTGTCTTCGCTGGGGACTTACATATTCAGAGTTGGTTAATATAGTGTGCAAGTATTCGCTTAGAGTGTTAGACAATCATGAACCGTATCATATGATAGAATGTGTCCCTACGAGACTTAAGCTGCATTCAACGCTAAGAAATTACAAAATTCAGTTGTAAAAATTTCTCTAGCTTTTTGGCCTGGCTTGGTTTCGTCATTCAAGTATCATTTTGGCTTCTTGCCATAAGTATCATTAAATGATGGGAGTCGCGAAAGAATTTGAAAAGAGAACGATGCACGAGCCTGCGTATGTATGCCATGAAAACAGATGGTTTACAATTTCTAACTCGTCCTGATTGCATGAGTTGATAACCCTTCATGAACTACGACACCAATGCACACACATGTAGAAATTTATGACTTAAGCTTGTATTGCGAGACGTAGGGCTGCGTTCATAATAATTAACATTAACGTTACTTGTTCATCTACCGATGGATGCAAAACTAGGCTGTAACCTCTCCTAAAAATACGGTGGAAGTTTGATTTTGTTTAAATAACTTTAAAGTTCGATTTTAAAGTTTTTTAGTTTGAGTAAAGGAAGTTCATCAACACACGATAGTTTGTTCTGTGTGAATGGATGGAGTTATATGAAACAAATGCATTGGATTCTCATCGAAAATAGGTAGTGCAAAAAAATATTTATTTGAAACAACTTAAACTTCTTATGTATTCAATTTAAACTAAGAAGTGAAATTAACAATTGAAACAAGTGAAGACTGTAAAGAGCCTGAGCATTGATAGACATTTGAATGGTGGCCGTGGGACTATATATTAATTCGACGCTCTTAGGTTGGTATTTAAGGTGTTAAATGCCAAACGGTACATGATTCATGACCTCTAACTGTTGCCTGGTGTCGCTGCTGTACGTGTTATTTATACTTCTCTACAGGTATGCATGTAAGACCTGAAATCAGGAAACAAATACATGAATAGTGAGAAGTTGTAACTTATTGAAAATATATTTGCACAGCATTTATTGTACTTGCCCGGTTTGAACATGTTCAATATGAGCGTATTGAACTTTATTTCATACAAATACTAACAGTGGAAGCATCGAGTGTAGTTGCATGAGATATGGATGGATACAAGTACACATTATTAAAGGTTTCCTCAGTTTTCTCTATGAACATAATGGAATGAAGACACAATAATGATTGCGCTATTTATTGTAGCTACGAGGGTACAGGATAATGTTTATGCCAAAAATAATAATAAAAACGTGGACGGAGACATCGAAGGGAGAAGTATTATGGTGCGTTCTAGGGTTTGAACCCGTAACGTGCGTTGCGAGAGGAGTGTGGTGGTCACAAAGGGGTTAGAGTGTAATTATTGCTATACTCCACCACAAATGAGACTTGTGACGCTTCTTTGACACCTGCGCAGTTCATGATGAAATGTTAATTTCAATATGTCAGAAAGTGTTAGAAATTTTTGCGATAAGTGTGGGACTTTAGAAATCGAAGGGTTTATTGGAATTAATGCGAGAGAAAATAGAATGCTTTTTGATTATTTATCGATTCAAGCGTTTAAATTTATCGAAGTACTGAAACCATGATGCGTTCTAAAATGAGCACTATGTATTTTTCAAACTGATGTTCAGAATTGGAAAACTTCTGTTATACGACTATGAAAAAAAGTCTGCAATCCCATGGCTTGAATTTACAAAATTAAAAGAAAGCTCATCAATTAATCATACGATTTGATGCCAAAAATGTACAACTGTTTAAGACGTACAAACTAAAATGAAGGAAAGTGAAGTTTACTCTAGCGCAGAATACAAAAATTTAGGTAAACTGAAGAACTATCGTTATCAACTTGCCCGTGCTGCCAAAAAACAGTGTAGGATCTGTACCTGCTGTACTTGATTGTTTAATATATCCTCACAACACAAAACTTTGATAAGATATTGTTACCTTAAACCAAGCGTAGTGCATTTCATGTGTTTATTGCTCAAGCACAATCCAGTGCGCTTATAATATGTCTATGTTTTTACAACGAAAAAAGAGATCATCTTACGATTTACCAATGCGAAATAAATAATTTATCCACAATAATTGAGTTATAAACGTTACTAAAACTTCTGCTAAGAAATAGAGAGTGAAGGTTTTCAGCATGATATTTACGGTGCATAATGTCAGATGTGATTGATAAGTTAGCTAGCATCAGGAACGGAGAGCAAAACTTCCTGTCAGAATCTCGGCAACTTTGCAAGGAATGTGTTAGTCAGCGAGGCAATTACACGTAAGCGACTGTGCAGGATTTTCAGGGAAGCAGCGCCGTCTCATAAGTTTTAAAGTTGAAAAAATCTAAAAACGGAATACCAGCATTTAATTTGCAATTCTGTTCAAAATACGTTTTGAACCTTCCTACATCATAGAAGACATTCATTAGTCAATATTGTAACAGTAAGGGAATAAAATTATCTAATACTGTAAATCCCTGCATTAAAATTCAGTTCAGCGTTTTCCCGTATTGTTTAATTTCAGTTTAAGCTTTCATTCCCCTATGGTTTTATTTATTCAAAAGGTTTGAAAAGAGGGAAAAGTTTTTTGAATAAAGTTGGAAAAATTGTTAACGCATGAATAACTGGCAAATAAAGATAAATATTTTTCAGGTAAAGGAACAGTAACACGTAGAATGAATTAAAAAATATAAATCTTTACAACTATGGAGCGTCTTTCTGATGATGTAATGAAACATTAAAGGTAAATAAAAACTGTTTAGATAATAAAATGTTCCTCAATAACGCAATCTGCAGAGCTTTCTTCAAAACATCTTAATTAAGAGTTCTCAAAACAAGAGAACAAATCACTTTTTTCCGATTTAATTATGTCCTGACAATTGTGTGATTGCAATGCCCTTAATCTCTCCTTAAATGACCGATTGGAATTCCGCTCAGCTCGCTCGAATGGGACGAAGTAACCCCGTAGGAATCGCACAAGACCAGCAGCGCCGATGTGAGTCACTGCGAGTGAACTCCGTAAGCTTAGCACAGGTCGTTGCTCAGAGCATTGGCGTCAGCAGCACTTGAGGCACTCGTCCTATGGTTCAATTTGTAACTTTTACCGAGACTGACAAGACTCTTCGTAATTAATAAAAAAGATTTTCTCTTGAAGTTTTGATCAGTGTTGCAGTCTCTCGCGATAAAATGAGAGAGCTTCCATACTGCTTCTATTACCAACCAATCGAATACAACGAAATTAACTCGAGCTCCGTCATAGATGCTGGCGAAACTTGCACAGAAAATGATGAAGCTACTTTTACAGTCTTCTTTTACTATTTTCTGAAAGTGTAATAACTGTTTGTAGATTAATCATGCCTGAAAACATGTTTCTCACGAGGCATGCGCCTCTCTCAGCTTGTAGAAAACTTGCAAGTTGATTTCGAAAACTTCGAATTTTTTAATATGGGGACTAAAGTCCGTAGATCAACGATACACTGTTATTCCCTCCGAAGGTTCGCAAGCACATGTCGGTTTGTATTTTTATAAATTTTAACTAAGTTTAAAGTTAAATTAAGTTTCAAAAGTTAAACTAAGTACTTTGAGTACCTCTTTTAATGCGAGTAATTGGACTGTTCATTGTATAAACTGCATTGAAAATGTGTTTCAATTCCAGATCGGGAAAGAAAACCCCGAATAAGACAAATGTGCATTTTTTTGGAAAGGCTAAATAGGGGTGAGATGGACGCGAGATAAAACAAAAACATGACATTCGAGAGAAGTGAACAAAATACGTGACGTGATCGATCGTAACGTGCTACATCTTATCTCAGACCAGCTCGACACTCACATAAAACTCGAGCCTAGTGAGCGCAAAGAGAATATCAATCGTGCTCATATTTCAAGGTACTCTATAATATGTCTCACTATTAACTAACACTAAAAAAGTTCGTCTTACAGAAGCTCGTGACTCGCCTGATGAACTGTAATTTACCAGAATTACGATTGCCCATTTTCGTAAAATGTGGCATTTATACCTCATGAATTTCAGTGAAGGTGCTTGGTAGCAATGAATTAAGCTGCACGAACATGCATGACGATTCTCACTCAGATTCAGTCGAGTGGTACATTTCTAACTACAGTATTTTTTGTGCGGCTTTTGCATCTTGCTGAGACGCTGGACTGTATTTCCGTATGATTTTTCGTAACACAGTGGTATTTACGAATATCGTCTAATTTCAAAACCTAATTAGCATTACAAAGTTGTTTTGCTTCTTCAAATTCATCACTAAGTTCTCAAGAAGCTCCGAGTGAAACCAAATCAGCGGATCGTAACAATGCAATGAGAAACCTTCAACGTTTGCCGTATCTCTTTTCCAGCAAATTGACACTCAGAGCTGCTGCAAAATTTTCTGGTATTCTAATTGGAGGTTTTCTTGAATCACAGTTGTCCTGCTCGTATTCAGATTGACAGAGCAGCTCTGAGGCCATACAATTTCTTTGCATTATCCAGGACCCTATCACGCCGCTATCAGCCTGTGTGAGGAGCTCTCGTTTCCCCTAAAACAGAGAGACGCTTCAGACGAGTTTACATGAGCAATAAAGATGCGAGTTATTGGACTCGTTCAAAAATGTCATCTCGTATGATGCAAAGTCGGACACAAAGCGACGAACTTAACTGTGCACGGCTATAAAACCTCTCTCTAACAATAACAGAAGTATCCATTTACGTTATACGACCTAAAAAGATGCTATCGAAGTCGTAAAATGAAAAGGGGAGCCCGTTTGAATTTGAAATGGCAAGAGTGAGGCAGCGAGAGGACTCGGGAGGTCAGCCAATGGGGTGCACGAGAGGCACCGCCATCTCCCCTCGCCCGTGCTGCTGCTGCTGAACGTCGAGAGTTTTTTGCATTTCAAACTGCCATTTCATTTTAACGGAGCTTCTTATTGGGCCGCTGCAAAGGGTTGGTTCACGCGTGGGTCCCGCAGACTTGGCGAGCTTGCTTATGTTATTCCTTGCGAGGGAGGGAGCATGATGCAGAGAGAGAGGGTGAAAGAGAGTATTGTGATTGGTAGTACAGTGATGAGAGTTTTCACCATTGGTTGTGTTTTAAATTTCATGAAAAATATTTTGACATTACCGATGCCAGAAGAAGTGCGCTCTACGTTCAGAAAACTCTTGGCAGCTTCAAAATATTTCTGTAGGAGATATCCACTACCCTTTTAAAACGTTAAGTGTCCGTCCGGTGGAATAAGTGTCCGGGCGGTGGAAGCATTTCATCATGCATCTCTACAAAATCAAGTGTAATGCGAAAAGAGTTTTAGAACGACGCACTCCTGAGTTTTGAAAAGTCATAGATATTGTGAAGAAAAATGAAATTCTTGAAGGGAATCATGTTACACCATGGTATTTTTCAGTTAATTTAGGTTTATTTTTGTGCACGTTATTTATAATGAACCCACTGATCGTTTTTTCATCTCTTATCATTGTATCAAGGTACACTATCAGTGTAAAATTGAAACCCTTGAGTCGTTGAGAACTTCTCTGTAAATTAGTGCAATAATGAACAGATCTGATGTGTGGTAACCGAACAATTTCCGTGCGGACAAGTGGCTCCCGGACATTTGCCACGGACAACTGCTTCTTCTTCTCCTCCCTTCCACCGGACAACTGCTCCCGATAAATAGCTCTCGATTGTCTTGCAAAACTTAAGTTATGAAAATTCATATTAGTGCACATTAAGTATTTTATTCAATGTTCCTACAGCATTGCTGTACTGCTATATTTACTGAGAGCAGCAGCGTGAGGGTAACAAACATTCAAGTCACGGTGTCCTTTAAGAATTCAAACGGTCGTAAAAATTTCTGTTGATGAGGTAGTTCTTTTTAAAATTACACACCTTTGGTTGACGTAAATACAGAAAAAAAAGTTAAGTAGAATTACAGCACGTGTGATTTTGTTAAGTTGCTGCAAATGATTACGTTATGCAATGGACCTATAATGCGAGTATCTGGAGCATATAATGTGAGAGTAGATTTGCTGAGAGTAGATGTGAGTAGTGATTCGCTTGGTAACTAATGGTAGGTAATATTTTGTGAATAGACAGACGTTACGAGAATTATATGTTTCACTTTAATACTTGGCAATAGACAAGTGATTAACAATTCACACTACTCTTTTTCTTTCATTGTTTCCATCTTTTCCGAAGCATTCTCATAAAAATAAAGTCCATCTAATGTGTGAGAAACCGTATTTCGCTGTTGTGCAGGTCCAACTCTGTCCAAACAATGCAGCATGAATGATTTGAAAGTGGTGTTCGAAGACAGGTTTACTGTGTTTGTGGCTAGCACTGTCAGGAAACTTGCAGTTTTGAAAGACAGATCTGAGGGCATCAATATATAGCATGTAGATTTTTTATAACAATTGAAATGTCATTTTTTTTGTTCAAAATCTTCAACAAAAAACAGTATCTAAGGTAGAAAAGTAAAAAGCATGCACTCTTCACACAATTCCAAATATCGTTTTTCATAAGAGAACTGTAGTATTGAAACATTGGGGTAAAAAAATTGAGGCTTTTCCTAACCCCGATGCTGCGCCATTCCAAGTATTGTACAAAAAATTCATATCGGTATTGTACTCCCACGAACACACTCCTTCATGATTTTAAGCGCATCAAAACAATATCGGAGTCTCATGAAATATTCGACTTTTTCTAACCCTAATTCTTCGCCATACCAAGTATTGTACAAAAAATTCATTTCGGTATTTTACTCAGACGAACACACGCCTGGAAGATTTCAAGCACATCAAAACACTATCGGAGTCCCAGGCCACGATTCAGAGGCAAAGTATAACGCAGTCCAGGACGTGACCTGACGGAGTATCGAGAAGGAGGAGTCGTGTGGCGCTAACAGAAATTGTAAGGGTCAAATGCACTGCACTCATCATCAAAGGGATCCATTTTCAATAGTTTCCCTGCGCGTAAGGGAGGCTGGACCGCTGGTATTGAGTGTAGAGCGGAGGCCAACTTTGCTGGTATTGGTTTTCTTTGATCTCAGCGCCATTGATGAGGCAGCATAAGCAGCCCAGCTAGGCGAACGTTTTTTATTGCATTTTCAGAGGTAAAACTCTATTTTAGGTAGAACTCTGTTGTAGGTAAAACCATGTTTTAAGCTGATTGTTAAGAGCATTAATATTTTGCACGGTAGGTTGTGATCCCGAAAAATTTAATAAATGAGGTTTTCCTCTTCTTACACGTGGTTTGAATTATTGCGGGAGTTACAGAGTTCTCTGAAGTCTCGGCCGAGCGCACCCTGCCACACCGGCCCCCGGGTGGAACCCTGCTGAGCTGGGGGCGCCTGCACTTCAAAGCGGCAAGTTCTGCACAGAGTTGCCACGTTGACTTTTTCCTTCTTAAAATACTCAAGTTTTCTTTATTATTCAGTTTACTAGACCTGGGAAAAAGGCCAGCCTGGCATCTCAGGTTCAGCAAGCAAAATCCGCACGAGGCCGCCCATCACCCACAGCTGCTTGAGGCAAATGAATCCAATATTTGCACGAAGGCTTTCAGATTCCCCACATAATTATTGAAACAGAAATAAATTTACGTTCGTTTGAATTTTCTATGAGAAGTGTGGGGAAAACGTAATAAGACTACCAGGACCAAGGAAGCAGATTTCCGTCCGCGTGATCACCACTATAGTCGTGTGAGTCTCATGCAGATTTTTTAAGTTCGTTACGAAAAAAAATGCTAAATGTGCAATGTAATCGAAAACTATTTGTACAAATTTCAGAGATCAAAGTGATAGTAGAATGTAAACCTAGAATAGACTTACATTGTAGGTATAGACAATAGAGTAATAATTTCGTTTAGCATGGGCTTAAATAAAGTGAGGGTGTGCAAGCCGGACATTTCTATGATTGCGCTGAACTTGAGACTCACGAGTAGGTCGTCGTGTTTTTGCACTAATGGTGACGTCTATTCTGCAGAGCCGTCCTCCCTATAGAAGCATAAGTGCGGCCAAGAAAAGCGAAAAACGCAAATGAGACGATGCTGCGGCCTATTCAGAAATTTGCGGCAGTCAGACAAAGAGATTGACATCCTGCAGTAATTTATTGAACGAAACCTGACGCTTTTTTCAGCCTTTATCGCAGAGAAAGGCTCTTCCGTAATTATGGTTGAAATTTCCGCTAAGAACTGAAGAAATGAGTTGCGTAATTCGTTCAGTTGAGAATAAAAACAAAATTAGGCGAAGTAAAATATGCAGAAAAATTTAAAAGGAAACGTCGGATTCAACCAACACAAAGTTCATGAGATACATTTCTTAACACATTTCACTGGAATAAAATAACTCTAAATTACACAGTGCAAAACCCGAAATGCTAAATACAGTTCAAATCACCTAGGGACCAATATAATAACATGCAAATAATACGGAAGAAAGGAGTTCATCACAAGGTCTGCATACATTTATTTACTAAATCTCACGGTTTCAATTACAATTACGAATTTTCAAATCTATCTAATTCAGACCTGCTTAGCCCACACCTAATGCTTTGTTACAGGCTCGTGGTTGTCCAGCTAGCTGTAGTTTGACTGAATATCGCCGCTCGGCTTTATACTACTCTAAACAATAATGAAAGATACAATTTAATTTAATCAAACATTAGTTCCACCAAAATGAAGTATTCTTACAGAAGTGTCCTACACTATTTTCAGGCTGTTCGTTCTGTTATTAGGCCAACTGACACTCATTACTTACACGAAAACATACCTCTCCCATCTGGCTTGAAGAAAGTAGTCTGATTATTTTAGGTTATATTTATCTGATAATCAAAAGTATCCTCTCTGCATTTAATGAAGTTTTACTGTGTAAAATGAGTTTTTCTCCATGAATTATTTGAAGTGAACTTAGTAGGAAAATGAAGAGTATTTTATAAGATGGTGGTACAAAAAGATAGTATTTTCACGAGACTGGAGAGCGATTTAAGAGCACAAGTCCGTCAACAATGTAAGTTCAGGTAACGGAATGTAAGCATGGAAGGATTGGACGGGACCACTAAGCTGAACTGATGTAAGGCTTTCGTGGCAGCCATGAGAATTCAAGTGAGTCAAGACAAACACGAGTTTATGGTCCCATTTACTGTACGTTTCTTCTGCAATGTTCGAACAACTCAAATACATTAGCGATAAATTTTTGCTAAAATTTTATCAAACTCATCAGAGACATGTTATTGCTTTTGTCTATTCCATTGTCAACCAATGAGCTAATAGTTATTAAGAAGAGAATGACATTGTGCAAATGGGATTGAAAATACAATTAATTCACCGAACTCTATTGACCTTGCATGGATTATGTAAAATGGACTGGAGTAATCACAAAAGCAGAGTCATCCTTTTCATACGGCAAATCATGCTGCAAAGATAAGTAAAGGAATTGATGTTAGAAGAATACATGAGCGACAGCCCGGATGAACCACCCTTTATGCATGACAACTTGAATGATAACCGAGTTCAATTACAGCTGTCAGTATAAAGACTTGAGCTTTCGAAAGTGAACTGTGGAACGTTTGCAATTGTGTAAAATGAGGCGCGTAAGCCGTGTTGTGATTGCCTGTCTGTAACATCATCTGAGAGCGCAGTTATATGGAATCTCGTTAGTTATAATGGCTTCAATCTGTGCAGAACTCTGCGAGCCAGGACATGCGACATTCAAAGGTTTCCGCCTAATGACTTCCTTCCTTTGGACCGCAAATTCTCAGGTTGCTGCATTCACAGGCAGAACATAAATGCATTCTTCCTATTCAGGCGGTCGTGAAAGGTGAGTGTGAAACTCCTCCCTCGGAGTTGAATTTTCAATTAGGGTCGTTTCGAGAAATATGCAGCACTATGGAAATAGACATAATTAATTCGCTCCGAAGTGCACTCATATTTGTGAGAGAACTAGATACTGAATAAACATCTCACATCTTATCTGTTACATTGTGGTATCATAAACTAAGTACGTATTTTGATCGGAGTATTTGAACGATTATGAGTTACATTCAAAAATAATTTCATAATTCCTAAAATTCTAGTTCAAAAGACTAAATCATATAGTTCCTATGTATAACTTAGTGGCAATGACGCACGTCTGAAAAAAAGTATTACCATGCTTAAGAGCGAAATACTTATTGGGAATTTCACTGCTATTTTTTAGCATGCGCAGCTACATTCATAACGCTAGAATGGACGCGCAGGTGCGGCCCCGCTTTTACATTCGATGTGAGTTCGAGCCTTGGGTGGCGAGGGCGCTTGGACAAGTTAACGCGGCTCTCAACAGCACTTCATAGGAAAAACAAACGAGGAAAACAAATGAACATCGAGTATGAAGCTACTGTGAGAGTAACGAGGTGTTGGCTATTTTATTCAGAAATTTGCCACACTCTGCTTCCAACATTGTGAAGACGCACAACGCAGTTCCCCACAGCAAAGAACATTGCACAGAAAAATACAGCGAAGGGCCGCACTGATAGAAACATTGAACCTAAATGTACTATGCCGTTACACTCCGCGTTCAACAACGGCGAGAAAATTTAAATACGTGCGCTTCAAATTCCATTGATGATTAGTATACATCTTACCCTAATACAACTGGCTAACGACGTTCTACGTAGCAAAAGTTAAAATAACACACGACACATAGACGACTGACTTTTGTAGAAAAGTTCTGCTGAACAAGCACGTTGATGCAACAGTTTACTGAGCAGCCAGTAAGTACGTGTGAAGCGAGATAACATTATAAAGAACTAACTTCTGTAGAAGAGTTCGGCTGAACAGGCCCAAAGATGCAACAGTTCACCCAACAGCCAGTGAGTACGCGTAAAGTTGGGTACTAACATTATATTCAAAATTATGCAGAGAAGTTCCGCTGAACAAGCTCGAGGATACAACAGTTTACTGAATAGCCAGTAGGTACGCGTGAAGTAAGGTAACATTATATACAGAACAAACTTTTGTAAAGTTCTACTGAACAACCACGAGTATGCAACAGTTCACCTAGCAGCCAGTAGGTACGTGTGAAGTAAGGTAACATTATTTACAGAGAATGGAAGCGCATGCAGTGAGTGCGACCAAGCCTGCGATGGGCACCTCGATACCGGCCTGCCTGCTCTCAATGCGCGTGGGAGCGGCCAGGGTTGTGTGAGATTTTGTGCCCCGGCAATTTAGAGATTCCCTCAATGCGATCCGTGATTAATGGACTTAAATGGATTCATTTCAGCAAACGTAAATCTTTTGCTCTGTTCCGAGAAAGCATCAGTGCATGTGAGCGATGAAAACCCAGCACGGAACGAGCTAATACAGGAAAATTAGAAACCATCAAGAAGCAGAAAGAACGAGATAAGGTTTTTCAATTCATCAAATACGAAACAATTAATATAAACGCATCTGATTCAATCAATCATCAATGTAAAACATCAACTGTTTGTCATCCGCTATTCTTTCATTTAATGCAAAAATTTTTGCTAACCGGATTACGTGCTGTGAATTATGATTTATTTTTAAAAAAATGTTCAAGTTCAGCTAAATGGCTCCAAGACAGATAGGATGAAATCTAATTTCAATTCTTTAAATAATACAAAAACTTATTTTCGAATGAGAAATGGGGATTTTAAGGACATCGAGGCCCTGGACCGAACCAATAATCCAAAGACAATGGAGCAGAAAGACAATGAGCAGAAAGCGTCGTGCAATTACAATCGCGAGTACTGCAATTGCGCAATGCAAAAAACTCTTTTTAATTATAAAACTGGCATTTGAATTGCGAGCAAAATTTGTTGCAATTGACGGTTCATGACAATTGTAAGCCACTTCATGATTATTGTAGACTTCTTTGAATTGAGGAACCAATTTGAACGAGTTGGACGGATACATTCAAAGATGAAAAGCATTAATCACTCTAGTAAACATTATCATCTATTCACCAGAAAGCAATCTGAAGAAACAGGCACTAAATGCACCATAAATATTTCAACAAGTTTCAATTTTGCTTATGTCAATAAGGGTGCAATTTAAATAATAATTTTAACACAGATCGCTTATCGATTTACTTTTGAATCAGGCTTATTCTCATAAATGCAACATGAATTAGTTAATTAATTAATCTACACAAAAGAGTGTGGATTATTCTTATCTACACTCGTTCTTAAACAACCTTTCGAACTCTCAAAAACTCTTTTCATCACTGTCATACAAACAACCCTGTCATTGATTTCTGAAAAAAAATCAAATGAACCTGAACAAAATCAAACATCAATCAGCTCTAAAGAGAAATTATCTGAGGGAATGTTAATCTCTTCGTATTAGTCGCACTTAAAAAATGTATACATTAGAGCTTGACGCCAATTTGCAGCGTTGCAGTGCACGTGGGACTCGCAAATGTGTTTTCCCGACTTTATTTACCGTCGCTACTTTTTCTTCAGTCTATTGGTTAGCATCTGAAGAAAGGGATCGGGATAAGCAGTAAAATTATAAAATTTTAAATTCATCGTGCGCGCTGGATTATGCGTATCCCTATAATTCGGAGTTCCGGTGAGTTCTCAGAGGCAGTCAGAAGACAACAACTGAATCAACCTAAATGTTCATACCAATCAGTGAGACTTGTACATCAAGAGTTTAAAACTCAGCTGCATCAGTTTCAGTTTATTGGAGATAATTTAATTTTTCAGCTATGGTTTTTCTTGAAAATATCTCACTCGAGTTTTAAATCGCTGTCGCGGATTTTAAACGGAGTTCCTTTTATGGTTAACACTTTGATGCTGAAGAATACACTTTGATGCTGAGGAAATATATTCAAAAACATCCTTCACCGACTTTTCATTTTATTCACTGTTTTATTTTAGTTAGAATATCTGAAGAATGAATTAAAGCTTGAAGCTTCAGTTTAAAGCTTAGGATTAAAGTGCTCGAGCCAGCGGTTGAGTGTGTTAATAGTTTTGTGGGGAATTGTTACCGTTTTTCAAGCATGCGAACTACAATGCACTCTGGAATTAAGAACTAAATTGCATCTGGTGTTGAGAAGTCTTTATGCTGTACTGTTTGCATGTTCCCTGATGCACGACAAGCGTATCGTGATTAACTCATCACTCATTGTGGACTCAAAATTAACTCATCGTAGAAAATGAATGCGGTTGACAAAGGAATGATAAGTGAAGGACTATGAATTGAAAACTTACCTCACGAGAAACTACTTTAGAAGAGAAGCTCGAAACTGTTTTTAAATCTGGTGTAAAAATAAATGGGAAGATGTTTACCGGAAAGCTCGAATCGAATAATGGAACGCGCTCTCGATCATGAGTCGAAAAACAAAACCGGTAACACTACATCGAGTTCAACAAAAAATACAATGGATTAATTTGGGAACGCTTTTTCATGAGTAATGATGTGATCAACGCCGTATGTTTGATGTTAAATGGTTTGACGTATTTCTTCACTATAACAAAACCAACGAATAGGGTATCAGCTGAGAGTTATTATCTGAAACAATTGTTTTAAATAGAATTATTTATTAAGTTCAAATATTGAGTAGAATTAATTGAGAACAGAAGTCAAGCAGAAGAATTCGAGGAAAAAAGCGGAGTAGAATTATTTGAGAGCAGAAGCAGAGTAGAATTATTTGAGAGGAGAAGCCGGGTAGAATTATTTGAGGGCAGTCAGTTATAGGTGGCGGGCCATAAATAAGCTTGATACTCTTTATCTTGCTTACCCTTTACTCGCTTACGGGAGTTTAATTAAGTGAGTGATAAAGTATTGCTCTGCACTCTATCGTCCGACACGAGGCCACTAACCTGACAAATAATTCATCGCAAATGGCCCCAGTTCGCGCCTCCAAACGGCCGGGCTTCAACGGAGGTGAGGAGAGCTCCAAGTATGTATTTCGAAGCGGCCTCTCAAATCTTGCCTTGCACTGGATGGAGGCCTATACACTCTTTGCACCCAACATTGTTAAATGTCTTATTCCTTTCCACTTGCTGTATCTTCCAGGTGGGTGAGCGAAAAGTGAACATCGGTGTGAATTATTTGCTGAGGGTGGAAATTGTTCTATTTTTAAAAGGATAAATTCAACTTTGTAGCAATGCTCTTATGCGACCGCTCACAATCCATTCTCGGATTGTCCTCTATCGCTGCGCTGCATAACTGACGAATATATTGTATTCAATTGTTAAATGAGGTTGAATGAGACAGGAGTAGTACATGTACTTTTGCAGTGCTGACGGCGCTGTAAACAAAATATTACGGTGAAAGTTTTACATATTTAAGAATTTGTCTATTGAAAAACACATCAAAATGAATGTTATGGGTACTGAAATTGAGGCAGCGTCTCCTGTTCACCATAAAATGTTAATTAATCATTCTGTTTATCTCTGAACGAAATTTATTACATGTAGTATAAGATGATTTCTATTTAATAAATCGAAAACATGTTCAAAATCTTTTCTACGCACCCAGCATTAGACAGGTTGCGCTCGTCCATTGTATACATATTGCAGTCTTGTAGTTTGGACTCGTTCATCAGCAATAACAAGTTAGAAGTCGTTTTTCTTTAATAATTCATGTGGTAGTAGCGGCATAGCTCGCAGCATGAGTTCTTGAATTAGCTTGCAGTTTTTGCAAGTTCTTGAAGTTTGAGCATTACAAATAAAATTGCAGGGTTTTTGGCAGAAAAGCAGCAAGAAATCGACTTGGAAGATGTTATGTTGCAGGTACTAACGCTGCAACAACGTAAATTGTTCGCAAATTTTACCCCATGTAGCTAACGTGAGCAAAATTGTCGTTCTTGGCTGCATAAAATCTAAGAAGTTTAATTTTACACATCCTAAAGTGAGGTGTGTTCACGCGGTGTGACGTGAGAAGTGAAAATTACTGAGTGCCTAATTCAAAATTAATTTATACCACACTTACAAAGTTGCTAGAAATCTGTTGTCGGCGATTGTTATACGGTTGAACATCGAGAGTATAGTGGCGTTTCTAAATTTTTGTGAGTTAATATTTTACAACATGCTTTTCAAAAAATCGAAATTAAATTTCCTCTCGACACGATTCCTTAGAATTTAGCATGTGAATATGTCTTTAGGATATTACCCAGAACCTTAGTTAGGAATTCGATATTTAACCAAGTCGGCAACTATAAAACTTTAACTCATCACTGAACCATTTACAGGCGGTTGTTATTTTATTGTGAAAAAGCTCCAGTTCCTTACTGTTGACATTCAGATGTGGGAAATTCGTAAATTTCACACAGCCGAGAGTAAGGCAAATACAGGTAATGGCTATTGTCGGCAGAAATTGCTCACAGAAATAAGTTGCAGAAAACTTGACTCTTCAGCAATGTCCCGGAAACTAGGCATGGCGGATTGATACTTCAGTGCAACATTTGCGACAGTGGAAGCAATCGACGCTTTGCTCGAGTGGGCTTCGCTCTAAGCCAACGAGCTTTCGAGAAGAAAAAGAAAGAATTTCCCTTGGAGAGGCCGATAATAAGACAAGGCTAATGTAAGCCATCTATTGTAGAAAAGGTGACAGGCAGTGCAGTTTAGGGTAATCGGCGACGACGTAGCATTATTTGATGGCTTGTATAATTTATCGAATTGGCCATAGGTGTCATAAATAAGCGCATGTCGCTCGTACCAGGAACCTTCGAGGGAGCCCAATGTTATTGTAAAGGCTCTCACATGTGAGCATTGCCGATCCAAATGGCCGTGTCCTAGTGGAGCATGTCGGTGTTCCTCCACACTTCCGTGCGTGTCTTGCGTGTCAAATTGCCTCACTTGCTTCACCAGCTCCTGTTGCTCTCATCCATATGTGCTGATCGCGCTAGGAAATAAGAGTTTACGTGTTTTACACTGGGCTGCTGTTAATTTGTGGGCTCAAGATACCTGACACTCCTTCATAAATTTTTTTCACTCTCTTCCTATGGCAATCAGTTCTAAGAAAGAGTACAACTGCAAAGATATTTAGCAGTTTTTATGCACGAGACGAAAATATTTTTGCTCATGTTTTTGCTTTATTACTCGTGCAATATCGGACGTGCATTTGCGTTGAGATTTAGTTGTGCGGGTAATGAGATTAATTTTGATCATAATCTTCTCCCCTGACGTATTAAAGAGTAAGCATGAGAAAAACAGTAGCGTGTGCGAGTAATATAGTTTTAATGTGTTGAAATATTTAAAAGAAATATACAGTTTAGTAAATACTACCCGACAAAATCTGAGTGATCAGCAGGATGGATGTGGAAGACTCACCTGGGAACAAATTTAACCAAACGGCACAGAATATTTCGCTGCTCCGATTGTAAAAAACACAAACTGCAATTAAATCACGAAGCACCTCATAAAAAATCGGAAGTTAAATCACGCACAATCATTGATTTAGATATGACAGAAAAATGAAAAGCCTTCCTATTTGAAGCATCTGCAAATCGAGCACACGATTTTTTAAGCATGACGCAACGGAACAGAATGAGAAAGTGAAAAATAACGCGGTGCCGTGTGAGGTGTAGCCTGAGTTGTCGAACAAAGGTGGTAACGAAGCGCCTTGGGCGCTACAAACTGAAGGCACCAGTCCTGTGTAGGTAGCAAACTTAACCGAATAACGAAGTTATGGTAGTCATAAACTGAAGACACCGAATCTCATGCGACTTTACTGTCACGGATGTCGCAGTATCTGATGTCTGTTTCACGTCGGGTCATGGGATTGACGTCAAGGTTGGCAAAAAGAAGAAATGTTGTAAAAAGGTTCTAATATTTCAGTCGCCCACAGTCATTACCTGACAAAAAAATATGTGGTCGTTCATATTAGTCAAAGACATTTACATTTTTGTTTGTTTTACAAAAACTTATTAGTCATGACTTTTGTGCATTATTTCTTCAAAAGCACTGGTATGCGGACTTCTAAGCCCAATGTTGTTGATGGTTTCGTCTTGTTTAAAATAAATCTGCAGGTCAAGATGTTGAATGAGGAGCTAGCGTATTTTGAGCTCGAAATTTCTGTTGAACCTCAACCCAAAGTCAAACACTTCGAGAATTAGCACTTGACTGCTATCGTCATGCAGCAGAAGATTAAGAACACCTACTCTGAAAATTTCACAGATGTTAAATCAAATAAACGGGTAGCTGGAAATTCAATGAAATTCCCTTTAGCTCTTCCAGCATCAGATACATTTTTCTTGCGTTGTGGTTCCACTCAGACCTAACAATTTATTCCTCAGATATGGAAGGCCCTGGTGTTATGAATAACAAGTGGGCACAGAATATCTTAACATTAAACTTTCAAGCGAAATTTGGGTTTATTGCATGCACCGCCGCCTATAGTGCACAAGTTTAGTTGAACAGAAATGAGTTGCAATCGAAAATATGAAATTAGGCGACGAAAAATTCGGAATTTAATGTAACTATTATCGTTTTGCGTCATCAACTGTTGATAAGCAAATAATAAAGTAGTAATTTGTAGCCATTTGAGTTTACTCCAAGGAGTATCGTTAAGCTCTACAGCTCTCCAAATGGAAGGTTTTGCTTTGAAGTATGTGCTTCAAGTTTCATTTTACTGTTGTACTCAAGAATTTTACTCCCTGTTTTGTCACTAACGTGTACTTACTGTTATCCTGATGTATCATCCACTGTAGAAAATTTTACAGGTATCGTGACGTATCACCCACTGTAGAGAATTTTACAGTTATCGTGACGTATCACCCACTGTAGAGAATTTGACAGTTATCGTGAAGCATCACTCACTGTCGAGAATTTCACTATTATTGTGATGCATCGCTCACTGTCGAGAATTGTTCAGCTATCGTGATGCATCGCTCACTGTCGAGAATTTCACTGTTATTGTGATGCATCGCTCACACTCGAGAATTTCACTGTTATTGTGATGCATCGCTCACTGTCGAGAATTTCACTGTTATTGTGATGCATCGCTCACACTCGAGAATTTCACTGTTATTGTGATGCATCGCTCACTGTCGAGAATTGTTCAGCTATCGTGATGCATCGCTCACTGTTGAAAATTTTACTGATATCGTGGTGCATCACTCAATGTCGAGAAGTGCGCACTCGACACTCAAATTGACACTCAATTTGAGGCTCGCGTGGCGGTTATTAAGCCAAGATGTAGCTGCTCATGACAGAGTGTACCTCAAAGTGCAAAGTGACACACCGAAAACGTATAACAAAGACAGTGCGCCCACCATTATGCAGTGTGGAGACACAACAGACCCAGTGTGCCCCACACTCTGCAGTGTGGAGACACAACAGACCCATGCAGTGTGCCCCACACTGTGCGGTGTGGAGACACAACAGACCCAGTGTGCCCCACACGGTGCAGTGTGGAGACACAACAGACCCAGTGTGCCCCACACTGTGCGGTGTGGAGACACAACAGACCCAGTGGGCCCCACACTGTGCAGTGTGGAGACACAACAGACCCAGTGTGCCCCACACTGTGCGGTGTGGAGACACAACAGACCCAGTGGGCCCCACACTGTGCAGTGTGGAGACACAACAGACCCAGTGTGCCCCACACTGTGCAGTGTGGAGACACAACAGACCCAGTGGGCCCCACACTGTGCAGTGTGGAGACACAACAGACCCAGTGTGCCCCACACTGGGCAGTGTGGAGACCATTTTGAGTTCCGTGCCCCACGTAGGTTATTTAGGTCTACTTCTCGATTAAGTTTCGTAGCACCGAGTTAAAACCTGAAAAATGATGCTATTGATTTTGAAGATCATGAACATAAAAATGTTTGTTGCTGTTTATTTGAAGTTTCCCTTTCTTAGCTAATGTACTTACGGTTTGATGTTAGCACACATGTCAGTTGTTCCAGTACATACAGATTTGAAATTTATCAGCTTGCGAAAGCATATCTAAGGAATACTGTGAAATTAAACATTTAGAGAAATTTGACACAACTAAATAATTTTTAAAACATAAATAGAAAAATTGCACCGTGATAAATGATCCTAATTTAAACGACATGTAGATTCAATTAGATAATAAAATCTTGATGATAGCATTTAGTTCATGGCTTTTAGATGTTCATAAAAATGTAGGCAAGTTTTCCCCTATGCAAGTGACCCAGCGGAGAGGCAGCAAATCAATATCTTCAGACAAAAGCAATTTGTAGCTCTCTCAATCGGCCTCCCCCTCATCCGCGAGTTTTTGAGCGTAAACCTCTGAACAGCAGCAGCGCAGTTTGACGTGACCGTGACAACAGACCGCAAACCTGCTCCGCCGCCTCAACACCGGCCCCACACCGGCTGCATGCCCAGCTGCCGGCGCTGCGGTGGCCCGCTGCTGGTCCCTCACGCTGAGCGTGGAGCTGAAACGCTGCCGCCGCGTGGGTGGAGGAGAGAAACTCTTCGATCGATATCGTGCGAGTTGCCTCCCGCACAGGCCGCTGATTTTTTGTATATCATTCCTTATATTTTTTACATGTTATTTCTCTGCGCTTTTGGTTCTTTCCCCGAAAGCAACACCTGGCGGACCCTGCATTCAAGGGCCCTGGCGGTCTAGGGGAGCAGAGCTCACGAAGCGCTGTCCTGAGACGTGCAGCAGCTTCGTCTCGGGCTGCACGCTAATGTCTCAACTTAGCCGAGATTTTTGTACTATTTGCCTCTATGGTGATCTATGAACGTGCGTCGTTGGAGTGAACAGTGTTCATAGTTCTAAAATATTCCTAACAACTAAAAATTCCAGAAATGCATCTTTCCAATTGAGCAGCATATTACACGTAGAATTAAAACTAGACGCTACAGCTAGAATAAGATTCTCGACTCCAAAATGTCCTTATATGTTTCCAAAGGCTGGTTCCAACTTGAAAAAAGTAACTTTTCATTTGCTTGGGAAGGGCAGGTTGCCAGTCACTTCATGTCAACCACATCATGACGGGAACGCCTCGAATTACATCGGAAATGCAAATGGTGCTCAATGTTAAGACCCATGCAAGCTCTCAGGAACACACGATACGCTACTCGTGCTTTGAGCAACGCACGATGAGGTACTCGAGCCAGTTCTCACAGCCAGCACTATTTGTGCTGCAGCAAGATGACTAAAATGAAACCAAAATAACTTTCTCACTTTCTACATGTTGAGATTTAGTCGCCAAAAATACTGAGTGACTATTGAGTTTTACATTCCTTAACTCATTGACGTCAAACTCGCTGTCAAAACCTGTAATGATTTTTTAGAATACAGGATCATAGGGAGTCAGCTCTGAAATGATTCCGTTTCTTTTCCTTAGTGTAAATAAATTAAATACAGTGTACAGTACAATGTTATAATGCACGACGCTAAGAATGATCACCAACTAACCATGACGATATGAGAATTTCGTTTATCCAGTATCTTTCTTCGTACAAAAGGTAACAATTGAAATATTTTCCCACTTCGCTTATTATTTTTTAAAAAATCCGTACAGAGGTAATTCTAAAATAAAACATTATATTGTTCAAGTTTCAAATTCATTTTCAAATTTGAAAATACGTTTTCTCAAAAACCATGAAAGACTGATCATTGCACTAACAAAGCCCGTCATGAGACGATTTCGTTGCCACTTGATCAATTCCTACAAACGAGTAGGAATACATACAGAACTCTGTCCAAATCTAAATGAAAATTAAAAAATGGTTGTGCAAACCGTAGACTAAATTGCAGTCAGAGAGAGTGCTACTGATTATTTTTTGGCTGTCACAATATTACCCAAAATATCGAAGAGTTGTGATTGAATAGACGTTTTTACTTTCTCAAAATGAAAGTTAAATCAATTTTCGAGCGAGAAATAGTTTGGACTCCGTGATTGGTTCATTGGTTTCTTTTCAAGAAACTTGGAAAAGGTTTGAGTCAATAAACTTGTTCCATTCTAATAGTTTCAAGTAACGGTCTTTCTCATAAGTATGGACGACTTCATCCTTTAAATTAATTAAATTTGCCACTGAGTAGATTTTTTGAAGCTCGTCCTTCTCAGTATAGCTAACTATTTACGAAAAGTAGTGAATTTATTTTAATTTTTGATACCGTTAACCAATTGCTCTCGTCAAGTTAGTCAAGCTTCTGAAATTAAATTTGCCGGAATTACCTTTTGAAGTTACATTAAAGTTCCATGTGACTGTTATTCTAATTTTCCTTTTCTGTGGCAATTAAGAGCTATGAGACAAAGTTTCTCAAAATATGGCCGACGACTACTGCTCTTTAATACCAGTGGAAACTTTCTCCAGTTCATCACGCAATTCCATTATGTTGAGAATCTTGAACAGAAACCAATGGGAATTGTGATTTTTTCCGGCGTACAGACGTCTTAATGTTTCAAAATATGTAAAAGAAAAGCATATTTCAACCAAGTAATGCAAAAAAAGTGAGCAGTTAATAGGAGGCGCAGACATAGCAACCGTATTCGAGTAACGGAGAACTCAACTCACAACCCTGCGGTTCAAGCTCATTCTGATGTAGCTCTTCTTAACGCCGCTTTTTCCAGCCGTGACAGGACCTGGCATCTGGAGGCCACGTATGATGGCATTAATTTAACTGAATTTAGCAGCAATAAACGGGATGCACAGTAGGTGCATTTGGGAGCATGCAGAGCCCGGTCAGCATGGGTCAACACTGACTTTCAAAGAATTAAGTTTTATAAATGTGTATACAGTTCAATTATACCCTTGTTCACTCTGCTTCGACATATCGCTTGTAAGCTGCTATGAATGTACATGTTGCGTGCATGCAAAAACCCAAGCTGGTGTTAATTGCAAGGAACAAAATTTTGTACTTATGAGCTAAATATAAGCATTCAATTCACAGTGCTTCTCTCTCAAACATTAAAACTGTGACATGCCCTGTCCTATATCTTATCACTGTTATGAGTACAGCCAAAGTGCGAACTTTTCCTACCAGACACTAGCGTTCACACTTGACCAAATACTATGCTGTTCTCAAACAACTAAAAATACGCAAATTTCAAAACGAATGTGATTTTGTTTAGCTTACTGAGCACACGGACGCTAAATCAGTGGAGCCTTGAAACACAAACAGAAGATGACGGACCACTTTTGCTCGGAACTCAACGGGTATTGAGAAATTAAAAGATGTAGGAGTCAACCCTCAAGTTATGCACCGTCTTACTTGAAACAGAACTTATTCGAACATAGTTTTTATCAACTATTCAACCAAAACGATGCTCATTTTAAATCAAGAATGACTGGGAACATCTGTGACTAATTTTTATTCTCAAAAATTGAGGTTCTCTGGAGATGATTTCGAGATAAGAATAGTCGGTAATTTCATTATACTGGCAGCATCAGAGCATGGCAGACTGGGCAGACTAATGTGCTCGCAGTGCATTGGGTTTCCTTTCCAAGTTTTGTAGAGACAACAACGATGCACTCGATGCAACGCCTGTATGTATGGAGAACGTCTAACACCCATCCGCAACACCCGTCCGTTTAAAGCTTACCTTGTAATTCAATCAAAATTTCATTAAGTTGCCTTAGAAGTTTTCTTATTTTGAGGCCAATTCCAGCTTAGAGAGTCTACATTGTAGCTCATCTTAACGTTCATTGAAAATGAAAAGGATCAAATACAAATCATTGCATATCGTCAGCATATCGTGTAATAACTTTCTAGAGAAATGATCGATGCGTTATAAGTTTTCGGTGGTGCAATGTCATTTACGCCTGTTGAAAAGGCTCAATTCAAATCTCGTGTAGAAGTTTGTTCTTGTTATACTTCTTTGGTACACTGCTGTATGGTTTGGATTTCCACTACAATATAAGCTTTTCTACCCTATTATTATTTTGCATCGCATTGGATCATAGTGAGTTTAAGTTTAGTCTGATGTCTTTTCTAATTTAACACGTCAACTACGATAGGTCAAACTGAAGTTCAAAATGCAAATCAAATTCAGAGTCAATTGTAATGAGCAATTTTGAAAATGGTAAACCATAATTGAATCACGCCTCCATTAAGCTTTGATTAAATAGTTATAAAAATTAAGTTTGTGACTTCTGGTTGGTCAGCAGCATCATAAAAGTCCCCTCAGTAACCAATGATGGTCACTGTTAGGTTGCACATCGTGTGCTTCTTAGCTACAGGCGCCGCTATGACGCTCCCGTCGATAAGGCACCACGAAGGAAGTTTGATTGCAAAGCGTCGATAATCATCGTCAAAGTACCTCATGCATAGGTTATTAGGAGAATGTATTTCCAAAGTGATGATTTGCCTTAATTTTTTTCACCAATTAACCGAATATTCCCATGCTGCCAAAACTTGAGTCGGCAAGTTGCTATTCAGCCAGAATTTGTTCCAAAAGACTTGTTATGACAGCTCTGCAGTGGCTGTGTTAGGGAAATAATGCCTGACTCGCCCGGACCTCCAACAGCGCTACAGAATAGCCTCTTTCTCTTCAATAGTTGGGGTGTCCGGCACAGTCTTCTAAAGAAAATGACTTGTTTGCGATTTGAGACGACATGGGAATGAAAGAAAGATTCATTCTCATTTATAAGGTAGGAATGTTCAAAATTACTCCTATGGTGCTGTTGAGATCCGATACCATGTGGGGTAATGTTTTAGTTTGTCTGTTACAAAACTGTTTGGTAGTTCAGAGTCGCTTGGTCTGAAATTGTGTCGCAACTTTCCAACACGAGAAAGTGGACCGACTCTGCGCCATAGACACGAATTGAAACTTACAGCTCTTGCAGAAAGTTAAATTACATTACTTTAGTGTGCGTAATTTAGCATAAGACATTACTTACATGTGCGTAATTTACTTTAAACTACAATGAAATGTTCGGAATTTAGCATAAAACGTTACTTGCATGTTCGTAATTTATAACAAAACTTCAATTAAATGTTCGTAATTTAGCATAAAACATTACTTAGATGTGCTTAATTTAGCTTAAATATGACAGTAGGAGCACTCGTCCACCATCGACCAATTTCTCCGTTGAAAATATTTATCGTCTTCCATGTATATCGAGTATGTTTGTGTACACTGAAGCTTAGAAATATAGCCTTGGTGGTTAATTGTAATAACGTATTATTTACTCAGGACCAACACACACATTTAACGGACTTGTCAAATAAGAAAGGACATCTTCAAAAATTAACATGTGCAGTTTGTAAGTTGAATTATTACGGGCTAAATACACTTGACGCTTTTTTCAATTTCTTACTATGAATTAACCTCCTGCCTGAAAATGAAGGGCATAAAACGGATTGAGGACAGTTAATTATTCAAGTTTTCCCACCAATAGGAGTGATAAGGTCATTTTCTGCATCTTAATTAGTAACCAACGTTTCCAATTTCGTAATACTGGAGAATAATGCATGCAATATGCTTAATATGAATCGCAAGTGAAATTTAAAAAAAGATTGGGGCTTACGGTTTAATATGAAATCAAGATAAATATCTGAGATATGATAGGACAAAGAAAATATACACAGCTCTTCTGCTTCGGCACCAACACGCTTCTGAAGAGCTTATGTATTATATTTGAACACTAGAGCTCTGAATATTTGAACACTAGAGCTCTGAATATTTGAACACTAGAGCTCTGAATATTTGAACACTAGAGCTCTGAATATTTGAACACTAGAGCTCTGAAAGTTTCCAACGTAATTATGGCAACGACCATGATTCACCCCTCGATAAGTAACGAGCACTTATTAGACAATTCATGCTAAGAAACATTTGAAAGATTTATTTACCTCGACTATGTACATAGTTAAAAAAAGTAAGATAAAAGAATATATTTAGCATCTAACAAACAACAATAGAGGCAATAGAGGCTGTTATAGCAGCATTTGGAGAGTTGAACACATTCTGCACAAAACTATGGTCAATATCTTAGTGGACTTGTTTCTACCTTAAAAAAAATTGGGAAAAATATGTTACTTTCAAGTGTAGAAAAATTACACTTTAACAATTTGGTCATTGATTTCTTCATGAGGTTTCTCTTTTTCAATAGAAATTTCAGACTCCGTGGTTTGCCTCCCCACTTTTCATTGCGAGGGAGAGTGCTCAGAAATAACTTATTCATTGATCATTATTCTAGCTTGCTAGCACCACTCATTTAAGCTTTGTCTAAATTCAATTAGTTCAATTATTGGAGACGATGTAAGATTGAAACCAACTTTCGAAGGCCCTGTACGTAGGGTATCGCTAATATCAAAAAGTGTAGAATTTCAGAAATTGATACCATCGAAAAGAAAGCTATGTATCTCGAGATCTGGCTATTGAGTAATTATAATGAGTGTGCCTATTTTAATTTCTTTAAAATAATTGTGATAGTCAGTTTGAGCGCACATTTGACATCGAATGTTAGAATAATCATTAGTATTAAGTATTTTTACGTATAAATTTTAAGAAAAATCGGACGTTTAATGGCCAAATTAATTTTATGCACAAATGTTTTTACCTAACACTGTAAAACTAAACTGTAATAATGGAAACATTTATCGACACCATGACAGGTACGGCGACAATTTCGTCAAAGATGATTTTTATGCACCATACAAGGTGGGCCTAAAATGTCACCCAATTTGAGCATTAGATTACTCAGAACCCCTTGATTGTGGGGAGATGGACTTTGTTTCATCTGTTACATAATTTCTAATTTCTGTTACTACCTTTGAGCTTTTTATTATCGACCGTTCGGTTCAGGCAAAATGATGATAAGAGTCAAGACCATTTCCTTCTCACTTGAGCAAGATAAAAGTTTTCTGAATTAATTTTTATGTTACTTTGCGACATGAAACGACGAAAAGATTATTTAGTACAGATTTCATAATGCATTCCAACCGATTTCTATTTCTAATGTAAGATGACGCATGAAGACGCAGGACGGCACTCCAGTACAGTGATATGTTTGTGTGAGAAGCAATCAGAAATGATATTTTTTTGGGAGCGTCTCGTAAGAGTTGTGCGCGCAGTGGAGTGGCGGCCAAAGAGCTCCGATTTTAGGCATTGTCATTAATTTTGTGTGGCTTTTTCAAGGACCGTATGTTCAATACACCTCCAGCGGACTTGCAAGACATCCGGGATTGAATCACAATAAATTTAAATGTTTTTAAAAACTATCTTCAACTAAGTAGTAGAGTAACGAGGAGAATAAGAAAGAGTTGCCAAAAAATGTTTCAAGAATAATGGTGGTCCGGTACATAATTAAATTGGAACATAAGGGTTGCGAGGGAAATTTCTTTCATAAATTATTTGTGGAAGCTATGGTCGTTGAGTAGATAATTTTTCCAAATGAGTGATATTTTTGTCTTTTAATGTCTCAATGTGTACCGTGCAAATGAAGTCATAGAACGTAAGTTCGGAGGAAATAGTCTTCGAACACTATTGCGTCTAAGTTAAATAGTTAATCAAAAATTCTTGAAAATTATAACAAGAACGAGATATTTAGCAATAAATAAGGCCAAGCTCATCTCCCTCAGTTTGATGGTTTTTGAGTAATTAGTATAATCAAAGAAACAAACAGGTTTTTACCAACCCTCACTATTCATACAGTATCACAAGTGTATGATACGCAAGTCCTCCCGCGTCTATATCTCTGAGGACCTTGTACCCAGCAGCTGTAGAGCAGTAAGAAGGTATCAAGGTGAAATATAGAGGACTTACCCACACAGTAACACGATTGAGATGTCAAAGCGAGACGAGCGTAATTCAATGTGTATTGTTTGAATGTTCTTTAGATGGGGTTTTACGATTGAAAAATACTCTCCTCGAGAAAAAAAATGTAGCTTAGGGATTCTTCTTAATTTCAACAGGCAGCGGTTTTGTTCTGCTCAATTATTTAAAAAATGAGAATAATAAATTCAAATTAATGCTTTTGTTTAAGGAGCGTTAGGATAAAATTAGCTCATAAAATCAAAGCCCCCGTTTCAACTCTTTCTTACCCCATGCTCGAGCAGAACACTTTCGAAAGCATCTTCTCGGTCACATTGATGGCAGCAAAAGCCGTCGTCCAAAGCCTGCTTACCATTCAGCAGAGCTCGCTCCATCCGAACCAATATTACAACCAAAAAGAACTTGACGGTAGCCAGTTTTCAGAATGGGAAGCAGCCTCAGGATCGCAGGTTATGAATGCAAAGTGATTGAAGATAATCCAATAAATGGGGGAGCCTTGACTGAAAATATTGCAGCGCGACAAGCAAGTGATCCAAAGCAAAATAAAAAGATGAGGTCTTGAAGAGGCTATCTTGCAAGGCCGTGCTCGGTCTGAGACAGACAATGCTATCCCGCCATCTCCGCACCATGTGTTGAATTCCTACTCAGCGAGCCTCCAATGTATATCATCTAACATATGAATTCCCACTCAGCGAGCCTCGAATGGTATATCATCTAACATACTTTAGGTCGATCGGCCCCATGATAGAGCAAAGATATTTATCTGTATTGGCGACCATGGTTTCAGATATGGACGAGCGTTGTGTCGCACGCCGGGTGTCCTCACTCTTTTTTAGCCCAGTGATGCCTGTTGTGTGGGCTAGTTGTGCCATGCTAGCTCGCAGGTCGCTGGATCAAGTAGTTTACAACTGGATCAAGCGTTACTCACGTTCATGAGCGATTACTGGCGTTTCATGTCTGTAAAATACGGGATTAAAAACGTCATTTAACGACTTGAATAGCGTTAAAATTATGCTTTATTTTGTTATGCAAAGCGAACGATAACAGCTGAATTTTCGTTTAATTTTGTAAAATACTAATGACTTATGAAAGATTGTAGATGATTACATGGCTCTTTTTTACATTGATAGGTGAAAACAGCACATCACTATTCATTGAAGAGAAAAGTAAACACGTAACTGCGGACATTGAAAAGCTATGGTGACTAATTCAAACATTAGCCACCTGTACTGCAGACAAATTGGAACAATCAAATTCTACAGTAACTTATTCAAACATTAGCCACCTGTACTAAAAACAAATTGGAGCAGCCAACATCTATGGTGACTTGTTTTAAACATTAGTCACCTGTACTGCAGATAAATTGGAACAATCAAAATCTATTGGGACTTGTTAAAATATCAGCCGTATTGTACTGCAGACAAATTGGAACAGTCAAAATCCAAATCCATTGTGACTTGTTTGAGCATTAGCCACCTGTACTGCAAACAAATTGGTACCACAGGAAGAGAGAGTTGTCCACCGCACGAGATGTGGGTGATGCGTCAACTCGCAGTATTTGCTCCAGATCATTCGGAGCGAGAAGGCCGCAGCACACTTGTGTTCTCATCGCTGCCATTCACGCCACCAAAACCGCCGGGCGCATTTTCGTTTGACAGTACAACCTCAGTAAATAAATAAAGCAATATACAGCGGCCCATAAAGAGGCAAATCACATGGAGTGTTTCCATATTTTATGACAATCTAATTTTCACACCTGCTCTTCGGGCGACACCACCTGCGCAAACAAATGAAGGCTTCTTTGTGCACGGTGCGGAGACGGCGCTGCTCCCATGTCGGTTTCTGGTCTACACCTCACCGTAATAGTAATACAATTTCAGTTTGAAATGCTACCTCATTTCACTAAAGTCGACTAGTTGAAGTAGTCTACCTAACTGTCAATTCCGATGCTGAAATTAACATCAAGGACGAGGAAGGATAAATTTGTTCTTCGGTCGCTATCAAATTTTTATGAATTTTGTTAAAATAGATATTGTTTGAAGCGAAGCTACCCTCCAAGTTGAATAAACTATTCAATACTGGAAGATTTTCTGGTGGAGATTTACCTCGTCAATAAAACGCGAATGTTTTGATGCACGTTGTGTACGAAACAGATGAGAAATCCCGTACCAGCTGTTGTTTTAGGGCTAACCAGGGCCAAACAGAGAGAGATGGTGATGTTATCGCTGCCAGGTGTGTACCTGTATATATTTTAGCAGTGCAATAACGCTATTTACTCGGCCGTATTTTAGTGGGCAAAGTGAGTGGTAAGCGGTGCGATCTGCGAGCGCGATAGCGGCCGTCCTTCCACACAGTATTGATGACATTGTCTGCAGAGGCTCCCTAATAAAGTAGGACCATCTCCTCAGCCGCTAACATTCCTTCTTTATAGCTACACTCCATATCATTGAAAGCTCAAATAAGGGCATCCACGTGCGCAGATGTGCTACCGAGCACTACTGCTTCCATTTCAATTCTTTTTATTTCACAGTCACTTAGAGAGTGTCATCTGTCGAGCAGAAACCTAGTTTCAAGAAAGTGCACCACAAACTCGAGCACTCCAAACTTTGCATCTCGTGCGGCTCAAAGTACGTTTTCAAGAAGTGAAGGCGCTGTATAGAAAGTAATGAGAGACCGCGAAACCAATGTTGTGTTGCAAACGTAAGTAATGAACGAGAATTTCACGGATAATTTATATTTTATGACCATCAACTTCTTTGCTTTGCATGCAGTGCTCCACATCATACAATGGATTCAAAACTTCTACCCTGGCCCATTGAATGAGTGACTCAAGTTGCAAAGCTTACATCGATCTTACGATACTTGCGAGTGATCAAAGAGCCCAAACATTGTACCCCACAACTGATGTTCCTAGAACTCTAACTATCCATCAGGATTCTATAGAAACGACGGGGCCAATGTGGGATAAATAAAAAATGAAATGTAATTTTCGGGTACTAAAATAAATACTCACCGACTAATACGGTAGTACATACTCGTTAGATGTAATATAAAACACATCTGCGTAGTGGGAATATAACGCTTCGATTACACAGTAAATGAAGTGCCAAAACTGCTGCCATTACTTTTCCGCTGATGCAGGGAAGTATGAAGAGTCCTCAAATTTGACCTGTGATGTACGCACATTCGATACATTTAGAACATTTGTATCTGGAAGCCACTGGAGCATCGTCATTTTAAAGACCCTCGACAGCGAAAAAGTATGGGAAATTTTGCCAAAAATGGCAGGATTTCAAAAAAAGTTGCGCTAGATGCTGTAGAGTGAGATCCTAACGACACATTGTACTTTCAAAACTAATATCAGCTTCAATTTCAAGTTTTTCTTAAGTTTTGTAGTTTCTGATATGCACATTTTTGTTGAAAGCTGCATTTAAAATGCCAGACACAATCATTACAACCACCATATTTTTTTCATCATAATTTTGTTTGAGTTACGTAATTTGCATTCTGATATCACATTTGGGATCAGTGAAGCGTACATTTGCAAAAAAATCGTCTAACGCACATTGGCGTGCACTTTTAATAACCTGCGTTTCTAATATATCTGCAACATTTTGCCATATGTTTTCCCTGTCGAGGGTATTGAATCAAACTCTGTTAAGGGAACACTTGCTGCACGCCTATTAGCGAGGACGAACTTCAATCTGTAGCAAGATTCGATTTGGTCATTTCAGAATGTTGGTTCAGGCTGTAGCAGGATGTCTTTAAGTATCCGTCGACCTTAAATTGTTAGTTGAATAGCGTGCTTCTCGTGAGCTACGGGCTAGAATGATGGGTTAGGCTAGAAGGACGAGTTAGGCTAAAATGATGGGTTATAAAAAATAGAGATTTGTGTATAAATGGTGAGCTGTGGAAAATTGGCGACTTAAGCGAAAATGATACGTATGAAAAATGATGGGTTTGATTGGTACGTTATGCAAGACTGGTGCTTCAGGGAATTAAATCAGAATAGTGTAAAACACCAGAATGGTGTAACGTACCAGATTGGCGATTTACGCCGAAAAGAAGAAACAAACCAGAATGGCGTGCTACGACAGAATTGTGAGTTACACAAGACAAGTGAATAACACCAGAACACAGAATTGGAACAATTAATGAGTTACATCAAAATAAAAAGTTGTACAAGAATTCCGAGTTACACCAGAATAGTGGGAGATGCCTGAATGTTGAGTCACTCAAGAATGGTGAGCTGTACCAGAAGAACTAGCGGCACCAACATCAAAACATACCACAGACCCCCAAAATTAGAAGCACCAACATCAAAATATAGAACAGACACCCAAAATTAGAAGCACCAACATCAAAACATACCAAAGACCTCCAAAATTAGAGGCACCAACATCAAAATATAGAACAGACCCCCAAAATTAGAGGCACCAACATCAAAATATAGAACAGACACCCAAAATTAGAAGCACCAACATTAAAACATACCAAAGACCTCCAAAATTAGAGGCACCAACATCAAAATATAGAACAGACCCCCAAAATTAGAGGCACCAACATCAAAATATAGAACAGACCCCCAAAATTAGAGGCACCAACATCAAAATATAGAACAGACCCCCAAAATTAGAGGCACCAACATCAAAATATAAAACAGACCCCCAAAATTAGAGGCACCAACATCAAAATATAGAACAGACCCCCAAAATTAGAGGCACCAACATCAAAATATAGAACAGACCCCAAATTTAGTAGCACCAACATCATGACATACCATAAAGAGGCACACCTAAATTGTGACCTGCATGCAAAACAAAGAAGAGGTACACCATGGGGCGCACTTCGTGTGCCTCGACATGGGCGAGTTCTCATGGCTGAACTCAGGTCAAGGCACGTAAGCCATCATGGATACATTGGCACATCTGTATTTCCTAGAGAATTTTCACAAGTTTTGAAATTTAAGGAAAATAGAAAACTATCAACATTTTAGTTAGGGACGGGTCATCGTGGCAACCATGCTCATTACTAGCGGTGCGCTTGCGTACGGATGTGGCCAAAGATACGCCTAGTACGCCGCCGCTGCTCAACGCTGGGGCTGCCAACAGCGTGGATGATGCGCAGATTGGCGGTGGCTTACTCTGTTCGTTGTAGCGGCTTTTAAATATTTTAATCGTGCAAGTTTGCTCGATCATCGTCGCCTATAAATGTGAAGTTCGGATCATTTATTTGGATTTTTGAATAAAAAATCTGATGTGAGTGTTTCGAGTGTTTTCTTCATTTTCCTTAGCATTTATTTTGTTACCATTTTCCGTACAGCACTGACTCAATTTCACTAAAATATCTCAAATGATTCGTGTGAGTTAGCGTTTAAGATCATTTTTGAGTTTCGAAATTTTTTCTTCACGCTTAAAAATACCTGGTACATCGTGGGCTGAGCAAGCACAACCAATAATAAAAAGAAATCCTTTCGAGGAAGCGCTTCAGCTGATCAAGAGCTTCAGTTTTAGAGCAATAGTTGTGATGGACAAAACACAAAAACAAAAGACTTCAACGAGTAAAAGCAGCCATTTACAGATATTACTTTTCATCCAAAATAGAAAGAAGAACTTGCAAAGTATAACGCTGCTGAAGAGCATCCGCTTTGGAACCCGCGCCGAGCTCCTGTCTTTCTCTAATGAAATTCTTCTGATAATTCCGAGATAATTCCGCTGATAATGTTGAGACCTCGTTACTGTGATGTACAATGGAGTACACATCGTAGGAGTGTCGTTACTGTGATGTACAATGGAGTATACATCGTAGGAGTGTACACTGCTGCGCCCCAGTACAGCTTGTGTGGCTTCGTATGAGAACATCTCCAGGAGCAGAACATACGAAGAATTCGTCATCGTAACAAAGTTTCGTCTACCGAGTTGGCTGCGCTACATGTCATTTTTAGAGGAAGAATTCTTAAGTTGGAAATTTATTGAATTAGGTTCGAGCCTTCCTTGAGTAAAAACAACTACACAGCCAACTGGACAGACTAAATGTCAACGCCGGCAGTGCCACTACAACAGTGTTAATTATTTGGAAACCCGGCAACTGACCGGGGTGAGCGAAGACGGGGAGGCATGCAGGTACCATGGTAGTATCTGCAATTTTAAACGATGTTAGGTAAAAATGCCGTGCGTTATTGTGTGTGACTATTCTGCACATCTTAGCTACGATCATCTATAATTTGAGATCTCTGATGAGGTCATTTCAAAAATAAAATATCTAATAGAGCTACACTAACGTGAAGTGTCTAGAAATTCGAATGCAGTGTACAGTATATAGAAATCATCTGATGTATTATTTACTGTGGAGCATCTAGAAATTATATGTTGAAGGCTCAGTACTTGAACGTGTAGTACAGGACTTTTTCGAATTCTATTTTCAACTCTGAGAAAATACAACACATCGGAGTTGCGTTAACTTCGCTAAACCAAGGCTAAACCAACACAAAAAGAACAGAAACAGAGACAAAAGTCCTTCAGAACTCACTGTAGCTTTCCTCCTCAACAGTCAGTATTTTTCATAGAACGAGAGCGTGGGTAAGCATAATAACTGATATTAAATATTTTTCTAGCATGAAATAAATGCCTAATGTTATTGGAAAGCACAATGGTTCACAGCGGATTCCGTAAGTTGGAAACAGTTATTGACAACTTGGCATCAGAAATAGCCTCAGATACCAGGAAGGCTGCCCAAATCTCCATGTCTATAATTAGGACAGCCTCATTTGTTCATTTGTTCCCTCGTCATCCTTCTCCTGTTAGACAGCCCCTGTCACAGGGCGGTCGTGGAGTTAGTCGCACGATTTGAACGTGAGGAAGTATATTACACGAGCGGAATCAATGTACATCGACTCCAATTAAGGACGCATTTAGTACTGCCAAGCTCTGGACGACGATTAACACGAGAAAAAAATGAAACGAATGCATTATTTTAGACAGTCAGTGTGTCATTGAGAGACTATTCCTAGTCTTCCTGCACGACGACAGTCGGCATTCTGGGCTATTGCTGCTTATAAATACTTCCAAAACTCCAAAACTTCGAATTTAATAAACAGGGACAGAATTGTGTCCGAATTCTGACTGCTCATTTTATTTCAAATATTTGGTGACCATGGATGTCACTCACAGCTGAGTTTTAGCTTTTCACAGTGTTTAATTTGCATGCAAATGCTTGCTACCACACTTTGAGCATTGAGTTCTCCCTTAATATTCAAAGAACTAGGATTTATTTCCTTTATAGTACTTAGAAATGAGGTTTGCAAGAATGAAATAGGATGAACAGAAATTATTACCCGGAAAAGTACCCAGAGAAACGTTTCTTTTTAAAATCCGTACACAGGGCCATAAATACGTCATTCTCCAAGAAATTTTTTTTTCTACACAAAGGGTTCAAAATATGTCATTTTTAACAAGTGATGTCTGATCAGAGCTCTATTGTTTTCATAATGATAGGTATTCACGCTTTTAGTTTCCTCACTGATATTTGTTGCGTGGTTTGGAAGAGCGAGACGGCAAAATCAGGCGATGAAGGCACCACACCTCCAGATAATCTCCTGCGCCGGCATTTTCCTGTTTTTGCAGATGAAACATTCGAGCATTTTTATCTATTTAAACTACAAAGTCAAAAAATTACTGCCGCTTTGTAAGTTTCAGGCCTTGTTTTTTTAACCACCGCAGAGCGGTTGGTTGCCAGCTCGGCAATTTGTTTCCCTTTGAGCTCAACATCTAAATTGTATCCTATTGCTTCAAAAATTAGAGTGCTTCTTGAACTCGTACATTCTTTGCTTTATTCTCCCTGCTTTAATTAATCGAGTCTTAAGATCTGTTCAGCAGTTAACCTATAGCACCTAATTCAATATCTTTTTTGTAATTTGCAGAATAATTCAAGTAAGATCAAATTTCTCGAAATCTACAGACTTCAAAATATTCCAGTCACTTTCAGAGTCTCATTTTCGATTAAGGAAATTGAAGCCCGAATACATTTTTTCAGCACTCCAATGATTGAATATGTAAACCGTCCCCGAACTACTACAATCATATTTTTTCTCACTAAATTGTAAAATTTTGACGTGCAAGTCTCAAGAAGGCAAGTCTCATAACCCTGCCAAGCGAACACATGCAAAAGGGCAGCATTCGTAGATGTGAACAAATCTCTAAAGCAGGATAAGTTCTAGAACTTATATTTTGAACTGTAAATTCCCCCAGGAATACTTCAATCTTGTGAAACCCTTGATCGATTGCAGTTGATGTCAGTAGCGGATTTGAACACAAAACTTTTTGCGGTCTATGGTTATTCGGCTCTTAACCATAAAGTTAGAGAGGTTAATATGACACCCATAAGTAAAAAGGTTTTCTGAGGGGATAATATCTCTTCGATGTCATTTCCATTTGATAACGTGAAGAGCGTTTCTTGAAATTTGAACGTAAAAACATATAAATCAGAGGTAAAATATTAGGGGGGCAATGGATACATGCGCGCAAAAGCAGTTTTTAATCTGTAACTGAATTTTAAATGAGCAGGAAAATCTTCATCACAGCTTTCAAAATAAATCAGTACTACTTCTTTCAGAATAATTACTGAAGAATGAATATTTCTCACGAATGTCAAATGCTGGTGAAAGGTAATTTTTATTACTTTTTACTACTCGTTCATATTTTTTAAATGCTTCAAATTGAGAACCTAAGTTAAAAAAAGAATTCATGCATAATAAAAAGTGCAGTTTTTAATTCGAAATGACGGACATTACTACCATGAAATCTACGCAAAACAACAGCCGCCAGCCTGACACACAGACTCAGTGGCTGCAGCTGTAGTCCGAACCTGTGAGTACCGTTGAAATCAAGTAAAAGTGCTAATATTATTGTTTCCAAAATGAGGTATGAGACGTGCCTAAAATCACGGGTAAGAAAAACTTGGAATTTCTCAATCTGCTTTGACTTTCAGTCCCCGGACTCTCACTCTGCGTTCACTAATCATGTCTAGAGTAAAATACGAGTATCAAAGAGAATGTCTTTTTACTTGGTTCCTCCCATTACTATAAATGGCCCCTGACACGAGTATTGTCTACCTTTTAAGTTTTGTCAAACAATTTTCTACGTTTATGTCAAGAAATATTTTAAGTCCAATTTGTAGTAATGCATTTCATGTATCAACATTTGTGGACACAAACGGTTTTTCTTTTTCTTCATATTCCCGCGCAGGCTACGCTTCTGATTGATGGGAAAGAGGCGAGGCGTGAATTACAGAAATTCGGGGCGTTATATTTTACACGTCACTTTGCATTCAAGAATTCAAATCCCAATTCGTGGTTCTGTTTCACTTCGAATGCAGCGCCGTTGCGTGCCATGATAATTGAACACTTTCCAACGTCGCTTCTCACTCCATATATGTATTTCATAATTTGCCCCTAAGGCCTGTGGCTGTAACGGATACTGTCGCTACTCGAGTCATTATCTTAAACAAATTATAGAGTAAAAACATTTAGAGACTGGCTTGCAGTTCGCATGCGGTTCCGATATCTCTCCTCGTTTGGTTTTTAATTTAATGTGAGGATTACAGTCTAATGTAATATCTAGCGTCTGATTTAATTTGAGGATTATAGTCACATTCAATTAATGAGAAAGGTGGTGAAAACAAACAAAAGCCTTAATATTTCCAAATCGATTCCACAATTCCGTTCACTTCATTCAAAATGTAAAAAAAAATTCTGGAAGCGATTCTTTTAAATGTGTGTCATCTTTATTTTGTAATA